>JAKOGI010000007.1:1530000-2130000 GCA_029747015.1 Carnegiea gigantea
TGGCAACCAGTTGCCTAACATCTCGCCTACTTTTGCGATAGAGGGGTATTTCACACAAACTTACAAAAAATATGTCATTGGCGTATATTTTTAAGATTTAAGTCTCGTGGTTGCTTCTGTGACATTCATTTATAATAATTGAAAAGATGCATATCGGTTTTAATTAATGTCTAACTAATATGTACAATTCTGTTTTATTTGCCGTTGAAAAGTAAGTTTAACTTGGCATGAATGAGTGCTAGATTATTAGTTGGAATTAGCCTCTCTACGGGTAGAAATACCGGTAGAGGTAAGGTTGCCTACAGCTGGATCTCCCCAGACCTCGCAAAAGCGGGACCCACACTAGGAGTTATTATTGTTGTTGTTGTTGTTGAATAAGGATTCAAATTTCAAACTATATCTTTACCTAGCAAGCTTTCTACTAGTAATACGTATACGCTGTCTTTATATGTTTAAAATAAATGTAAACTATATATAGATGTAGACAATTTTATCTCTACAGATATTTCTGTCTGTTATGAGACTGATTTCAAGAGAAAACATTAATCTTTTTTATGAACAAAATTTTTGTATGAACTTTATATTTGTTACATGAAATAATATTTTTTAGGCGCGTAGAAAATTTGTACTTGTTCTAAAAAAAACTATTTATTTTAGAGTCTGAACGGTATGGAAGGAATTAGCAAGAAAAGAAAAAGTAGAATGGCAGAGAAAGTAATTCATTCACCGCCAGATACATTCAAACAAAATGTATAAAAGCAAGGAATCCATGCAAGTTGACAGAGCATTTATTAGAGCGTTTGTTAATTGAAGACTAGTGAGACACTTTTCTATTAAAGTAGGGATTAAGTACTCTGAATTTGTGATTAATTAGTACCATAAATAATTATTTGGTAGTGGTTGATGCCTCGCTTTTTATAACCTGCTGTCATAATGTACTCAAGTCCTTGCACCCAAAAAAAAAAAAAAAAAAAAAGAAGCACTGAAGTCGGTTAGATTTAAGCATTATTGTTACCGTGGTACTTGTCTATAGTACTTTGATTGTTGCCCTTCTGAGGTTGAAGCAGTTAAGCCGCCATCTTTGAGTTGGTGGTGCCCTCAAATACTGAAATGGGTTGAAGTCGAAAAAAATTTATATATATATGAGTTGAAGTTGAAATTTTATTGTTAAAATGGATTAAAGTTGATTAAAGTGGATTAAAGTAGATTGAAATTAATAAATTTTAATTTAACAATAAAGAGAATAGGCCATTAAAGGTGAAACTTATTGACAATTGGTTATAAAAAGAAAAACATATCTATCTTTTGATAATTGGTGTACGCTTGTTTCTTATTTCTAGTATTCAATACGATTGTTTTTTATGACGTTTTTTAATTTAAGATGTGTGTTCAAATTTCAACAGATATATAAGTGCATTCATTGAAAAGAAAAGGAGATTGTATTAATGTAGGGAACAAAAAGGCATAATATTGTTGAGAAGTATATGGCTTGAGGTTGTTTAATTGTTTTAATGATGTATTCAATGCCAAAAAAATGAGTCCTGGTGGCTCACACATTGAGACATTGTAAGAGTTTCCAAGTGAAACCCAATGCATTAATTTCATTATCACTCTATCTCCATCATAATGTTATGTCACAATTTATCTTTAATGCAATAGTTCTATATATATATATATATATATATATATATATATATATATATATATATATATATATATATATATATATATATATATATATATGTTATGTTACTTGAATTACCAATGCATATTGGATCTACACATTGAGCTTTCTACTACCATTGTACTAACTAGTGGAACTGGCTTACTTATACAAGGTTGGCCTAACTTCATAGTTGATCAATAGAGTTACTAATTTCAAATAATTATATGTCATCTTTATAATTCCCACGCATCTACTGATACACAAATGCATATGAAATGTTTCGTTTTTCATGAGCTAATTCGTCCTTTTTCTTCAATTAAGCATGAACTATTAGTTTATGTAATTTCACCCAAATGTATTATAAAATGAGGTTCCTAATTACATATACAGTAGAATCACACATACTCAATCTTGTCATCCAATATGTCATCAAAAATATTACATCGTTTTATTTCACATCGACATAATGTGCGTGAAAGTATTTACAGCTAAACAAGTCAAAAATTCAAATTAATTAGTAAAGAAAAATAGGGTACAAGTTTTGAGCACTCAAACAAGACAAGAGTAGACATTAACAGACAGTAGTACACAATGGAAGTTTCTCTTTCACAAATCCATTACCAAAAGTTTTGTTTGCCGGGTAAAATAAAAATTGTGTCTTTATCTTTGCATGGCCAGTTTTCAGTTGACCCCTCTTACTTTATTCCCCCCTTCTTCTTTGCTTTATCTATTCTCTGATTCTCTCCCACCCGCTTTAACTTGAACATCTTCAATTCCTCATTCATCTCTCTCTCTCATTCATAACCGTTACATTCATCCATTCCCACACACAAAAAAAAAGGAAAAATCTCCACCTTCATTATATATCTCCAACCTACCTTAGCGGAACATTATAAACTTAAACTTTCCCAAAATTTGGCCAAAAAAAGAAAGAAAAACAAAGATAGACAGAAAAATACTTCACCCAAATTCCAAACCCGCAAAATCTTACAATCAGAACTCAATTCGAGAGCCAGAGGCTCGAATTCTTATATAAGACCGTTTCATAGTAACTTACCGTGCAAGAAAAAAAAAAAAATGGGGATTCTGGGGGATATAATCGGAAAAGTGAAAGACAAGGCATCAATAGGCAAGGCGGCGCTGCTATCCCGCAACCAGACTACGGCGGCGCTCCGGCTGACCATCCTTCGAGCCACCACCCACGAGGCCGACTTGCCACCGTCGGATCACCACCTCGCCGCCATCCTCTCCGCCGGGGACGGTCCACGAGCATCCGCCGCGGTCGTAATCGACGCCCTGATGCGCCGGCTCCACAAGACCTCCTCCTCCGCTGTGGCCCTGAAATGTCTTCTCGCCCTCCACGTCATCGTCCGACGTGGCAGTTTCATCCTCCACGACCAGCTCTCCATCTACCCCGCCGCTGGCGGCCGTAACTACCTCAAACTCTCCGATTTTCGCGACAACTCATCTCCGATCACCTGGGAACTCTCGAGTTGGATCCGATGGTACGCAAAATATCTCGAACAAATCCTCTCAACCTCCAGAATTCTGGGTTACTTTCTATTTTCGACATCGTGCACTCTAGAGAGAGAAAAAGCTAAAGAAATCATCGCTTCTCTGCTCTGCAAAGATCTACTCAGAGAAATCGATGGTTTAATCAATGTTCTTGAAGAAATCTGCAAATCCCCAGATTGTGTTCAATTGCAGGGTAATAAACTCCTAATTGAAGTAATGGGTTTAGTGGGTGAGGATTATTTTACCACAATTGATGAGATTGTGATCCGAGTTGAGGAGTTTAAAGAGCGACTCAGTTGCCTGAGTTTTGTTGACTCGGTCGAGTTGGTTTGTGCTTTGAAGCGATTGGAGGATTGCAAAGACCGGTTGGGTTCACTTTTTGAGGTAACCGGGTCCGGTCTGGTTGAGGATTTGTGGGTTTTGGTTAGTGAGATGAAGGAGAAGGTTGGGGAAGTTAAGGGGTTCAAGGAAGAGAAAATGGTCCTGAGTTGGGGCCGGTTCGAGTCTGCTCGATTCGGTGAACAAGTAGTCAAGCCTCATGACTCGGTCCAGTTTGCTTCGAACCGGTTTGCCTTTCAATTTGCTTATGGTGAGCTTGTGAGGTGAGGTAAAGCTTAATTAGGGAATTAATTACGACCTTACTTTTGTCCCTTTTTTTCTTCTTTTTGCTCTTTTGATGAATATGTTTCTTTTTGGGGGGTTTATGATGTAATACTTCTTTTGCAAAATATGCAACTATCGTTAGTTTCTCACAAAGTATAGGAAAAAAACTGTTCTGATCTAGTACGATCTATTTGTATATGGTTAAAGGATTGTTAATTCAAAAACTAGGGATGTAGTTTTTGGATCCCTTGTAAAATTATTTGCGTGTGATGTCAAGTATGAACATTTGAGCAAAATGGGCACTCCAAATTTAAAAAGTGTATACACAACCTGAACTTGATGGTGAGCACAAAATATTAGGCACATGGAATAGTGCAGGGTGAGAAGTTGGTAACGAGACAAAGTTATCCTGACTGTTCACATGAATAATAATTCTTGTTATTCATGTTTAAGACATAAAGATGTGCAACTACTATTGGGTTTTTGTCGAGCATAGGGAGAAACTAATCTAATCTAACATGGTATGTCTGAATACTGTTTGAATACCGTAAGTGAATTAGTATTCAAATGTTAGGGATGTATTTTTTGGATTCTTTGTAAAATGAAGTGTATGCAACGACAATCATGAAAATTTGAGCAAAAAGGGCTCCAAAGCTATAAGTTGTATGCACAAACTTGAAGGTGCAAGGAGTAACCAACATATTCTCATTTGTTAATGGTGAAAGCAAATATGGGATATGGATTTTTATTCATCAAAGTACTACTATGCTAAAAGTAATACTATGAAACGGTACACCTTAATGCTGATATCATTGCCTACGTCATCATCTCCAAATAAGGCCTGGTGCTTTCCGAAAAGCCCTTTATCTTGTTTAAAATTGCGAATACAAGTAGTTTAAAAAAATTCAACTATTTCACCCCAAAAAAATAAATTTAACAGCCGGAGGCATCTACAATGGTATATGTTATGCATGGACTTTTATAAATATAAAAAAAAGCCAATAAAAGTGTTAGTAATTTAATTAACCTGTTAAATTTTTACTATAACATTCATATAAGATAACTCCATTCGTTACTTTTACAAGTACAATCTTTTTCATTTAGTCATCGTTAGATTAGTAGATAATATTAAAAATAAACTCCAAATGTAAAATTTTTAATATGGACTCTCTATCCTCATTGTCTTTTTCGATGTCCTCTGTGTATTTGTTCAAAGGTCAAATGTGAAATGACATCATTAGGTGACACTAACTTGCACGATTAGTAGATGATTAAGAATCAAAAGGACCCACTTGCCTAGGAGGCAGAGAAGTTTTCATGGGCTAGTTTGTGATGATGCCCAGACGATTAGGGAATTATGTACAGAGTTTGGAAAGTATAAAGTGAAAGCCCACTTCTTCATAGATGGAAAATTAGGTCCAAAGTTGAATAGTCATGGTAATTATGAAGAGAGTTACCAAAATACTCCCATAAGCTGAAAACATGATAGTTTTTTGGCCTCTTATAGTTAGAGTTGAGAAAATCTTATCCAACGCGGTAATACGATCCAAATCCGACCTGAAATTATCGAACCTGTCACGAACCGAACTGATTTCGACCCAAAGTCGACACAACTTGACCGTTTAGCTTGAAAACAAGTTATTTTTCGATTTTGAGTAAGTTTAAGCTATTTTCAACGATGACATGAAATTGACCCATTTATTGAATGGGTTGATCCGAACCGATCCCTTATCCAACTTTACTTGGAATAGTTTGCAGGGTAATCTTAATGTTTATATAAGAACAAGTTTCTTTATATAGGGGTGTTCCAAACTACATCCAAACGTGACTCACACCAGGTATTGATGTTGTTGTTTTATTGTCGTTGTGTATGTGCCATAACGAAATATAACACGTAGGACGTGATTTATGTATGTCCTTTTGCTCCATCGAACATAGTATAACAATAATGCGAACAAAAAAGCGAAACAAAGGACGAATTTTGAGAGTGGGAATTGAATAGCACTACAATGGTGGCAACTGAGCTGGTCCTGCCCATTAGCGAGGGGGGTAAATCTTTTAACCTTTTTTTTTTTCCCTTTCTATTTTAGTGGTTTGGAGGAACAATTTAATCTCAAAAATATTTTGGCATCTAGTATTTAGATGAAGGCCTGATTCAGTCATCTCTAGCCCACTTGAGAACATGATGATTGGCTTTCTCAGCCTGCAATTAAATCCCAGTTTACATAATTAAGCATGTTCAAAACCAATTGTAAGAGTAGAAATTGGTTAGATTTTGTGTATAATTACCTCTTTTTCCCAGTCACAACGAAGAGTGATTATGGCTAATATCACTGTCTGAACTGCTGTTCCTCCGAATATCATTCCTGCCCATATCCCCTGTTTCATGAATTCACCCACAATTAGACCTCACCAAACAGCATCATTAGAGTATTCAAGAGTCTCGTAATGCTAATTTAATTACCATAACTCCTTGATTAAACTTCCATCCCATCAAAAACCCGAGAGGAACACCGAGGAGGTAGTAGCTACCAAGGTTTATGTAGGCCACCGTAGTTTGCCACCCTGATCCCACCGCCACACCTACAGCCATATCAACGCTCGCAACTGTTAGACTTAGGAATAGTTTTATACTCTAATAGTTTGTTTCCGAACAAAGACGTAGGAGAAGTCAAGAATATATGTCTCGGAACAAAAATGTAGGAGAAGTTGAGAATACCGGATAGAACAGGTTGGACACTGTTGAGGAGGATGGTGAAGGCGAGCAAAATAGAGAGCTTGTTCACCTCTTCAACGACAGGCGGACTAGTGGAGAAGATGAAGGCGAACTTGTCGTGGAATATGAGCACCAGCAACCAGAAGAATAGGCCGATTGCCACCGATGTCATCACTGCTACTGCTGTCGCAAATTTTGCTCCTTTGCCATTCCCTGCTCCAAGCTCATTTGCTACCCTTACTCTGCGTTCATGTTCATTCACAACTTACAATCTTAGCATCTCAATGTTTCTATGAATGAGGAGCATGAATTAAAAAAGCTCGTTGATTTGATTGGGCTTGGGAAATGGGCTGCTAATTTTAACCACAAAACAAAGCAGTGGCACACAAAGCAGTGCTCCCATATACAGTAGACGGTCTTGTCTGGTCTATATCTACAACAACAAGTTCCAGTGTAGGTCTTGTTTTATCTAACTTTAGGAAATGAATGAAACTGGAGTGACCAAAATAATAAGCGAATAAGCTCGTCTCCCAGCCGGGACGATTGATGCGAGGCAGGGGTAAGCAGATAGCCGCTTTGTAGTCAATAGCATGAATTGATCAAACTCAAATGACCAAGGTGGTGTCCAAATCGACTCCTAGGACACCACATCACATCATCATTGGCTCGGGTCAAATTGGTCCGATGACTAAGATAGGATCCAAGTCAGGTTCCAACAGACCAAGCCAAACTTGACCAAACCAAACAAAATGATCAGAATGGGGGAAATTATTGGTTGGCCTTTTGCTGATTAATTCCTATTCATGGAGGGTAACTAATTAAGCGTAGAAAGACAATAATTGATGATCCATCTAGTAACTTCACAAAGTTGCTAAAAGAGGAAGAATGGACAACGTCATTCATAGTTGATTTGGCAGACAACACAACAGCATACCATCATAAATTCCTCAAACTGGCGGAGCCAAACGGTGAACTTCAATGTCCTTTACTAAGGATCGAGTACACAACTGAAAATAACATAATAGGGGCACTGACTATCTTACACCGAGGGGATCGGACTCTTATTTATTATGTATTTTTTTGATATGTATTTGTCATATAGTCGATTTTTAACATATCAGCATTTATATGGTTTGTAAAAATGTGTATTCCAAAAAATATGAATAGGTTTTGCAAAATAGGCACAAGGAAAATGCTTGGTGTGCGTGTGTGCGTGTATATATATATATATATATATATATATATATATATATATATATATATATATATATATAGATAGATATATATATATATATATATATATATATATATATATATATATATATATATATATATAAGGGGGCTGTTTCATAATCCACTGCCACCGACTCTCATCAACATCAGTCTCATTTTTATTGCATCCAAGAAAATTCAAATATAAATAGTTTTACTTCTGCAGACATTATCCAACATGTTTAAAGAAAATGACTAGACATTTTTAGAATCCAAGTAGCCCAAAAAATCAATGTTCTCTTCACCTTTAGAATTTTATTTTTAAGTATCAAGCTTGACAATTCAAAGAAGAATTTTTTGGGAGTTGCGTGGAAAGTAATTCAATCAAATTCTGCATGTTCAAAATTGACAGCTCCCTACTTCCCCCTCCTGTTTTGTTTTTGTTTGCCGCAATCAAGTGAACAATCCACCACTATCCAGTTTATTGATTGAGATTTACAATAATATAAGCACCGTTTATATTTTGCAATTTACACGTAAGAAAGCAAGCAGTTTGGCCTTCTCCTTCGTTATTTATGAAACCTACATTGCTTTTCAGAATCAACAAAACTTGTAACATCGATGTTTATAAAATTCAATCGATATTTGAACATTATTCTCTAATGTTGTACACAGGCTAATAGACTAGTGATCTCAAAAGTTAGATAACGGTTTGGTTCGGATTGACCGATTTAATAAACGGGTCAACTTCGTGTCAGCTTTTCAAATAGTTTAGATCTACTCAAAATTAAAAAATAACATGTTTTCAAGCTAAACAATCAAATCGTGTCGAATGCGTGTCAAAATCGGTTCGGTTCGTGTCAGATTTGGATTTTTCTCAGTAACTTCCGATCAAGTTCGGATTAGATTATCATGTCGGATTAGATTTTCCCAACCCTAGACTCGCCTCACTCTTAAATTGTAAAGAACTCGCACAGACCCACATGGAGCATTTTAACTATGAAAAATACCTTTAAATCTTAATATTTTTGTTTGGATTGTAACAACAATTTTATAATAATTTCATAGGATATCTATTGATTTGATTCCGATATCTGAACTTTTAAAAAATAATTAAAAGATATTAATTACGTATATTTTTATTATTGGCATCAAAACTTTTAGTCAGATTTTAGAACCAGTTCAATTCAAAAACGAAATAAGATTAATTTAGCAAAAGTAAGTTGAATTTCATTCAATTTAGTTCAATAAAATTCAATTGAAAAGTATAAGACGTCTTAAAATTGGGATCTTTCACTATTTCTAAACAGTGACGGCTAACCATCAAGAAAGACAACTCATGGGTAGGGTCACATATTTTGATGCTGTGATTACTGAAAGGTATAGTCTCATTCTCTGGCAAGATCTCCATCTAATTAATGAATAAAGGCATAATTAGATAAAGAATTGACTGATATAAGAAAACAAATGGCGAAGATATATACTGACAGCACCAATCAAGAGGAAAATTTAGGGAATACTCAAAATCTGGTGCTTCTGAATAATATATATTTCCTGTTTCTTTTTTTTTTTATTTACTCGTTATGTGAAATTATATTATACTTTCGAAAGTATATATAGTATAATTTATCGAGAGGAGAACATACCCGGCCCCAGCAAAGAAGGCGAAGGGGATCATCATCTCCCAGCCATTGATACTCATGCTGCCAAATTTACAGATAACAACCACAGATAATATTCAGACAGATTCATCGAAAAATTTGTGCTCTTTGCAAATAATTAAGTTATAATAAATAAAATGAAAGGAGCAACAAAATGTATAATTTCAAGGGCTTTGAAATTTTTTTTTTTTAAAAAAAAGGGCATTGTAATGTCATACGTACCATATGGACAAAGCATCCACGGCTATCTCTGCGTTCTTGAGATTCCCCGTGAGCAGTATCAGTATTCTGTAGTACCAGTTCTCCAAGCTTTGTTGTTGTTGATAATAAAACAAAGGTACGTACATTTGCACCCAATTCAAGACACATGGCCATAAAACATACAGACAAAATTAGTGACATACTTTTTAGATCCATCCAAATTTAAGTCGGATTTGTGTTGTAAATGCGGTTTAATTTGACGTATAGTTTAACGAACAAAAGAGCTCATGGGTAAAATGTGGTACCAGAGCATGACACCAGAAGCAGCAGAGAGTTTGACAAACTCCCAAAGCCCAGAGAAAGCCTCCATAGAGAACCCAGCCCAGGTCAAAGGACACCCACCACGCACAGTATAACCAAACAACCCAAACACCAACACCCACCACCCAAAGTTCTGAGTCACGGCGGCTCCGATGACTCCACAGTCCAACACCACAATGAATAGCCACGACACGAAGACATGAACCGCCAACGCAACGAGTGAGACCCAGGCTATGACCCAAGCCTTGAGTTGGCTCTGTAGGAACCTCTGCAGTGGAAACTGGAATGCGAAGCTGAAGTGCAAAGGCAACATCCACACTGACACCACGCCGGATAACTCCGCCACGTCGTCTGGCTGGCCTAGGAGCTTCAGAAGTGGAGTGGCGAAAAGGTACAATGGGAGGAGGAGAATGCAACATATGAAGAGGACAATCCATGATCTTTGCATGTATACCCCTAACATGTAGTATTTTTTTGCACCAAATGCTTGTCCACAGAGTGTCTCTAGTGCACTTGCCATTCCTAGCTGTTGTTTTCATCAACAAAGAAAAATTACTAACACTATATTGTATCTACAAAACATTAAGGTAATGTTTTGTTAGATGCAAACAATCGTATAATATAAACAAGTTTACAATAGTGTTTCTATTATAACTACTTTGTAACCTTGATTATTATTACAAACTATATAATCATGATTGCATTAACTAAGCATTACGTAAAGGTAAGAAATAAGATGATTTATAATTTATAAGGAATTTATAATTTGTTAGTACATTTGCTTTAATTTGTTCATCTATGTGTCGTCGCTCTTTCAAATTTTGTAATTATACAGGCAGTCTCAAATAAGAAAATTTTACATAGACGAAATTTAAACAAAAAAACACAGTATTGATTGAAGATGGCATAATTCATGTTAAATTAAGTCTTGCTCAACTGTAAAAGGTTAAGATGTGGTTCAATTTCAATATTAAAATTAAATCCCAAAGGGGGGAAAATTGAGCAAAAAAACTTCACAAAAACCCCAATCAAACACACAGAATTAGATAAAAGCATCAGTTCACAGTCCAATCACAAAGCCTATATTATTCTTCTAAGAGTGTATACTTTCATAAGCCACATCAGCGCTATATATTAAAATTTGTCTATATGACAAATACATGTTAGAAAAATATATATTCCTGATAAACGAGATTATATACTCATGATTTTATGATATACATTACCGTCCAATCGAGTACACTAATTATAAACAGACCAATTACAACAAACTAATTAATACTCGAAGCCAATAGTTCGGTGTAATGAATGAACGAACTTAGCAGCCAACAGCTAGATTGGCAGGATAAATTAACACCCCTCCGTCTCAAAATTATATTCAAACCTAAAGAATCCAAAAAATAAACAATAAATGTCTTTTCTTAATGATATAGAGTTAAGGTATATATTAATTAACCAATCAAAATACTATCTAGAAATTCTTGAAATAAAACTTTCACAGTGATACAAGATTATAAAAATAGATGTTTTTGACAATGATTACGAGATATATAGAGTAAATACCATGAGACCGAAATCGAAGCCGACGATAACATTATTGGCGATGGAGATGGCGGCGAGCTCGAGGTCGCCGAGGTGGCCGGCGAAGGCCTGAGTTATGACCAACATACTGTATGAAGAAATTCGACTTATGATCGATGGTCCAACTATATGCCATAGTTTCTTTGATTCAATCCAGAACTTTTGTACTAGGCCTGTATCCTCCTCTTCCTCTTGGTTGTCATAAATACTATGCAACTCCTTGCTGCTCTCCAATAAGGGCACTTTTTGGTCCTCCAAGCTCTTGGAGATTTTGTCCCCTCTCATTGTAAATGATGAACTCTAGTGTGAATTATTGGGTTTCTTTCCTCAACTCCAAAGCTGCTTTGGAGAGAGAGAGAGAGAGAGAGGGAGAGAAATATGTGGGTGGGGTGTGCGAGTATATATGTAAGGATTTTTAGGTAAACAACAGCTAGAATTGAATGATCTAAATTTATATATGAATCGACATTTTAAATAGTTGATTTGACATAAAATTGAAATGAAGCCAAATCTGATCTGAAATTTCTCATCAAAGTGTACTCTTAAAGGGGAAAACAGGTTTAATTTATTAGATCAACAAGTATACATTAATCGAACCAAAATTAACCGCACTAAAAATGACTTTTTTGGTAAAACGAGCCAAACAAAATCGTATTGACTCGAATTACCACCTAATCCAAGATTAACTCAAACTGAAAAATCGAACCACTCACGAGTTCCAAATTTTTGACTTAGTATATATTCATAGAGCGGGTAAAATGCTACCCGTTTCCATGTGTGGACTGTGATTTTCAAAGGTTATTATATTTTATCTGTTCGAGTGTTCAATTTGCTCAGGTAAGCTTCAATTTTATTTGAGTATTTTAGTACTAAACTAGACAGTGATATGCAACAATTATCCCTTCGAATCTGTCTTGACAAATCTATTCATCCAATAAATGGGTAAGAATTAGAGTAAGAACCCGGAAGGGGGGGAATGAGATGGGGACTGATGGCTGGTGTCATGCATGATGCAAGAAGAGTGAGAAGCATGTGGAGCAGCCGTGGCCTTGAGTGGTTTTCCTTCATTTGTCCTTGTGTATGTATACTTTCTTTGTCTTCGTCCCTCAATTTAATTGTTCTCCCCCCCCCCCCCCCCCTTTTGGGTGTTTTTCTTCGGCTGTGTTTGTCATGGTTTTTATTATTTTGTAAGGACAAATTAAAGCTAATTGTTGGTATCACAATCACAATTATGCATAGGGATGATTAATGTTTGTTTTGAAAAGTAGTTTTCCGAGGATATAATAATTGAGAACAAGCTAAGTTCAAGCTAGGACGTATTGAGCCTTGACAAGAGAATAGACAACTGAGAATAATACTACTTGATGTTCATGAGCATTCAGGTTAAAATTTTGGAGACCTTTTGCACAAAAATTTGAAAATTTTTCTTAACTAATAATGTCCACAAAACCGCACGTACTATTATATGCTCAACATGGATCCGCCCTCGTACTGCACATTAATAAACTTAGAAGCCTTAAATGTACAAGAATTGTGCAAGTCAGTAAGATATGTCTGTTACTTATTATTGATTAGTTTTGAATCGAAAGCTCACTTGAACTTATATATATTTGTTTATAAATTAAGATCCAATTCATTAAGATTTAAAATTGTCCTTGGTAAATAAGCGGAAGTATTCAAAGCACTGTTATTGGTACGACGGGGCTACTGAAAATCTATGCTCTTGTTAGCCTGTTATCTTCATGGGAAATTTGGGTTCCCCATCCCCTCCTCCCACTCTTCTCTCTTCTTCTTACTTATTTCCATTTCTTCGAGTTCTTTAAAGAAAAAACACTCATTCTCACATATTCGCACTTCTTCTCACATCTTCTTCTACTCCGTTATACTCCTTCCTATTCTTCCACACCCTCATAAAAAATTGAAAAAATTACAATTACTTTCCACTTTATTAATTCCTTCTTACTCCAGTCCAATTCTTTCCCTACGAAAGAACAAACCCTAGGGTTGGTTGCTCGGAGCTATCAAACTATGCATGTTGCACATGGTTTTCTTTGAGAAATATGACTATCATTTTGTACTTTTGCACCAATTCACTGTTAAATAGTAGTAATGGGTACGTTTTTTCCAAGTGTCATTTTGTATCAGGTAACTTGTAACTGTGTAATTTGCAACTGTATAAGATAATCTGTCGTCTACCAATAGCAGCAACTTGAGTTGTCATTTCAACTGTGTTCGGTAATAGCATTTTAAATAGTATTTTGAATTTTGACTAAGTCAATACACCAATTAGTCAATTTTTAATGTTCAGTAATCTAATATTTTGTGTAGCATTTTAAAAAGCATTTAGCATTTTAAGCAGCATTTCTAAAAAGCTAACAGTATTAGCTTTTGGCATTTAAAGTAGCGTTTCATATTTTTTGGCAAAAAATATCCCTTGAAAATTTTATATTTGAAAATTATCTACATCTTTTTACGTCGATTTACATTAATCGGCTAATCCAAGAACTAAATTTACTAAATACATTTATTTCAACTGCTTATCTAAACAGTTATCCGCTAACAGTTAAATTATAAATGCTCTAAGCTACCCAAACAACTATCAGCTATTTAAATCATTATTCCCTATCTGAACAATTAATTTTACCGAGCAGGTTATATGCTTTTTGGGAGGTAAGTCAAGCGTTTAGATTGAATGGTGCATTTAGCCACTTTCTTAGTTGTTTACTTAGTACTTTGACCCTACTATTTCAACTCCAAGTTCTCTTCTATATTTTTCTAATGAGGAATGTGTATGCAACCTTTACAAGAAGAAGTCTTAGTCTCCTTTATTTATCGAGTCAATAAAAGAGTACATGTAAGGTGATGATCTTTACCATCATTATTGTTATTATTAAGACACTTTTTTCTATTCTTTTCATCATTATTGTTATTATTGTGCAACTAGCTAGCAAAAAAAGAACATACCCACTACGTTAACCATTTGTTACTTCGTTATGCAACGAAATGGTCACATCAATAAGACTGTATGCATAAGAATTCAAAGTTCATGCATGAGTTAATTTAGAGATCACATCGTTAATTTTCAATGTTGTATGAAATCGAAAACAATAACAACTGCACCAGACGTGAATCACGTCTCAATAGGATCTAAAAAGATCTGTACATAGACAGTTCTACAATTGCAAACGTTGATTCCAATAGACCGACGAGTATGCGAATTCAAAACAAGGAAAAATGAAAATGCTGTTAGTAGCGATGGGTCAGGGCTTGTATGTTTCCCGTGCGTGAGCCCACTAAGATAACTTATTTTGAGCCTCAAACACTTTTTTTTGGGCCGGGGGAGGTTGGGGGGTCTGAGTGTTAGTGAAGGCCCAGTGTCATGGACTCCTCTATTGCAAGCCCAAATTGTAGCCTCTTTTTGATTAAGTTGATCACCCTCATGAATTGGTAGTGATATAAACATGGAAGCATAATCACAATTACATGCCCCCTATAAAGTTTGATTGAAGGGTAGATTCAAACTAAACTTACTTGAAATGAGCTACAGGATCCTGAATGGGCCATAATTTTTTTCGCTTCGTTATTTTGGGTGTGATGTATATCATACACCTAGGAGTGTGTATTTCCACTTGCTACGTATATATATTCTTCCAACGTGTATTTGTCATATAGAAAATTTTTAATATGTGACGCTAAATTGGCTTGTGGGAGTGTGTACTCTTAGGATTATCATATAGATTTTGTATTTTGGGATTCAGTTGCTCTTTTCCTTTTCAATCATTTTGTCAAATGATAATATAGATCTAACCTTTGAGAAAAGGACTGCTTAAGTTACGACTTAGTTTCTTGAAAGCTGAAAGTATGCGTGACATTCATTTTTGTTGGAAAGACTACAAAAATAGCATACTTGTTTAAGGATTTTCACATGTTGATATCATTAGCACCGACAGAATAAGTTCAAATATCGCCAATATTAGCCTTAACAGCTTGTGTGTGCATAAGGTACAAAGATAAGCGCTTTTCAAATTGATGTTGGCACAACTTTTTTCACATTTTTATTTTTGAGATTTCTCCTTGAAAATATCGTAAATTAATCGAGCTTCTAATTAATTGGTTAAGTTGCCTTAATCAAATTATTGGTATCTTTAAAGTTAATAAATTGACCAAGCTGTCTATATATACTTACACAAGCTTAGGGAGAGGAATCTCAGTCTTGGGTGAAAATTGAAGGTGAAGACTCATTTAAATATTATTTTATAATCTTTTCCGAATTATTCTTATTTGAACACATATGAGTTGAGACCTTTGAAGATAATATCAAGTCTATATTACGAAATTATCCCCATCTCCATTATTGTTGAGTCCCCCCCCCCCCCAAACAAAAAAAATCAAAAAAAAAAAAAACCCAAGAGTAACTATAGTTACAGTAGGACATGATTAATTATTTAGTTCCCATACTAAAAAAGAAAAGCAAATAACAAAGCATAGAAGGAGGAATCTGAGTGTAGGGTACCCCACTCAATGAGGGACACATAAAATATGTATCAATCACTAACTCACCCATCACTCTCCAACAACAAGATGCTAGTGCTACCCTTGTTTTACTACTTTTCAAAAAGAAGTTTAAAATATACCCCATCACCCTTCCCCCCCCCCCCCCCCCCCAAAAAAAAAAACAATTGTCTATATGTATATATTATCTTCAAAGCAACAGCTACAATTCCACTCACCCAAATTTGATCATCCCGTGATCAAATTCGAAAGAGACCTTACATATGTCACAATTTCCACCTCATTTTCCACAAAGTAACTACCAAGTGATGTGCGAAAAATCTGAGCCATACAATGTGCCAAGATCTTTATATCTCTTTCGACTTCTCATCACCAAATTTTTCCATAAAACGATTCAGTATAAGGCATAGTAAGTGGAATTTTTCACTGATGTAGCTTGCCATCGCAAAATATTTCAGTGCAATCAATGCATATCACTCGCACGCACATTATAAGTTGGCATACCAATATAGGTCGGTTCAAGCAGTTTGTCACTTGTTCCCTCTAAGTAAGGTATCGAGTTCCAGTCTTGTGAATGAAAAAAAATATGTGATAAGAAAACTTTACGTTTTATTAAATTAACAGTTACTCAATTCTAATAAAACAAAGGATCCAAAACCAACAAAACATTATACTAAAATTGAGAAGATGTTCATTTGGTTACCTACCCGTCTCAGTAGGCCCGAACTTCTTATGGTTTAAGAATAACTTAATTTTGCACAAGAGAGAATCAAAACAATAATTTCAACAAAAGATCAAAAGCTAATGACTTTTAACTTCGTTGATTGAAAGAGAACGCGACCAAGTTAGGGCAATTTTGATTCCTGTCGTATTCACTTTCAAAAGCACCTTTAGCCAAAGGAATGTATGCTTTTCTTATGTGTGCTCGAGTGACATCTAGAATGCATCTTAAAATATGGTATAAAAAGCGACACAAATGAGATCAATAATTAATATATAGGGCCGAATTTACACAAAAAGAATGGAACTGATGATTATTTACTACTGTAATGTTTATTCCATGTACATGGGATTCTTTACAAAAGAATTTCTACCTGTCAGCCCTAGAATCCATCAATCACCAAAATAATCCCAACACCTCAAAACAAAACCACATCTCATCCCCTAAAATTTAAAAACCCTAAAATCTTGACATAAAACATAACAAACAATGACAAATATAAAGCACGACAAATTTAAAAAAAAAAAACCCAATAAACAAAAGGAAATAATAAAATGACAAATTAAAATCCCAACAGCATGCACAAAACAGACAGATCCAGATCTAGAAAGCCGATATCACTCCACGCACGCACCAGCTCAGCTCAACTCAACTCAACTCAGTTACAAAACCAAAGCGGCGACGACAGCGCCGAAGATAGCGCCACCGGCGACGGCGGATCTGGCGACGGAGACGGCGCTGCTGGGGGCGGGGTTACTGCTGGTGGGGGCACCACCATCGGCGGCCGGGCCTCCTGCTGGGCCAGGGACGACGGGGGCGGGTGGAGAGGCGGCGGGAGCCGGGGTGGGACTAGGCTTGGTGGGGGCGGGGGCGGGGGCGGCGGTTGGGGCGGGGGTGGGAGCGGGAGTGGGGGCGGGGGTTGGAGCGGCGGTCTTGGGGGCGGGAGCCGGGGCAGGAGTTGGAGTGGCGGCTTTGGGTGCGGGGGCGGGGGCGGGGGCAGAGGTGGCGGTCTTGGGTGCCGGGGCGGAGGCCTGAGGCGCAGGGCCGGTGGTGGGGGTGGGTGACGGTGCCTGGGCCGTACAAGTGGCGGCCAAAAGAGCCAACATCAACCCTACTTGAAATATGTTAGCCATGTTTTTGGTTACTAGTTAGGCCAGGAACCACGGTATAACCGGAGGGAGAGAGAGAGAATTGGAGACAGAGTGGAGAACAGCAGAAAGAGGGACTGAAGGGCGAGAGGAAGTGAAGGGGAGGTAGGGATATAAAAAGGAGAGAGAAAGTAGAGAGGAGGAGGGCTAACAATTACTAGAATAACAAAATAGGGTTAGATTCCAGGAATCATCCAAATAGCTGTATTATTATTCATTTATTTATTTTTGGGATGAGAAAGTAGGCTTATTTTTTACCATACGTATAAAAGGAGCCAAAATTAAGGGGATTGTGGAAATTCCAGCAACTTTTCGCTGGGCAATGCCAAGGGCGGTATGGGTGGATCCAAAATGCGGTGGGCTTTGGACGACTTGCCATCCAACTTTCCTCTTTAATTATTGGTTTTTCTTTTAATTGCTTTCTTCAAAAAAATTCTTCATCTTCATATCTTTTTCCTAAAAGAATAAGAATTCTTGCTTAGTAGGGTTTTTTCTTCATCATCGATAAAACAAGAGCAAAGTTTAAGTTGATTTAATAACACCTCCTTTAATGTCAATTATGTTTTTAATTTTTAATTTTTGTGGCCAGAATATCAATTTAAAAAAAAAACACCACTACTTACCAATGTGGGTCTCACTCTTACAGGGTTTAAGAAAATTCAGACGTAAATAACCTTACCTCTAATGGCATAGAAGTTCATATAACTTTTGTTACCATTAGTTATACATTGTAGATAATTTTATTTATATTTTTACATGATATTTTTCACTCTAATCTATATATTTTGAATTATCAACATGGTAAGAAATCGTCATAGAATCGCAAACATTTTTTTGTTGGTGAGAATAGAATCACAAACAAGAATTTTTTTAAAATCAAATAATAATTGTTAAACAACAATCACTCTAGAAGTTGAGCCACAAACTCTTACCAATTCTAAAAAAGATTGAGTCAAATAGAAGCATTATATTAGCACCAAAAACGGAGCTAAAAACATGGGATGCTTGCAATTTTATATGATTTTATTCCAAAATTAGTAGGTGTGGTACATGTGTATTTCACACGCAAGTGGGAAAAAAATGAAGACGCGTTTTCTTTGCCTTTTTTATATGTATATTTTAACCGCGTTAAAAATTGGTAGGAAAGTTCTAGCATTTTGACCCAACGGATTTGGGCCAGGCCCAGAAAACGAGGTTTGTTTGCTCGTAATACGGCCGCCGTTGGTGCCACCACAGGTGGACACGTGTCGGTTTGCTGATGGTGAAATGACATATTTGACCACCAAGACTAAACACGTGGGGTGGTTGGTGTTTGTCAATGGTTAGTAAAACGTCCCCATCTCCGCGTTTCACTACTTGCTACTTGGGGAAGGAAAGATAAAATCGTAAAAAAGGTCATTTAACTGTAAATTTGAAAAAATAAATGATAATAATAATAAATTAATAATAAAGAAAATATTTGTGTTTGGCGTGAATTCGATTGATGATGATAGACTTGGCGATATTGAACTGTTTCAATATGTTTTTAAATGTGCGTTAATAAAAGTTTCATCTTAAGTTTGGCATCAATTCGATATTTGTTTGTGAAATGAGTTGAGCGCAAATCTGATAAAAATTAATTTATCAGTTTCACAACTTTATTTATCTACGAAAATTTATTAAAAAATTGTCGGATTTCATAAAACTTAGAGTAAACACTTTCAAATAAATTTTGAATCTACTACTATATATTCCGTATATTCTTTGAGTCAAGTAAAATTAGTTTGTTGCAACACAGCTTTCAGGTTGAATCAAATCTTGAAAAAGAAAAGTCAATTCAAGTTGTATAGAATTTGACCTTATAACACTCACACGTAGCATGTGAGATTACATAAATTGTATAATGATAATATCTAAAGTCCAAATCATGGGTATGTCTATTCTAAAAGCTTTTCTTTTTTAGTAGGTTTCAAAATACGCATAAAACTGGACTCCTTCAAACGTCATTAACCGGTCATTTTAAGTAAATATGAAAACCATATGGATTAAAAAGAAATACGAACAATTACTGAGACTCTTTTTAAGTACTGATTGATTCGGGGAAAGTGCAAGGTAAAGACTTTTCTTTCCAACGTATAACTGATTGTACATATTAGCTAATAAGGGCCAACTCACGCAGGTTGGACTGCATTATGAAAATCGTACCTCAAGTTCAGTTCATTGTTGTTGATTTCTCAACGGTAGGATGAATTCATTTTACAACTATTTAATTTAGTCATCTTTTGGAAGAAATTGGATACCTATCATATTGATACAACACAGATTGACAATGACATTTTTCTGTCAATTATTTAATTTAATCTTTGAATGAGTGCAGTCAGTTCAAAACAGTGGTACCATGGCCAGTTCTGTTTGTTCCATAGCATCTATCCGTTGTAAATAAAGCTAGGGAATGTGTCGTATCGAATTGGGTTTGTGTTCGTGTCGAATTTAAACGGATTAAAAGTTTTTGAACCTGCATCTGACCTGTTTAATAAACGGATTGAACGAGTTCAACCTAAACCGCTTAACATTTAAACGGGTTGACCTGAACATAACCCGTTTACATAAACAGGTAAAATGCGTTAGGCTCGGGTTACCCATTTACCGATCAACCCGCTTAATTGCAACACAAATTTCAACCCGAAGATAATTTAGCAAACAACTTATATATTTTCCAACCTCTTAATGTATAGTTGCTTTCAAAAGTACAACAAAATAGAGGCTAACTTACAGGCTCCAGCATATTCAAAGCCTATTCCAACAAAACAGTTAACATCAACATAATTTTACAGTATAAAAAGTTAACATAAGAACCAACTACTTAAGGTACAAACTATGTCCAAATCAAGTCTTAAACAACAGCAAATAAAGTCAAATTGTTTGAAATTCTTAATAATATAACCAGCAAGTCAACAACCAACAAGTCCATAAAAGAAACCACAAACCTGATTCTCCAAAGTCTAATTCCCACACAAAATGTAAACGATGGACGGTAAATAGACAGTAAACGAGTTGACCTATTTAACTCGTTTAATTAAACAGGTTAAATAGGTATTTTCTTCGTGTCGAGATTCTCAACCCGAACCTAACTCAATTAATTAAACGGGTTTACTGTGTCTACCTAATTAACTAAACGGGTACAAACTTCATATCCAAACCCGTTTAACTTCGTGTCGGATTCGGGTTGTTAATCGTGTCGTGTTAGCTTTTCTCAGCTCTAGTCGTAGAATTGCAGCTTATTGGGAATGTTGACCCAGGATTTTTTTTATTAGGATCATAGGGTAAGTATTATTACAATTAAAAAGATCGATATTTCTCACAATATTACTATGGTATTTTATATTTAGTGTGAGCTTCTATACGTTTAACTATTTTGCCTTCATTGCAGTAATAATAGAATCCTGATAAGATATCAATTATTAAAATTTTTATGCCAATTGAGTCTTCAACAATGAATCATGTGTGTAAACTCAAATAAGGTTTCAATGCAAAATTAATTGACAATGGGTGGAGTAACTCACAAGCTTATATACATACTCAAGTCCTCCAATTTATTAATGCGAAAAAATACCGACTTTTACGATTTTTTTATTTTATCAATATAGATAATATTGACTTTCATATTCCAACATCCATCAACATAACATCTACGTATAATTTGTTCTCAATATATACCATGTCGATCCATTGTCAAATGTACACTTCCCTCTTGATTTTCCAATTTTCAGCATGTTTGCGAAGTTGGTTGGCAAACGCCTACATTCACTACAAAGAGGGGGAGAAAAGTAGAGCATAAACCGGATGATTTAAGCCAATAAAAAGATTTCAAACGTTGAATGTAGTAGTAGGAGTATAATTAGGCTGGCAAAAGCTGGAGGGCGCTTGTTTGCCCATGATTTGTTAATTCATATCCTCGATCATTAGATTACCTGTTTAATAGAATTCTTCAACTAAAGGTGTGCCCGACAAACAATGTCACCGCCCTCTCTCCTAAATGTTTGTGCTGGCACTTTTGATCATAGTGGGGTGGAATTTTCCGGGTTCATGATGAGGTTTGAATACTTCCGTCTCTCAATTGAAAAAAATAAAGTGAACCCTTTGTTTTTTTTAATTGCAGAATGAACTAAAGATAGACTGTCGAGATATGAAAGTGAAAGATACATAAATCAATCTGATTATATTCAATGAGCCCTAATCTCGTGGCCCGTTGTGAAATTAAAAAGTAGGCACAAAGGCCCGGGATCCCCTCACTCCCCCACCCATCAAACATGAGAAATGGAGCTCCCGAAGCTTCGAACCCCAAGGCATGGCATTGCATAAGTGAGAACGACACCGAACAAGTAACTTGCAAAGAATATTTGGGGGACCAAGATTTTTACCACAAATTGCGACATAAATCTTATGTACTCTATGGGTAACATGCATGATAATTATGTCAAAGTTGCTCAATTTAACAACTGTGTCTTGTCCTCCCCCTGGCTGCTATACATCAACATATAATAGCACATTCCAAAAAGTCGTTATCACAACCAAATTACCGTTGCTACTTGATGCCCCACAGGTGTCATCTGGGCAGGGCCTCTACACCTTTTTTTTTTCTTTTTCTTTTTTTGGAGGTATGAGATTTGAAGTTGGAGAGATGTTTAGTGTGGGCATAACTTGGAAATATGTTGGGTGTACCTATTTGATCGACGGATGTGATGGTTCAGAGGCCCATCACATTGTAACAAAGGCCCACCGAACGACAACTATCTACTTGAACCCAATTCAAGCCCAAAAAAAGCATTAAACATGTGAAGTGATGATCCAAGTTTAGCACCTCCACCTGGGTTGGGCTGCGAAGTTCACGTGCACTTAGCATTTGCATATCATATTATTCAATTATGTGCTGGCCATTGTGTACCTGCTCGTGCACATGTGTCGAACTGGCCATCTCATAGCCATATCCCCCCCCCCCCAATAGAGTATTAGAAGGGTAGAAATGTAGAACAATTTTATTAGATATTTTCGTCATTCATAAAATTAAAATTTGTGGCCATATTTAACGAGAGGAAGCATTAAACAGTACCAATGCAATATGTATTGGTCCTATATCTTTCCCGCTGTTTTTTTCAAAATTTTAGCTATTCTATAACATAGATACACTTTTTAATGGTTGAATTTTAATGAAAAATTTCCCGTAATGCATATATATATGTGTATTCGAAGATTAAATGTTATCCATATGCACTATTCCAACACACAACACTATGTATGGACCACATATTGTGTTGATGGAAGCGATGGTATTGTAACATATGTGATGACAATTAGTAACGATAGAGTTGCAAATGATGGTTTGTTATGAGTCAATTCAATTAGTTTGATCTGTACCTCTTTTTTTTTGGGGGGGGGGAGTTAAATCATTAAAAAAAGAATCCAAAATGGATTAAGTTCTGTTAATTTTGAAACTTTTGATACATGTAGGAATAAGGTTATGGATATTTAAATCTTCTCAAAATTTCTAAAAGTGGAGTGTATATTAAAAGTTATTATTATTTTTCTCTTTAACGATTATTTCAACGACAACACTTCTTTACATGTGGAGTTGCAAATGGGCACCTATAAAATAAACAAAAAATAAAAAAAACATATTTCTATATAAAAACTCTTAAAAAATTTACAGTAGACACCCAAAATAATAATCATAATTGAAACTTTCAATAATCTACAAGTTTGACATTTATGGTACAGATGATAAACCTGTCACCATTTCTAAAGTGACATGCAAATTCGAATTCCTCTTTGTGAGTAATAAATATGTCATTCTCATAAACGACATGTAATAAATTTTGTTGCAATTAAATCTAACCTTACCAGAAGGAAACATCGTAGGTTGTCCAATCCACTCACCAATTACTAATATTATTCTTTGAAATTAAAGGCCCAAAAAAAAAAACACACAACAGGTGATGGCTGCCACGTACAAAGCAGCGTAGACATTTCACATTTGTCAAATAATATTTCGACGTGGAGATGCAAAAAAAAAAAAAAAACAATAATGGGAATTTAGTGGTAATGAAATCACAACTCTCGTCTCTAAACCAAAAACCTCTCTCTCTGTCTCTTTGCCCGCATTCCCGCGCTCCCTCCTCGAAATCACTCATCGCTGATCTTCAATCGAAGAAGAAGTGAATTTCCGAGCCGAAGTGACCTACAACGGTCTCATCAATGGAGGTCACCAAGCCCGATGCGGCCCAGCCCGATCCGAAGCCTGAGGCCGGATCCGCCCCGAAGCCTAGTGCGGATCTCGAGGGAGTTGGAGAGAAGCAACCACCGCCGGCGACGGCGACGGTTGCCGAGGAGACCTCCATTCCCGCCGCCAACGGATCGCCGGAGACCAAGTTGAAAGGGCAGAAGTCGGTGAGGTGGAGTGAGCAATTGGTGTCTGAGTCGACCTACACTCCATCTGTTGAATCTAGTACGTCGCCTTATTCTGCCGGATCCAATCATTCTTACGTATCTCGTTCTTCGGAGCCTTCGTTTTCTTCATCGGAGACGTTCAAAGGTGATTGATTGATGGAATTTTGGATTTTGATGAATTAAGATTGTTGAGTTGTGGTTTGACTTGATTTTGAGGCTGGAAATTCGTGTGATTGTTTTTGGAACAGATAAGATGGAGACGGTACGAAATGTGCTTGGAAGATGGGGAAAGAATGTAAAGGATGCTGCTAAGAAAGCCGAGGATCTGGCCGGCAATACCTGGCAACACTGTATGTTCTTCTTTTAGCTGGATTTGCTAGGAAAATTTCGCGATTATTGTTCACTTGTATTGATTTTGATGGCGCTTTCTGATTATGATCTTGCTCTGCAATTGTGTATCTGTAGTCTGTAATTTTTGATGCTATCTTTCGCTGACTTTAGCCAGTTAGCGTTAGTATATTGATGGAAAAACTGACCCCCCCCCCCCTTCGAAAAAGGTCCTCAGGAGCTTTAGGTTTGTCTATGTGATTAAAGTGCTGTTCTTTTCAACTTATCACAAATAATTTTGTACTTCTGAGTTTTGATCACTGATAAGTGTTGAATATTAGGAACTTGAAGTATAACTAAGTGCTGATAAGTGTTCGATATTAATTTTGAGTACTTATGATATTATGAAAAGAACATGTCTAAGTGTTCGCTTCTCAAAGCTTGTGTACTCTTGGACTTCTCACTAATTGGCAGATGAATTCTCAGATTGGGTGAGATTGGGTGATATTCTAACTTCAGGCCTCCCTTCCAAGAGTTCTAGTACTGGATGGTTTCGGAAGACTATTTGTTTATGATGATTGTGTAACTTGCTTGGTGTTGGTTTCTGCTGTTCAGTTGACTAGATCCTTCATATTTGTGTTGGTTTTTTCTCGAATGGAAATCACATCATTGCTTGGTTTTTTGTTGTGGAAATGAGTAGTTGGTGATCATATTGAATAAACAAAAAGATAAAGCCTTGACCTTCTATACGTGTTCCATGCTCGTAGAATATCCCATTGTTTGTTAAACTGCTTCAGTAGTCTCTATAGTTCCTCTGTTGTGGCCAAATAGGCCTGCAATGCTGAGTGCTCTCGTCTAAACATCTTCCTTGCAGGGGAGACAACACCTGTTATGCAAGAAACATTAGCATAAGCATGTGGTCATGTGCTTGGTTTCGTACTCAAGCAGGAAATTTTTCTATGATTATTTTTTAATACCAACCATGATTGTTGAATCTGAGAAAAACAATGGAATCATTTTTAAGTATTGCCATTGCAGAAGATTGCTTGTGCGACCAATATTCCCTACTTTAGTCTTTTGCATGAAATTAAGGTCAAGTTATTCTTTTGTAAGGAAAGAAATTAATGATAAAATTCTCCAACGTAGTGGCTATTTATGTTATTCTTTTAATGTTTCTAGCTTATTGATAAGATTTCTTCTCCTCTTCACTTGCTTGCTGCTATTTCTTCTTATCTCCCTACCCTCCAAAAAAACCACTGAAGAGGGACCCCCCCCCCCAAAAAAAAACCCAATAGTTTGCTTAACCTCAGTGTTCCTCTTATTATATACTTCCCGATCTTTGACTTTGCATGGTTTGGAAGTCAAATTTCAATGTTTCTGGTGGTTAATTTCGCTATTATCATCTTAATTGTGGACTTTGCTGTAGAAATAGAACAGTGGAAGGGATTTGGGTGATAGTGACCATTGATAGGTTTCAGAGGTCATGGAAGTGAGAGTGCAAATTACTGTGGTTGTAGTGGATGTTGAGGGTGATATTGCATCTTTTTCAGGGTGGCATTATGTGGAGTGGTTCAGAGTAAGGTGCAGATATGCTTTCTTCTACTGCACTGGATTGGGATGGCATTTGAATTTGAAGTTTTGATCATTTTGCAATGAATTCTTTTCTTATAATACCCATCTTTTGCAAATTAATGACATTTGTCCATGCAATTGAAGTACAATAGAGAACTATTGGTTAATCAAAAATAACTACTCTGTTATTGAGCCCATGGCCTTGTCTTCCAGTTCCCTCGTTTGAACCTGATTTTCCTTGTGACTCATCCACTCTAGTATGCATTTTAGTGAACATGACAATTAGAGGTGCTAGTGATAAGATCTTGGGGGGATAATAACTGGGATAATTCGCATACAGATACAGTCCTTGGCATGTTTGTTGGAGGAGATCACAGATCAATAATATTGAGGGAAATTGAGAAGAAGAGAGAAATGTCTAGATCCCGAAGACTTTGGAAAGAACAACTGCTACTGGCATGCATTTCAAAATTTGAAAGGTGGCTGCTGGTTGTCATGCTGACACTAACTCAAAAAACAAGTGAATCACAAGAATGGATGGTGTGGCCATAGTGGTTAGCACCCATGATCCTTTTTCTTTGAATGTTCCAATGTGGGTTTACAAGTATTTGTCTGTCCTTTTGCTTTCATTCCCATGTGTGTGTGTGCGTGTTTTAGCTGTGGAGAGGACAGAGGACACCCTGATTCACAGGGTGAAGTATGTTCCAACTCTGCAGTGGGTATACGGGGATTGGCAAGCAACATACCCTGCTATCCTGATGGCTGGGGGAAAGTTAACCTACTTTTCAAGCAATCAAGCCTGAAATTTCCAACATACCCATTCTACTGTCCCTTCCTGTACATTTCAATGTTTGTTTTTCCCGCGGTCAGCAGTTGTAGTACATGTGGGCTACTGTGCTGTGGACGGTGGTTAACTATCCCATAAAACATGAGTCAAACTTCAAAATGAAAGGAGGAATTCTCATTGATTAAAAATATTCTTGTGTCTGCTAGAGCCACTCTTTAATTGAAAGTAGTTTGTGCTTATGATCTTCTTGCCAGATATCATTAGCACCGCACCCAAAAAAGGACTAGCTTTCTAATTACATATCACAAAGAGGTGCTTGATACACTTTTAAGTATTGTTTGTGTGTCTTTGCCGCTGGTGTATAGAAAGTACCAAATAGCCATGGACTGAAGAGATTCCTGTTGAAAGTTCAAATCAGATATGAAATGTTGTTACTCACTATTCTTTTTTAGGATCTTTTATTTCTTCATGCTCTGTGTTGACTTACTACAAACGCCACTGCAGTTGCTTCATGGTTGTACTAAATTAGTGTTTGACTTCTTATCTGTTTGCTTTCTGCTAGTGAAAACAAGCCCCAGTTTTGCTGACGCTGCTATGGGAAGAATTGTACACAGCACTAAGGTTCTAGCAGAAGGCGGTTATGAAAAAATTTTCCGTCAAACTTTTGAGACAGTCCCCGAGGAGCAACTTCAGGACTCATACGCATGCTACTTGTCCACATCAGCTGGCCCTGTGATGGGAACTTTATACGTGTCTACAGCAAAACTTGCATTTTGTAGTGATAATCCCCTTCCTTACAAAAATGGGGACCAGACTGAATGGAGTTACTATAAGGTGAGAAACTTGAATTGAGATTAACTAGCTATTCTATATGGTCAATTAATTGCTCTCTCCCTCCCCTTCCCGTTTTTATGTTCATGTTGCTTTCTTTTCTTTTCTTTTTGGTTGGGGGGGGTGGTGGTGGTGTGGGTGTGGGTGCGTTGAGGTTAGGAAAGAGCCAAAGACGAGTTGGTAATTGACAGAGAAAAGAAGGAAAAATAGAAAATGCATGGATTGGGGAGGCTGCTTTCATTTTTAAACAACAATTGGGCTGAGTTTGGTCATTTGCTATCTATTTCATGCTTGCAATATGATACGATACCCAAGTGATCAGAACTAGGATGATAAAGTCGGTCCACTATTACCATTACAAACATTTTCAAGAGAGGGGGTTTTTAACTTTTAAAGATAGCAGGAGCATATTGCGAGACAAGGAGGCTTGTGCATGCATATCATACTGTTATGAATGCTAAAATTGGCCTGAAGTTTTTAACTAATATAATATCTCTGAGAAGAAACAAATGCTGGTCTATCAGGCAGAGATGTTAAAAGGATTACAGGCTACACTCAGTGCTAGGCATCCAAAAAGAAATTATCCTGTTTAATTGGAATCGGGCTCTTTGCCTAGTGTCGTAATCTACAATTTTGGCCGAGCTCTTGTCTTAGAGGTGTAATGTAATTATTTTCTGTTTAGGCATTAGAGGGAGTTCTTTTATGGTTCAGATTATCATAGTTTGAAAATGCTGAATAACAAATACTTCCAAGAAATAAGGTTGATTTTGGTTATCTAATAACACAACGCATGCTACCCTTGCTTTAATCTAATCAAATTATTCGATTCTCTGTTCATAACTTTTAACCATTCTGACTTTTGACAATGACTTTTTGTATATAGGTAGTTATCCCATTGCATCAGGTTAAAGCTGTCAATCCTTCTACAAACAGAGTAAATGCAGCTGAGAAGTACATCCAGATTATATCCGTAGATGGCCATGAATTCTGGTACATGGGCTTCTTGAATTATGAAGATGCTGTCAATACTCTTCAAAGTTCTTTGCAATCCAGAAACTTGCAATCCGTGTGAGACCGCTTTTTGGTGACAAAACTTCCCTTGCTATTATGACATTCTACATGTTGGAAAAGGAAGTTCATCACCATGAAGTACCAGTCCCTTGCCTATAGATGAGTGAGCACCAGAGGGCTGTCAATATAAAGTCATGTTTAGACTTCTTGTGCTATGATTTTTACATTGAATCAATATTTGGGAGAACAGATAGAGCCATAGCTTTGAGCCCCATATGGGTTGTGATTTTGTGCTGTGCACTTTATTAGATGACAGTGCATTACGATTAGCACTATTGATCTTAAATTTGTTTTGTCTTCTGCATTAGCAACCTTAAGAGAACCTTAATCCACATGTGACCTCATTGCCTACTGCTGGGTTTTAGCTTCCAATCGGTAAAAATTCGCTAACTGTTTGACTTCGTTGTGCGTGTTATTTTTTTTTTGTTGAGCAGACTACTATACCATTTTTGTTCATTTGCATTTTAAATTTCCTTGTATTTTGATGACATTAGGTTATTGTACAACGATCGTGTGTGGTTAAAATTTACAGGGTAAGCAAAAACGAAATCGGAAACCTCACTCTGTCTGGATCTGTCCCCCTCTTTGGTACATTCAGATGTAAATATCAGAATCAGATACCCTTCACTTGTATAAAAACCTATTGTTTTGATAATCTAGCAAAGCGAGAAAACAATCAAACACAAAATAGTTAAGCAGGCATGATTGGAGATGAATATTCCCTTTTCACTAGATGTGTTCATGGTTCAGGTACCTAAACGAAAATAGATTTTCAATTCACGCATCTAAAATTTTGGGTTGGCAAAAATGTAACCAAACCAAATTGAAAATTTCGAGTACACCGAAAATGCCAGGTATCCAATAACCCGATTTTCTCATATTTGACCTTTTGTCTTTTGGGGGGGGGGGGGATTAATATTTAATCATAAGTTATAATGGTTTGGGCCAATCCTAGTGTCTTGTGTTGGTAGTGAACTCCCAAAGATCCAAAAAAAAAGTAGCAGGAAGCGATTGTTTAGAAACCCTTAACATCATAACATACTATATTAATGCATTGCCACTTATTGGAAAAAAAAGGACTCACCTCGATGTGGAAATAAGATTGATCAGATCTTTGTTCTGCTTGATATCTACCCACGTTCAAGGCTCAAGAGTGGCTACTAGAGTCAGTGGATGTGTTACGGCTTGGATAATTCAACCTATGAATCACCCACCCTTTTATAGTGGTACATAGCCACAGAATGTAATCTTACAAATCAATGTATCATCAAGGCTGATTAATGCATAATCAAACCTCTATTGTAACAGCCGAATCAACCCATGATTATGGCCATTAAGTTTGTGACCGTTACCGATCAACAGCTCCCCCTCGGTCGCAAAGACCAAGAAGTCATATCTCTGCCAACTTACTTCCTCATGCTTTATACTGGGAATGGAGCGTGCGACTAAAAATAAAATATTAGTGCTATATCAAGTCACCATCTAACTGACATAACACTCTCACGAAATATTAATACCCTAAATCATTCAAATACATCACCAATGGTATACACTATCCCTTTATGCCTGATATATCAATTGATTATATACTAAATATAATCGCCCGGGCTTGATATGGTGATGAAGAAATGATTCTTTCCTAGACAATTAAAATAATTCATCTTAGTATGATTGCTTTCCTAATGTGCTCCGCTGGACCGTATACATCTTGGCCCTTGGATTACACATTAAGGTAGCAACATCAAGGTTCGACTTCATATTATAACTCTAACTCAAGGAGTATCGCTAATAAGGGTCACACAGTCATAAGAAAAGGGAACTCACTTATCACTCATCAGATATGTCGACTTTCAGCACACACAGTATGAAAGTGTGCCATGGCATAACTCCCCCTAAACTGGGCATGTCACTCTTCTATGCCATGCGAATCACAGGCTTGGCTTTTATCTAAAAAACCAACCTGAGCTACTAGACCAACATACACAATGTTAATCTCAGCACTCAAGATTTGGCTATAAGGCTTCGATATGAAAACTTATTTTATATTCGACTTCCCTGAGTCTCATCTTAGACTTACTAAGGCGACTATATGTTCCATTCACACACTCTCAGTATGAATAATCAATATTGCACACCTAGTTCTAATATGATTTAATCTCATCCTGTCCACAACTCAAGCGTCAGGGCGATTGCCTGTGTGAATAGGCCAATCAAAAGTCTGGTGACATAACAATATGCCTTATAACATACTTGTATATTTATGAATATTTGAAAAAGAAACATCATTCTTTATTTCATAAATAATTAGTACAAGTAATAACATGTCCATCATACACTTAGATACATGAGCTTTAAAAGCGTCTCTAGGAATAGGCTTAGTTAAAGGATCTGCTATCATCCTACTTGTAGATACATACTTAATGACAACTTCTTTCTCTTTTATAGCGTTTCGTACAAAATGATAACGCCTCTTAATATGCTTAGTCTTCCTGTGGAACTTTGGATCTCTTGCAAATTGGAGAGCAGCAGTATTGTCACATAACATTTCTATAGGATCATTAACCCCAAGAGTGAGATCAAGATGCTGTAGAAAAATCCTTAGCCATATTGCCTCTTGAGTAGCAAGACAGCAAGCAACATACTCTGCTTCCATAATTGAAAGTGCTATGCTGTCTTGTTTCTTATTGCACCAAGATACTGCTCCCCCGCCTAGGGTGAACATATATCCTGAGGTGGATCTAGATTCGTCCAGATCACCACCCCAATCAGTATCTGTATATCCTCTCAGTTTAAGAGGTCACTCGTACCACGTAGGTAACGAGAGATCCTTTTGATGGTTTGCCAGTGTGCAGGCCCTGGGTTGTTTTGGTAACGACTTACCAAACCAACCGCAAAGCAAATATCTGACCGTGTACACAACATGGCATACATTAGACTTCCTACTGCACTAGCATAAGGAACATTGTTCATCTTCTCCTTCTCTTTGTCTGTCTTAGGGCACTAGTCGAGACTTAAGGTTAAACCCTTTTCAACTGGAGTGTCCACGGTTTAGAATAATGCATTCGAAAACGTTCTAAGATTTTGTTAATGTATGCTTCTTGGCATAAACCAAGAAGCTTTTTAGAACGGTTCTGAGTTATCTCTACGCCGAGGACATACCTGGCCTCACCCATGTCCTTCATCTCGAAGATAGAGGACAACCACTGCTTAGTGGTTTGGATTATCTCCATGTTGTTTCCAGCCAGCAGTATGTCATCAACATACAAAGTAAGAAACATAATCCCCTTTGTAGTTTTCTTGACATACACACAGTGATCTTCAGGAACCATGTTTAAGCCACAAGAAATAATGGCTTCATGAAATTTGAAGTACCACGCTCTGGAAGACTGGGTGAGACCATAAATGGATCTTTTAAGATGACAAATTTTGTCCTCTTGACCTTTCGATACAAAACCAATAGGTTGATCCATGTAAATCTCATCTTCAAGGTTTCCATTAAGGAAAGCAGTCTTTACGTCCATTTGAAACAATTCTAAATCCAAATGGGCAACTAAGGTTAGAAGAAGGCAAATAGAGGCAATTTTCACTACAGAAGAAAAAGTCTCTTCATAGTTTACCCCTTCTATTTGGGTAAACCTCTTCGTTACTAAATAGATCTTAACCTTATCGATTGATCAATCTACCCGACGTTTTATCTTAAAAACCTACTTGCTTCCAATTGTTTACATCTGGGAGGAAGATCAACAAGTTCTCAAAACTTATTTCTCGCCATAGAGTCAATTTCATCCCTCATGGCTTCCATTCACTCTTTATGGTTTGGTGAATCGATAGCATCTTGAAAAGAGGTAGGCTCTTCTATTTCTAAAGGAGTGCACAGGAATATCTCATCTTCTATTTGAAAATATTGTCGAGGTATTCCTCCACGCTCACTCCTTCGGAGTACAGGACTTGTGCTGGTTTGACCCGCTGAGGTATTCTTCCCCCCATCCCTAAGAGGTATAGAATCCTCAACTGAGAGAGAATCATTGTCATTATGTTGAACAAGTGGACTAACCTCGTGTTCATGCACTGGAGAAGGAGGACGAACCTCATTCTTAGGTTGATTCTCTTGGGCAACTAACAACTCATCATCTCTTCCAAACAATGGAAGAGTACTATCCTCGGTGACACGGTGAGTGTTTAAATCATCCCCCTCACCGAGGGATAGTCGATCCTTCGGCGGTAACTCATACAACGTCATGTCTAGTTTGATTTCACCCATGCTCGGGAACTCATCCTCAAGGAACTCAACATTACGTGAATCCACTTCTGTCATGCCTCCATTAGGGTGTTCACCATACACAGCATATCCCTCAGAATGTTCGGGATATCGAATGAACACCATTTTAGTGGCCCTTGGACCAAGTTTCTCATATTTGTGAGTTGGGTTATGTACATAATCAGCCGAACCTTATGGGCATAAATGTTCCAAGGTAGGCTTTCTACCATGCCATAACTCATATGGGATAGCGGATATACTTTTACTAGGCATACGGTTAAGGATGTAAGCCGCCGTAAGCAGCACATCCCCCAAAAAACTAATTGGCAGGTTGGCGTGTGCCATCATTGACCTGACCATGTCAAGCAATGTTCGATTCCTACACTCTGCCACACCGTTTTGTTGTGAAGTTTCAGGAATCGTGAGTTGTCTTCGTATACCCTTTTCCTCGCAAAATTCTTTGAATATATGTGAGAGGTATTCACGACCACGATCAGTTTAAAGAGTCTTAACTCTAAGATCTAATTGGGTCTCAACCTCAGCTACAAAACGTTTGAACACATCAAGTGCTTCATAGAGATGTGATAATAGGTACACATACCCATATCTTGAATAATCATCTATGAAGGTGAGGAAATAGAAAGTCCCATAACGTGCTTTCACATTTATGGGTCCACAAATATCAGAGTGGATAAGCTCTAAAGGGTTTGACGCCCTTGAAGACTTACCAAAAGGTTTCGCGGTCGCCTTGCCAGCTAGACACGACTCACATCTAGGTAACTTAACCTTAGTGAGTGATTCATGGGTTGTAAAAGGGTGGGTGATTCATGGGTTGAATTATCCAAGCCGTAACACATCCACTGACTCTAGTCGCCACTCTTGAGCCTTGAACGTGGGTAGATATCAAGCAGAACAAAGATCCGATCAATCTCATTGCTGCATCAAGGTGAGTCCTTATTTTTCCAATAGTAGTATCAGAGCCACAGAATGTAATCCTACAAATCAATGTGTCATCAAGGCTGATTAATATATAATCAAACCTCTATTGTAACAGCCAAGTCAACCCATGATTATGGCCATTAAGTTATTGACAGTTACCGGTCAACACCACTTATGAACAAAGTATTGAAGAGAATTAGAGAATGTGTGCATTGGACATAATTCAGAGTCATTAGAGTTTGGATCCAGAGCATCAAGTATACAGCTCGCCAGCACAACCACTTATGACTTACAACCTTCATAGTCACGGTTCTAGTTTTTAAAACTTAAGTCTGCCACATCAGTAAAAGTTCCAACTTTTTAGAATTTACATTTCATCACTTTTTCAATTAATGAAACTCTAATTTGGATTACCAAAATAGATATTTCCTAGGAGCCCACCATTAATCATGTTTAATTACTTTTATGATTTTAATTTTTTATTTGTATTTTACGCTTATAACTTGTAAATATATTTTTTATTTTTCAGAAAATAGAATATTTATTTTTTCCTTGACAGAAAAATGTGAAAAATATATTTTTTTAATTTCTTGAAAATTGATTATGTAACTTTTTTTGGGCTTGAATGCATGTAATGGATAAGGCAGTTTCTTTCTCTTAACTGCACATGAGAAATGGGCTGACGAATGACGATAGCTGGTGCATAGCTAAATTATCTTCCAATGGATAAGGTAATACGAATATCCATACGTTGCTGCCATGCATGAATTAAAGGTGAAACCGGTTAACCTGGCTATTTGTGTATGGGTGGTCAAAATCCATTATGTTTCAATTAGTCAGACATATAAAGTTGAATTTTATGTATTCCTATTAATCCACGTTGCATCGAGAACTTTGATTTATATTCTTGGTCTTTTGTAAAAAGAGGGGTTAATAGGATAGTATATGATCTCACCCACCGGCAACCCTTTTTTCTTGAGGGAAGATTGTGGGAAGGTAATATACTCGAGGAAGTTCTTACTTAGACCTCAGATGACATGTATGATTACATCAGTAGCAACTTAAAATAATGCCCCCCTTTTTCCGATTGAAAAAAAGCTGATTTCACATTGTGTTAGTTATCCTTACCTATGATTAAGCGAGGTATGGGGCAATATATAGAGAAGTATTCATTAAACAATAGAGAACATTGGAAAGGTACTTTAGCTTAATAATATGTGATGTTGTCGAAACCTATGTTGAGAGAAACCATTTCATTGTGAGATTACGATAACAATAACATTAACTTTCAGTATGAGTTTTGAATTCATAAAATCTGGGGAGATCCAGATTAATATGAAAAAAATGGATTAATGGGGATCGATTTAGTGAACATTAAACAAACCAAAATAAAATAGAAAATAAAAGTTTATCTCATGTAATAGTTTGAAAGTTTTGCATTTCAAAATTACTGTAAATTCTTGTAACAAAGAATACTTTGATGTCAAATGTATCCTTTTCTTATGTCATACATGCATGATCCAAAAGTTATACACATCAACTAGTTATTTTTAGTGAGACAATGGCCTAATCTTGATCCTCCAAAATAGTGGGGTGGTGGCATGGGAATTTAGTAGGACGTTGGCATTTATATTTGAATTCGAAGTAGATCCGCTCAGATCCGAAACAAAATTATCCGATTTAAATCCAAGATAGAAAAATCCGGATCCGAATCCGATAAAAATAATTCGAATCCGAGTCGGATTCGAGTGAAGGATAAACTCCGATTCGACTTTCAATCCGATCCGATAAGTTTTTTAAATATTTTAAATTTTAAATTTAAGTTTAAATTTTAAAATTTTTAGAAATAAAACCTACCTAATATACTCACAATCACGCTCTATCCCCAAGCTGCCAGCCCAACCAAATGTTAATTTTATTGGTTAGTAGGTTTTTTCTCTTTAATATGTAAAAAAATTAAAACGTTGAAACCCTAATATGTCTCCCATCCACTCTCTCCCCCCCTCTCTCTCTCTCTCTCTTTCTCTTCGCCAGTTGGTTTCATTGCTCGGCTCGCTAGTTGCTCTCGGGTCTCAGCCTCTCGCTAGTTGTGCTCGGCTTCCCGCAACCCGCTAGTCGGACTGTTAGAGTAGTCCCTTAGTCCTCAGCTCCTTGTTCCAACTGCTTGCTATCTCTCTATCTCTCTCTAAACCTTTATCTTCTCGCCGATTTCTACAGCGTCGACGTTGAGTATTTCATCGTCCCTTTCTGGTCTCTCAGCTCGTAGTTGTTAAGAGTTGTAATTGTTGGAACATGTTGTCGTTCTATTGAGCTTGAAATATGTAATTTGATATATGAACGCACATCATCTCATCAATAAATGGGTAGAATATAGAAAATTTGTATAAAATTATTGTGTGGCGAAAGAAATTATTTCGGATCGGATTAAATCTGACTCCAATCCAATCCGACTCGGATCGGATTCAGAGGTTCTCCTTTAATCTGTCGGATTGAATTCGGATCGAAAAATCCAATCCGAATATAATCAGATGCAGATTCAGATGTTCCAATATCCGATCCGAATCCGATCCGTTGACATCCCTACTCAATAGAATACTAAGCGTTACACTCCCCATTAAAGTTAGAAAAGTTTGATCTAACATAATAACCCGATCATAATCCGACCTGAAGTTACTGACAGAAACTCAAATTCAACACAAACTGAACTGATTTCAAGTCGAAGTCGTCATGATTTGACGTAGAATCGAAATTAAATCCACAAATTAAGCAACTTGTAAACTGAAATTGGCAAATAAACTCACAAATTAAATAAGAAAAGTAAATTAACCTACAAATTGAAAGATTAAATAACAAATTGAAGTCATTTAAAGCATTTAAATTAGAATAAAACAATGAACTAATTTTTTTATAAAAAAATTGATGTGATTTTTCAATTACTCCTATGATGTGATTTTCACGAAAAATTGTTGGAAAAGGCTATAGCCTCCCGTGTACATGAAAAAAGTATCTTTCTTTAATCAATCAGTCCTATTATATAGTATTAATTGAAGTATAGACAATACAAGAAGGTATTGCCTTTGCATCTTTTATAGAAAGAATTGCTTCTGTATGCATGAAAATGATCAGAGCAACTAATTGCTTCAATTGTTAAATAACTAATTTAAAAAATTTTGTTGTGATTTTCAATGCCATGTTCAAAGTTATTGCTGAAAATTTTATTTGAAAAAAAGGTAGATATACTTCGAACAAATTGTTGAAAAATTTGTTGTGATTTAAATTAGAATAAAGCACAATTAACTAATTAAACAATGAAAATATGCATAGCAGGCTCGAACCAGCGACCTCCCAGCCCACGCAAGCACGTCGGCGCACAATCAAGCCAGTGAACGAAACGGATTTTCATTTAACCATGTCCATAGTTCTATTAATATAAAGTCATTTTTTTTTTCGATAATGTACTAACCAAAAAAAAATATATTTACCAAAATAGTAAATATTGTGGAAAGGAAAAGAGAAAAAGAAGGGATTAAGTAACCAAAGTTAATTAAATGCGGCGGACTCCTCACTAAACTCGTTATAAATATAAATATATATATATGGAAGATATAAATTAAACAGCCGTCCATCTCATTAACTGCACTAATCTAGCGTGATTAAGAGAGAAATTGGTTTCCGATACAATCGAAGCGCAAGAAGCGTTCTTCAAGAACCATTCTTCCAAAGTTATGGGTGATCCTTACTATACCGGTAACCAACCACCTTCGGCGGCTAATCAGGTCTCTCCGCCGAGGGGCTACCCCCCACTGGGAATCTACTTCCCTCCCAACAACCATGTCCCAACAGCCCATCACGGTGCTCCTCTGCCCGCTCATTATCCGCCTCCCGGCAGATAGTACTACCCTTATCCCGGTGTACATCATCCAAATGTCGGGTACATTGCTCCGGGCGGCCAGTTTCAACCCTTCGCTCCCGCGGCTAATCCTCAAGCACCCCTTTACAACGCCGCCGACCCTCATGGCAACTTGAAAGGACCTCACACTGCTCAAACCGCCACCGGAACTTTTGCTCTAGTGCGGCCGGTGGGAAACGTTCACATTGGGTCCCGACCCCATGCAGCCGGACAAGAGGTAATTTTTGAAAACTTTAATTTTGGATTTGTATTTGATAAAACCCTACCCTCTGTTCAGAAACCCTAATTTTGTAGTTCAAATTTTTGTAGTTTCATATCTTGTTTTGTTGAAACCCTAATCTTGAAATGCTAATTTTTGTAGTTTCGTATACCCTAACCTTGAAACCCTAATTTTGGTTTGTTGAAACTCTGTGATTGTAATTTCTTGAAATCATTATCTCTGCACTACCAACTTAGCATTTGGCATTCTTGAAACCCTAGTGGCCTAGTCTTTGTCATTTGTTAATTGTTAGCAATTAACTGGTTTTGTAATCTTGGGTCTTCCTGAAGCCAGTATGCGAGGGTGCTACTGGCAAAATACCGCAACTTGACTGAAAGAAGGAATCAGCTGATTGTTGAGTGGTAGGAAATCCTAAACTAGAGAGAGCAACTGGTTGCGTAAATTTCGGATCCCAATAACGCCGAGGGTCAAATGGAGTTCGCTCAGCATCTGGTAGAGATGGAGAGGCTTGACCAACGGCTTAATTATCTGGCAGCCGAGATCACTCAGCTGGACACGATATATCAGTCCATTCCCAACCTGCTGAAGTCGCAAAGCCCGATACCTGTGAACTCCCTCCAGGATATTCAGCTTGCTAGTTCCTTGAGGGACCATTTTTGATGGACCGGCTAGGTGATCCTCATCGAGGGAGGCCCTGACCCCTGGGACACTTGCTTGGCAGCAATTGAGACTGCTGGCCTGTCAGTGCTGCATTGACATGAAGAGACCAATATGTGGATCATTGGGGTAATTCTTCATCCTCTATGGTGCTAAATTGGTATAGATTTGAACTATTTCTGATCAGTTTTTGTGATCTATAAACAGGTGAGATCACAAAAACTAATTAAAAATAGTTCAAATCTATACCAATTCAGCACCACAAAAGGGATTCAAAATGAGTTACTCTGGTGTATGTTATTTACAAATGCCATTGTTCTTATTGATGAGACCATGGAGGGAGTTAATGGAAAACTGCAGCGATAGAGACATACACTGGAGTTTAGAGGCTTTAGAATTAGCAGATCGAAGACTGAATACCTTCATTGCTGTTTTAGTGAAAGGAAAGATACGAGGAGAGAAGCCACCATTGAGGGGATGCAGATATCAAAGGTCAAGAAGTTTAAATATCTAGTCTCGATCATTTATCATGAAGGGGACATTGACGAAGATATTAGCCACCGTATAAAAGTGGGCTGGCAAAAATAGAAGTATGCTTTAGATGTGCTGTGTGATAAGAGAATGCCTGTAGGATTAAAAGGCAAAATTTATCATATGGTAGTCAGACCTGCTGTGTTATATGCATCGGAGTATTGGCCTATAACGAAGATTCAGGCTCAAAGGTTAATGGTAGCAGAAATGAGGATGATTAGATGGATGTATGATTATACGAGAATTGATATAATTAGTAACGGAGTGATTAGAGACTTAGTTAAAGTGGTTCCCATTGAAGACAAGCTAAGAGAAATAAGACTCAGATGGTTTGGCCATGTGAAAAAGAGTGTGGACGCTCCAGTAAGGAGTTGTGAGAGAATTAATATCCCCAAAGATAAAAAAGGGAAATGGACGATCAAAGAAGAGTTTAGACGAGGTGATTAGAGGACTTAAAAGTTGTAGGGTTAACGGAGGACATGGTTCAGGATAGGAGACTATGGCGGAATAGGATTAAGATCTTAAATCGTAAAGAGTTAGTATAATAGTCAGACCCTAAATCATGGTTATTTATTTAATTAAATCATGTTATTAATTTTTCATATTTATTTATCTCATTTAATCATCCCGATTGGGAGAATTCATTTTGGGCCGTATTTTGCAATTCAAGTTTCATTTACTGTATTAATTTCGAAAAAATTGGTAGTAGGTCTCGATATTTATGATTTAAAAGATTAAATTATTTTTTATGATATTACATTTAATTTCGAGCTTTGGAAAAAAAATGTTAAATTAATCGCACCCAGTTTGATAATTTTTCCGAACCCGAGCTCATTTAAGGCCGATTTCGGCCCAACAAATTCCTAATCTATTTGTTTAGCTAATTACCATTATTACCCCTAATTTAAATTAGCAAAAGATATTTTTTTGAGGGATAAATGCTCAGCCATGTATACCCCCCTTCATTTTTAACCAAGTAAATTATCTAAATGATCAAAGCTCTCCTTTCTCTCTCTTCCTCTCAACCTCCATGGCACCCATCACCAGCCCCCCTCCAGCTGCTGTTTCAGGCTACTGCCGCCACTCCTAGCCACCTCCGACAACCAGCTCCTACCCTTAACACCACCAGCCACCATCCCCAACTCCTACCACCATCAAACACCACCTCAATCTTCATATATTCATGCACAAAGTGAGTAAACTTCATATCCTATCTGGCTGATTTTTGTTTTTGATTCTTATTTTGATTGGTTTTTATTATTGATCATGCTATTTTGATAAGAATAAAAGTTATCTTTGAAGTGTTTAAGTGTTGATTAAGCATAAAAGCATGTGGGAGTTGAGATTGTTCACGATCATGCAAGTTTTGGTGTTGATGATGAATTTGATTGTTTTAAGTGAGATTTTGTGATCTTTGGTATTGGTAATGAATATCAAGATATTTATGCTGATTTATATAAGTTAAAGAGTGATTTTAGTAGGTGGTTATGTGAAGAAAAGATTGCCAGTATGTGGTTATTGAGCTGTAAACAAACCTTAAATAGGGGTCACTTCGGCAGAAAATTCGTATTGATTGGCACATCCAAAAATCATTGTTTTTGGTGGGATGATAGCTTAATGAGTTAACTTTCAATAGACTTTGGAATTACTCAAGTTCGAGTTGTGTGGACAAAGTTATGACCAATTCCCTAAAAACTGCGCAGAATACATCAAAACTGGGAGCATATTTAAACAGTGGAGTTTACGAAAAAAATTGGTATTGATTGGCTCATTGAAAATTTGTGATTTCTGGTATGTGGATATATCAATGCATTAGCTTTCATAGACTTTTTGAATCACCTTAATCTGAGTTCTGTGAAAAAAGTTATGGTCGTTTTGCTACGGCTGTGCAGATTAAACTAAAATTGTGCATATCTGTATTCTACCCTAATTTTAGGGATATTAATATGTGAATAATGTTTTGTGTCCTAAATAAAAGTTTTAGTGGACATTATGAGCTTTTCATATTGGGGTTTTACATCTTATTTAGAGGTCGGGAGTGAAAGATATGGATTTTCTAATGCAAACCATCAAACGGTAATATGAATGAATACAAAAATCGTGACATTTGGAAATATTTTCATAAGTTTCTATATAATTATGGGTATTGCAAGGAAATTACAAAGTGTAGTGAGTTCAACAAGTGTGATTAAGTGTAGAAGCTTACTTGGGTTGAAAATCAAGTTAAATGAGTATGAAAATGAAATTTGGGAAGTGAGCAGAGTAATGACTCAAAATCAGTGTCCATCGAACCAAGCTGGTGTTATTTGAGCTTTTCGGAACCTCACAACACCTCTCCTGACATTAAGCCTTCTATTATCCATTTTAGAAGCATTACATCTTCCATTATCCATTTCAGAAACATCAAAAACCATACTTCGTTTATTTCAATTAAAATCTTTTCATTGTCACCTTAATCATTTCTATTTGGTCTATTTTGCTTCAATTTGTTGTATTTCAAATTCAATAACCCTAATTGATTTATTTTTCAAATCATTTTGTTGTAAGTTATCTTATATTGAATTATTGGAATTGTGGAAGCTTTTTAATTAATCAATTTCCATTACAACAGGAGTAAATATTGTTTACTAACTGTATTTACCTATAATTACATTTCTTTAGCAGAATCGGGGCCTAGTATATCATTTTCATTGTGCATAAGTATTATCAAGTGAAATATCATTTTAAAGACTTCAGGTACGTCCATTGCCTGTATCTTTAGAAATCAGAGTTCATTTATCAAAGTATCATGTTCTGGTAAGTACATCAATGAAGCAGTTTACACAGTGATTTATCAGTTAATTAGTGACCTCGTCAGTTATCATCTATAGGGCATTCGCCCTTCAGTTACCCGCGCGGCTTCAGGCCGGGTCCCCAATCGACTTGGTAGGTGTACACCTATTCATAGATCGTAACAGTATCAAGGGGTTCACTATCAGATAATAATTAGCAATGTAGTTTTATATTCATCTCATTCACTATTTTGGCCTTAAATGAATTGCAAAGCGGATCTAATCAGTATTTCAATGATCATTTAACAATTCAGGAATGCATGTACTGAGTTTCGACTCACAATTCGAAATATTTTTCATATTTTGTTTTAGGCAAATGCTCAGAGAATTGCCCTCATGCTAGCAAAGCAGCGGAAGAGAATAAGTTGAGTAAGGAAATCTGTATGAATCAACAGTGATACAGTATATGCATACTTTAAAGCTGTATTTTGAATTCTTCGGTATATGAGGATGTACATTACATGGTGAATTATCTTACTATGGTTTATAAACCTTACATTGATTAACACTTGATTATGAATGAATGATCATGTGTGAATGTGTATGGTTGAGGTTATGCTTAACTATGTTATTTCAGGACACATACTTCAAGTCTTATCCTTTGGGACGGCGGTAACGCCCCTATCATTGGATTTATCATATTACAATTGAGTGATTTATTAAGGAGAATATAAACAGTGAAACATGTTTAATTTGGGGCATTACAGTTAGCCTCGTAGTTGTCACTCGGTCACAGTAGAGTGGATTTGGTTGTGGCTTTTCGTATGTCATGTTTGCATGCAGGTAGCTCATACGTCTGGAAAGAGACATTGTTTGTCTACCCCTGTTTGTTAGGGTACAGTATCTTCCACTGTCTTGTTGCACTTAGGTTTACATAGTTACCGCCATAGGATTTTTTCCGTGTTTTTTCCGCCATAGGAGGTTACGATTTCAGAGAACCAATTTGATTTTATGCCGGGTAGGTCGACCACGGAGGCGATTTACCTCCTTAGAAGGCTCATGGGTTTGTACAGAGATAGAAAGATGGATCTTCATATGGTGTTTACTGACCTGAAAAAAACATATGATCGAGTTCCGCGTGAAGTGGTATGGTAATGCTTGGAGGAGAAAGGAGTGTCATCCTGGTATATCCGAGTTATTAAGGATATGTACCAGGGAGGTAGGACGAGTGTTAGGATGCCAGGAGGGGTCACAAATGACTTCTTCGTTGGTATGGGCCTGCATCAGGGTTCAACCTTGAGCTCATTTCTTTTCACTACAGTTATGGATGGTCTTACTAGAGGGATTCAAGATAAGCTACCATGGTGTGTGTTATTTGCAGGCGACATTGTTCTTATTGATGAGACCAGGTAGCGTATTAATGATAAATTGAAGCGATGGAGGCATACACTGGAATCTAGAGGTTTTAGAGTGAGCAGATCGAAAACAGAATACCTTCATTGCTGTTTCAGTGGAAGGGTAGATGAGGAGGGAGAAGTCACTTTGGATGGGAGGTCGATTACTAAGGTTGATAAGTTTAAATATATAGGCTCGATCATTCAGTAAAATGGGGATATTGACGCGGACATTAGCCAGCGTATAAAAGTGGGCTGGTAAAAATGGAAGTATGTATTAGGTGTGCTGTGTGATAAGAGGGTGCCCTTAGGTTTGAAAGACAAGGTCTATCGCATGGTAGTTAGGCCGGCTGTTTTTTATGGATCGGAATGTTGGCCTTTAAAAAAGACGCGGGTTCAAAGGTTGATGGTAGTAGAGATGAGGATGATTCGTTGGATGTGTGGATATTCGAGAATAGACAGAATTAGGAATGGAGTTATCTGGGACTTAGTTAAAGTAGTTCCCATCAAAGATAAGATGAGAGAAATGAGACTCCGATGATTTGGCCATGTGAAAAGGAGGAGTGTGGAGACCCCAGTGAGGAGATGTGAGATGATCAGCATCCCCGTAGGCAAAAGAGGGAGGGGGGACCTAGGAAGAGTTTGGACGAGGTGATTAGAGAGGACTTGAAAGTTGTCGGTTTGACAGAGGACCTGACTCAGGATAGGAAGGTATGGCAGGAGAGGATTAGGATCTCAAATCGTAGAGAGCCCACCCTGTAGTGGTCGTTGGGTGCAGTAGCTTAGTGCTGGTAGTGGTTCTTTTCGCATGGCTTATTTATATGCAGGTAGTATTTCCTTCTGGGAGGAGTCATCGTTTGCTTACCTCAGGCTGCTAAGGTATGTCACCTTCCTCAGATAGATTGTTATTATGCTACATAACTCCTGCTACTTGCTTTTATTATATCGTGGTCATTTCTGGATATGTGTCCTTTATTTTCCCTTTTAATGTTTTCACAAAAGCCCCCCTCTATTAAATTTTGTTTTTTTTTTTTACAAAATCCTTTTTTTGTGGGTCTCTTGAAATCAGCCTCTATACGGGTAGGAATGTTGGTAGAGGTAAAGCTGCCTATAGCTGGATCTCCCCAGACCCCGCGAAAGCGGGACCCACACTGGGAGGTGTTGTTGTTTTAATTCATTCCCTGCGACTTATCCTTAGTTTTTTTTTTTCCATAAAATATTTTCGCAAAATCCTTCTTCTTAGAATGTTTTCACCAAATTTTATTTTGTGGGCCTCATAGAATCAGCCTCTCTACGGGCAGAATTGTCGGTAGAGATAAGATTGCCTACATCTGGATCTTTCCAGACCCCGTGAAAACGGGACCACACTGTGAGTTGTTGTTGTTGCGGTTGTTGTTGATCTATAAATAGGTGGTTTGGTGTCAATCACTGTGGCAGTTCTGATATTTGTGCCACTTGTATGTGCTGGAAACATTGATTCTTGTTTGAGCTGTGTCTTGTGTAAATACTGATCTAATAATACTCGAGTATATGAATTGCTTTCTGGTTAAACATTTCCGGGTTTTATCATTAGTCCTTATATCTGTACATGTTCAAGCGGTGAAATCTCTTATGCGCTGCCTATTAGCTGCATATCCTCATTTTCGTCATAGGGAAAGCGAGGGCTCCGGTTCATTTGAGTTCCTACTTTCACATGAGATTTTCTACAGAGCATGCAGTTTCTGTTGTAAACACCAGATCTCCTCATCCTCCTTGGCATTACAATTTCTCAATTCTTGAAGCTGTGCTGTAGTCTTTGTAAAGTCCACTTGAATTTTCTTCTTGGCTTCTTTGTAGTTCCAATGAGTAGAAGTGTATTCTGCTGATAGAACTCTCCTTCCCCTCCAACCCATTCTTGAATGACTGCTGCAATCTGGTTCATCCCCTTCTTGTTTTTGTCTGCTGTTGTCATTTTGCAGACGAAGGAACATTTAGATTATGTCTTAGCATGCTGTCAGTTTTCCTGTGTTGAACCCCTTGGTAGCTTACGGAAAGACGCGTAGGCTTCCATTTGTTGAGCTTCGTTGGAGTTAGGCTCCTATTGTTGAGTTTCATTGGACTGGGCCAGTTCCTCTGGTTGGACAACATCCAGAGTTCTTCGTCATCTTCGTTTGTGATTCACTGTACATCCAGTTGGGCATCATCTGTCCTTGGAAGAAGCTGAAACCTCTGACCCAAGCTGAATAAGTTTCTCCTATTTCCCTCTATCCTGAGGAGGAACTAAGGCAATCATATCACTGCCTCCTTATATCCTGCAACACGTCCATTTTCACATCCATAATGCTGTGGCACCTTCGGTTTCTTGGAATTGACTTCATTCCTCAACCTCTTCATGTGGCCTTATATTATGCAGTTTTTCGGAGATAGTATAAATAGCAGAGCGTGCTTCAGTAAAATGGTTCTGAGTTCTCAAAAGGGTGTTTTAGCGCCTGAAGTTCTTTCAATTGATTCTTGATTTCCGTCAACTTGCTGTCCAGCGTGTTCTTTAGATTCTGCTTGTCGTCTTCAAGGGCCTCAAGGCTCTTGATCTGTGACTGGAGATCATCAGTCTCTGACCTTAACCTGTGTATCAAACCTATCTAAGATGAAACTGCAATCTCCAGATCAATCACTTATTCTCAAGCGCATCAACCTTTTCAGCCATCTGTGAGATGGTGAGGGATGCAGTGGAATCCACTAAAATCTTTTCTCAGTGCATCTCCAACCCCTCCAATTCATTCAAACCATCTGAATTGTTATCAAAGCTAGCCCAGTTATCTGCTTTTAAGGAACCCCCTCCTTCAGAAGTCTCATCTAGAGTACCTTGATCAATGTCAAGAACCTCACCTTTAAGCAACATTTAACTTCTCTCGAGCAGTCTTTATCTTTCTGGTGCTCAGCTTTTGCTTCAGCGGCAACTTTCTCCTGCTTCGCCTGCACCTGAGCCAAGGTTTCCTGGCACGACTTGGCAGCTGCATCAACCATCGAAGTCCAAGCTTCATCATCTTGAATGATGGTTTATCTCACATTCAATGATGGTTGCTAGATTCTTTCTTTTATTCCATGGGGGTTGGTGGATTCTTTCTTTTATTAAATTTAGGGAGAAATATGAAATTTTGATTTTGCACAAACTCCTTGTTGTACAGATCATGTTCTAAAGTCACAGTCAACAGGCATACAAACACAACAACATTTAACTATTCTTGTTTATCTCCTGCACGTTTGGTACGTTTAATAATTGGAAAACAAAAAGATTATACATTAGTAGACTCGTGATTCCCTTTTATGTTTGTAGTATCAGAATAGTTTTGGCCCTTTGCACTTCAATTTACATAGCTTATCATCAAATGTTGCAACGAACAAAGTGCACACGGCAAAAGCCTCTGTTCAGCAAAGTGCACTTCAATGTGCATAGTTTTATCATCAATGTACATAGCAAAGCGCACACGGCAGGGTTTCAGATGTTGTGCAGCGAAGAAAGCCTCTTTTCTGTGAGGTTCTGGCCTTACTGCAAAATTCAATCCTATAGCATCCACTAAATCAGCAAAAGTCTCAGCTTGAAAACAAAACAGATGATGAAACAATAACGTGAAGTAACACAATTTACGCAACACTTAACTATTTAATGAACCATACTTATATTGCTTGGCCTGCTGTAAACACTATATGACTCTAGGCTTTTCCTGAGAAGCAATGTATCAAAACAAACACTATACAGAGGAGAAATGAAGGGCAATCAAATCAATAATTCGATGGACAGCTTAATCGCTCGCTTTTAAAATGTTACTAATCCCGTATTTTCTCTGTCTGATTGCAGTTTAAGACTACAATATCTCAGGTTATCAATGTGTAATCAATATATAGAATGCTATAAAATTTTCTTTTGGTCGTGGATCCTCCGCTACAAGAATCAAGCCATTGTTCATCATGAGGGATGGAGCTCCTAATGTATATTTTCTTACCGCTGGATCACTTTGTTACGCTTGAATCTTCCCTTTTTTAAAAATTAGGTTACTATTCAAGCAACTTTATCAGACACACTCACGAAAATAGAAAAACCAACTCATAAGATATTAAATACTTTGTAAAATTATGATTCAATTTTGGGAATATAAAAGCTCCTAAGATATTAAATCCTACATTTTATTAGAATTTACATGTACAGCTATAAAAATGAAAGAAAATAGGTTAAAATCTGAACTTGATAACTATACCAATAATACGATGAATATCGTTTTACATTTTACGACCCGTCCACAAATTTGATTGTCAGAATTTAATGCAAAGGATTGAAAACAGACCTCGTACAATTGGAAAATAAAAACCAATAAGATTTTATCCTAGTGGTTAAAAAAATAAAGTTCTAGTTATATTAAGTCCTTGATTTAATTCTCTCATCTTTATTGTGTTGTAATTGTATTATACATTTATACTGTCTTTTGTGGCTTCTACAAATTAAAAAAATGGGCGAATGGTATGCCCAAGAAGGAAAGAAAATTATAAGCTAAAGACCCTTAAAAAATTTGGATCAGACTAAATAAATAGACATTATTATATGGAAAATAAACAAAGAAAGAAAAATGAAGGATACCCCCAAGAAAACAGACCCAGAAGCCAACAAAATGAACTAAATGTCGTTCAATAATAGCATTGAACGCGCAACAAAGTTAGTCCCCTAAAATGAGCCCATCCTGATATGGCCTGGTTTTTAATTTAAATAACATTATATTAAATCATTGTGTTTTTTTTTTCTCTATCTCCATCTATATATGTGGTGTTTTTTCCCCCCTTCAGGTTTGGGAGTGTTGGTTTTGTGGAGTGTCATGACTAGATGACTCATGGCTCTTCGTACGGATGGGGCTAATTGAGCTCAATTCCAACTTCGTACGTGGAGTCCAATAGGGCAGATTTACAGCATAAACAACATAACAAAGTGGCAAACTTCACTCTAAGGCATCATTTGGTTGGAAGGAAAATGGTTTTTCAGGAAAAGTATTTTCTGTGGAAAATATGTTTCCCACGGAAAATGAATTTTCATGTTACATTTTCGTTGTTTGTTACAAGATAAATCATTTTTAATGGAAAAGATGAAAATGTTAACTAAATTGTTTAAATGGCGAAAAACATTGACTGAATGGTCTTAATTGAGATAAATGTTGACCGCATGAAGGAATTTTAAGCTTAAGATTCATATTCGATCTAAACTGTTGAAATTATTTTAGTAACGAAAAACATCAACTGAATAGTTTCAGTGGCAAAAAATATCAATTAAATTGTCGTCGTGAAGAAAAATGTTGATCAAATAAAGGAATGTCGTGCTCAAAAGCTGGATTTGATAATATTTTAATCTTTTCTATCCGATAATCAAGTTTCGACCTAAACTATTAAAATTGTTATAGTAATAAATATATTGACTACACTGTTTAAGGGACAAAAAATATCAATTGAATTGTCATTATGGAAAAAACTGTTAACCAAATGAAGAATATTAAACTCAAAATCTAAATTTGAGCCCATTTTAATATTTTTATTTGATGGTAAAGTTTTGATCCAAACCGTTGAAATTATTTTAGTAGCGTGCCAACTGAATTCTTTTAGAGGCAAAAAATGTCGATTAAATTGTCGTGTTAAAGATAAACATCAATCAAATTGAAGAAATTTGAGCTATAAATTTAGATTTGAGTTTATTTTAATCTTTTTCATCGGATATCAAATTTTTATTCAAACTATCAAAATCAAATTTGACACCTAAATTTCAGTTGATCATATCATCAAAGAGTCGAAGGAAGAAAATCAACTTCTATCTTCTCAAAAAGAAAATCATTTTCCTCAATTGGGAGAAAATCATTTTTCTTGGAAAATAATTTTTTGTCATTTATTGTGCCAAACAATAGAAAATTGAAAAATTATTTTCTAAGAAAATCATTTTTCCCCCAACCAAACCCTACCTAAATTCTGATTTGATTTGGTCAATCGGTTTATTTGGTACATATGTAGATGTAAATATCAGATAACTTTCACGTCTATAAGACATATTCAGGTTAATCCCCTTGTAAAACATATAAAATAATCAAACACGATATAGTTAATCAAACTTCAAATTTGATTAAAGATAAGTCAGCCCCTCTTATTTCTAAGTAAGTTTAGGTACGTGGTCCTGATCTTAAACTATTTGCCCAGTCAAATCTTTCACTCTTTCCGTTACCAGAATAATTAGAAGAATGAATGATGACGATGACAATGATTTATTTGAATATAAGAATTACCATGATTTGAATTGGGAAGCCTTTTCTTCTTCGTATTCTCATTTTTAACCTCATTGAATTCGACCTTAGTGGCACCCTCCATCTGAATGCTAATGTTAATGTTAATCTCAGAGTGGTTGCTTGACACACATGAAGCATGCCCATGTCAATGTCAGTTTCAAATGTCAAGGTTAGTCTGATTTGAGTAGATTCTGTTGGTCCTAATTTACTTTTTGTCATTTTTATCCCATTGTTAGTTGCTTGGGCCATCTCACACAGCTTCGTCTGGGCCTTGGCTCTTGGTTCAATAATGGGTTTCCTCTTCCTAGACTTGTGCCGTTTATACGATCCATATATAATTAGACCAATCAATACATGTCAGTTCAGCCGTCTCTATTTTTATAAAGATATTTTAATCTAGTTATACTACATCATATCGGTATAAATTTAATACTCACTTTATTGGTATATTTAAAATGGTTATATATACTATGGGTAGGAATGCCGGTAAAGGTAAATTTTCCACAACTGGATCTCCCCATATCCCGCGGAAATGGAATCTATACTGAAAGGTGGTGATGGTGTTGTTGTATGCTAACCACGAGCCCATAAGAGCAGGGTACTAGATACGCGCATGTAGACTTAGCGCAACGCGACGCCATGCACCACTAACTTAATTGATATTGGACTTAAAGACCATTCATATGCGATTCTTATATGCTAATTGTCAAAGGCGTTGAACCTTCCATGCCAATTTGATTGGGGCAAAAGCCTCTTTTCTTGGCTTTTATTTATTAATCAAGGTGGTTAGAATATTATATGGGTATGACATCATTTCATGACCATTTGATGGCATTGTTCACTTATTAGATAATTGGATAGTAATGTCATTAACGTTTTTATATTAGCAAGTCTTACAAAGAGTATATATTAGCAAATCTTAAGTGATATCATATCACTAAATTTTATTGTAGAACATGAAGTGAAATATTAAGATATTTATTATAGCGTTATAGAAGGGGAGCCTTGGAGCAACGGAAATGCTGCCTTTGTGTGACCAAAAAGGTCACGGGTTCGAGTCGTGATCCCCAGACCCTGCGTGAACGCAAGATGCTTATACACCGAGCTGTCCTTTTTATCATAGAGTTATAATACATATCTACGAGTTCATTAAAAAAAAAACACGTTAAAAGAACATCTAAAAGCCTCTCTATAAACAGACTAACCCAATGCATATAATTTGCAAACCTTTACTAGGATTTTTTTTTTTAAAATTTTCTATTGAATTTGATTGAGCTTAAAATTTTAACAATTTGCATGATAAATAAGGTTCAAGAAGTGGTGATTTATGATTCCTGTGGAAAATAATAAGCTCAAGTTCAACTACTTATAGGTTCCCCCTCCAAACTTACTTCACCAGTTTTCTAAATTTAGATATAACTAATCCGATCTCTATTTAAATTTCTTAGTAAAGCATGACGATATGTTTACTTTGTTGATTGTCATGTAATACAACACCCTCTCTTATTTTGATCATCCAAAAAAACAAAAAAAAACCACATACATACACAACTACCACAAATACATGTTGATTCAAGTGATTTGATATTTGTTCATCTTAAACAAGGTTTTAATTCAAGTTTTATGCATGGAGAAAATCTATGACGGAGAAGCTCTACTACTTATTCGATCAACGATAACTCGATTCCAATGAAACAGAGAATCGAAGATCAAAAAGATATTAAAAAAACGCAAATACCAAATTTTTCACCTGCAAGAGTCCAAGAGCTGATCGATTTGACTTAGTCGTTGTAATTGTAGTTGACTATAAACGATTCCAACATTCCTCCTCTTTCGCAGGCCGCACCAAAGCAACCAAAACCCTTCGTCTTTGTCTTTCCTCCGTCGTCTCTGTTTATTTGACAACTTCCCACACAAACACAAACACTACGCTCACTCCTTCTCTCCTGTCTCTCTTGTTCTCTCTCTTCTCGTGGACATCATCAACTAGTCACGGGCGAGATCTCCGGCGTCAATGGAGTCGCTATCGCCGGCGATCGGTCGGAATTTTACTCCACCGGCGGCCAAATCATTTAGCATTTCCACCGGGGGTGGTTTCCGGCTGAACTTTCTGAGGACAAACTTGGCGCCGGCGAGCAGGAGGAGGAGAGTGTCAGTGTACGCGGAGGCTCAAATCGATTTCAGTGATCCAGAGTGGAAGAACAAGTATCAGGAGGATTTTGAGCTGCGCTTCAGTCTTCCTCATCTCACCGACATTTTCAAAGATCTTAAGCCTATTCCCTCTACATTCTGCCTCAAGATGCGGTACTTTTCGCATTTCTGAGTTTTGCTGTAATTATGTGTTGGTTTGGTTCCTTATCAAGCAAAATCCTGACATTAGATGGTAACATAGTTGAAGTTCTGCCGAATATTTGTTCTTGCTGCTGTTAATGGTTGTGCATCACTGCTGAGCGTCGTTTCTAAGCGAGGACCTAAAAAATTAGTCTTTTCAATCATGTTGTGATCACTTCTTGGCTTGTCTAATCATGGAAAAGGAGTTGTGATTTTCTGATCAATTTAGATGTAATCGATAGACAAATAAAATTCTGAATTTTCTATGCATTTTTAGCTCTTTGTGATTATGGGAATCTCAGCTACAAATTTGTCAAAAGCATAGCAGGTTCAAGTTTCAAACATTATAAATTCAATAACTCAAGGATTTATTTAGTTGGAAGTCTTAGAGAATCGTCTTTCACATTACATGTCATTAGCCTGAAACAAACTTGCTTTATGTATTTTAGTGTTAACTGATAAGCATTCACAAGGTTGTGGATAAGTCATCATGTGTATCATTCTGGAGTGTAATACGTCTGTTAAGCTCTGGGGTTTTGCTTTAATTAACCAATTCAAGTTTCACTTGATCAAAGGGCACATATGTGAACGATGTCTAACCATTGCTTTTCCTTTAGGAGCATCTTATTCTGTTGCAAAGATTCAATGGATTATTAGATGTCAAGTTTATTACAAAAACTGTAGTTATGTTGGTTATTATAGTGTATTTTTGTTTTCTTCAGGACACCGGTGAGTGAAGAGTTTGCAGGTGGTTATCCATCAGATGAAAAATGGCACGGGTATATAAACAACAATGACAGAGTTCTTCTAAAGGTGCATCACATTCTTTGGTTGATCCCAGCAAATTCTGTTTATTGCATTTGTTGCTAACTTCCAAGTACCCAAGTGGCTATATGCTTAGTAGCTGATTATGAATGCTGGAAGTAGAATAAAAAAGCTAACTTTTTGGATTATTTTGGTGTGCATCCTTCTTTGATTGCTGTTACATATTATAGTAGTGAAATTGGCCTTTTGATTCTGTCTTTTCAGGTCATACGCTATTCATCTCCAACATCTGCTGGTGCTCAGTGCATTGATCCAGATTGTACCTGGGTAGAGCAATGGTAAAATGTTTTTTACCCCTTTTGTTTAGTGACTTGTTTGTCTTACCTTTGGGTTCCATATTTGTTATACATTACTCCATGTTTATAGTTTTCATAAATGTTTATGTGTTACTTAATATAAATCAAATAACACGGATGCTGGATATGCTTGACAATTTCTGATGCTGAATACATTTTTAGGGTTCACCGTGCTGGGCCACGAGAAAACATATACTTCAGACCCGAAGACGTAAAGGCAGCTATCATCACATGTGGAGGGCTCTGCCCTGGTCTTAATGACGTCATCAGACAGGTGATTTCTTGGATAAAAAGTCCGACTTTGTCACACCAAGCCTCATATCATTGGTCCTTCTTGCTTGATGTTCTTCTGCCCTTTTTGTTTCTTAATGGATTTTCTGTTATGATTGGCTACCTGCCTTTTGTGATATGCCATAGGGTAGGAAAGCTGAAATTGAGGTGCTGTGCATTTGGCATAAATATAAGGATTCCATTTGGTTTTGATAGGATGTGCCTGCTGATGTCTTAAGTAGTGTGCAAGCTTGGATGAAGTAATCTAGATATTGTGGCTTCCACTTCCCACCTCTGGACTGACTACATCTCGTGTCTTGGCTTGTGCATTTTTGATCACTTGCCTCAGTTTTTATATGCTACAGCTTATTCAAAAGTTCTTGTCTTGATTTTTGAGGTTCAAGTATAGCTGATGGTTTCTGGTATATATCCGAAATTTTTTTTTTTTAAAATACCACATTCTTCTACTGTGCCAATTTATTAGTCATATGACTTACAAGGGGTTGTGTTCATGAACTCTTAAGTATCTTTAAAGGTGAAGCAACCCGCCAAAGATAGTTGTTTTGAATTTCAGTCATTGGAAATGTGCAAATTATCCGGGAAGAAAGAAGGGGGAAAAAAAAAAAAAAAGAAGCACTAGGGAAAAAAACTTACAAAATTTTCTTTTCAAAGGGCCATTATGAACTTTTCTAGGTATTCTGCAGTGTCTTGATGATCTGGAGACCTCTTAAATTTTAATGCTTCCTTAGGAAGAGTTGAGCAATGAAGCTTTTGTGTCTGTTCACAATTTCCATACCTTAATGTTCCTTCTTTGTTGGCATTGCAGATCGTGATCACACTTGAAATATATGGCGTGAAAAACATTGTAGGTATTCCTTTTGGTTACCGTGGATTTACCGACAGGGGTTTGAAAGAGATGCCAGTAAGTTTATCATTTCTGGACCAAGCTTTCCATTCTTCCTTCAATCTTTCCATTTGCTATTTGCTCCCTCTGCATTAAAAAATTATGTTTGTCTCTTTCCTCTGAAGTCTTGATGCTTCACTATTCAGCTTACAAGGAAAGTGGTCCAGAACATTCACCTCTCTGGGGGCAGCTTATTAGGTGTTTCTCGTGGTGGGCCATCTGTCAGAGAAATTGTGGATAGTATGGAGGTGCTTAGGCTCTCCTTTTGATTCATTTATGTATTCCAAACACATTTACACCATGAGAAGCCATAATTGATGTTCAATAACTCTGATTCTGGTTTATTTCAGGAAAGAGGAATCAATATGCTGTTTGTTCTGGGTGGAAATGGAACACATGCTGGTGCAGTTGCAATACACGATGAGGTTTAAACTTCTGCTTGCCATATTCTTTTTAAAAAAAAGGTCCCCTACATATGAACATTTCCTTTCTAGAATATTCATTTCTAGTAAAGTTGTGACATATTTACCATCTTAATCAAGTACCCCCTCCCCCTCCTACTTCACGTGAACAAGTACCTTCCTCAGTTCATAGAAATGGATAAACGGATTTGCATATAATACATTTGTGTAGGAGAGAGTTACTGCAGAACTTTAAAGAATTTTCATTTCATCTCCCCAAGGAACATTTGAGACTCAATCTGAACCGATATTGCATACGTAAACACCTAATATGGAGTCATTTACTAATGTATAAAACATGATTTTTCATGAATGGCGGCGGACATCTGCTGTTGACCATTTGCTTTTAAGCCTGTCATGTCTAACTAACCGGGTATGTTATTCATGTGCAGTGCCGTAAGAGGCGGATGAAGGTAGCTGTAGTTGGTGTGCCAAAAACTATAGATAATGATATTTTGCTTATGGATAAGACCTTTGGTTTCGATACCGCTGTTGAGGAAGCACAACGAGCTATTAATTCTGCTTACATTGAGGTTGGATACATTTTGTATCCTTTGACTTTCATGCTGATTCACTTGTGTTGCGTCTTTTCATGCATGTTCTTGAGGGTTACTTTGAGCGTTACTCTTGGTATTCCTTCACATAATTCTTCATTTACCCCTATTAACAGGCGCATAGTGCTTATCGTGGTGTCGGCCTTGTGAAATTAATGGGTCGGAGTAGTGGTTTTATAGCAATGCATGCATCCCTGTCCAGCGGCCAAGTTGATATATGCCTGATTCCAGAGGTATGTTACACAAACTATTAGCGGAGGACTATCAGCTAAGTCTTGACCAATGTAATTATGATGTACGTTTGCTCATTTTAAGGCACCATTTCATATACATGGGCCACATGGTGTTTTGAGGCATCTTGAGTACCTGCTTGAGAAAAAGGGAGCAGCTGTGCTCTGTGTAGCTGAGGGAGCTGGTCAGGTGAGACTTAAATCGCTTGATAGTAATTGGAACTACTGGAGTATATGTTTACAACTCCTCATTGATACTCATACTACACCACACCTACAAGATTATAAAAAGTAATACAACAATAACAATGTCCAATGTAGATCCACCACTTGCAAGGTTGATATGCACATAAGTGCACAACCATAAGCCCTACTGGCTCTGTCACGGAGGTAGTTTCCAGAGAAACTCAGAGCATAACCAAAAAAAGTTTGATAAACGGAGGGGATATAAAAACTGAACCCTCTTCGTAAAGATTCATGTCAGGTTATGTGCAATCTGCAGTCCTATTCAGTAAATTCTTTTTTTGATATATCTAAAACTACTAAGAGATTTTAACAAAGTATGACCTTTATGTTAAGCCACAGACAATAATGTTTGCCAAATATAATACTCGAATGGAACAAATTGAGCTCAAAGCTCCTTGGTTAGCAAATGTGAGCATACGATTTGAGTCAAGTCTCACTGTTTGACGTTGTGGCTAATGTTCGATCAAGTCAAGATGTAACTGGCAGATAACTGAACTGTAAAAACATTTGTACAAAAAGAGAAACAAAAGTGTAGGACTATATGCATGTGAAGATAACATAACTTTATGCCTGCATTATAAGTAATATGCTGCTAACTAGATTTTATTGTCAATGGATGTACACAGACGTTTTGCTTCTTCGTATCCCTCTTTCTTTTTTTTTTTGGGGGGGGGGGGGGGGATTTGGGTGGGGTTCAGTTAAGGCACAAAGGTAACTATTGATGATAACCAGGGACTCAGTGTACTCAGCCACATTCTTAACCATGAGGCCAAAATCATTGGCAATGCACTGGACCATTTAAGTAATAAATAGTTGTGCCGTTGTTATACTGTACTGCGTGCCTCATGGGGTGTTGATTCAGCATTGATAGAATCATAGAAACCTGCTACTGTCTGAAATATAGAGTGGGATAGTGATATTGTGTCATGTGATCTGCAGATTCTTCTTCAGAAAACTAATGCCACTGATGCATCTGGTAACACTGTGCTTGGAGATATTGGTGTGCATATCCAACAAGAGGTTGGTGTTGGTATATTCTGATTCTTCTTCATTTTAATGATGTCAGATGAAATTCTTCTTTTTGGTGTTTGTGTTAAATGGCTAAAGAAGTTGACTAATTAGGACATCTACAGAACTCCGTATCCAATCTCATTGAACTCCAGTTACATTGGATTATTTGAAGAGTGATGTATTTAAGATGTTTATTGAAGAAAGATCCAGGGATGATTGAACCTTATTTCTAGAACCGAGTAGTCAAATATGTTACCTTTCTATTAGAAGCTTTTGCGTATCAAAGAATTTTGTCAGTGGAAAAGGAAAGTCTGCACGAGTAATTTTTTTCATTTGTATATAGAGCATTGGAAGTTCTGAAGTTAAGCCATCACACTGGTCAGCCGGGGCTCTCTATGGATTTTTTTTTTCCCCTATGGATTTTGACTCTTTTGGAGTTCTGAAGTTGCCGACTGAATTCAAAGCAAAGAGGGCTGGTATTTAAGAAAACGTTGGTCACAGACTCCTTAAGTGGGACTTTATTTTTTGATGCAAGTCATATGACTAGTCATGTCTTTGTTTTCTTTATCTATTTTCCCTTAGATCTCTCCTTTCTTGTGTTTTTTTCTGTCTCATAAGTTTTTATTATATATATTAGTCTCTTTCATTTTTTGTTTTGAATGTTAGAATATATTTACGACCTTTTCTTTATTTTCTTCTTTTCTTTTCTTTTGTACTTGTGTCTGGGTTATAACTTGCGTAACGTAACTTCCTGTTGTAGGCTGTAGCATTTTTCTACCCCCAATTCCCCACAGTATGCCTGTTTGTGTTTATTGTGATGCGTTGTGAGATAATCAGCGAATTTGATGATTCAGCTGCTTCTATGCTACAATCATGCAGCTTACATTTTTTCTTGAATTCACTGCAGGTAAAGAAATATTTTAAAGAGCTTGGTAAACCAGCCGATGTCAAATATATTGACCCTACATACATGATTCGGGCAATTCGTGCCAATGCCTCAGATGGAATCCTTTGCACTGTTCTAGGGCAAAATGCTGTAAGTATTCCCTCCGAGAGCCCTTTTTCCCCTTCGTTTTTTTTTTTTTGTTTGGAGGGGGGGGGGTTGAAGTTTGGGTTGCAATGACACTATAGCTGGGACGAAGCGGCAGTTGGAATTAAACAAAAGCCCTCTGCCACAGTATTCTTCCCACTTAGCCACCCATGTCTATAGGAATCAGTCTCTTTGTTAGTATGAATGCTCGCAAGTTAATGATGCCTACTGCTTACTCCATAGACCCCGCTGAAGCGAGATCCACACTGGATGGTGGTGTCCTTGTTGTACTTATATAAGTCATGGCATATGACGACAAACATTAGACTTTTAATAGCTGTGGTTTCTGGCAGGTACATGGAGCATTTGCTGGATTCAGTGGAATCACAGTGGGCATATGTAACACTCATTATGCCTACTTCCCCATTCCCGAGGTTATAAAATACCCACGGCTCATCGATCCTAACAGCCGTATGTGGCATCGTTGCTTGACATCAACTGGGCAACCAGATTTCATATGATCAGCTGATTTTGTATGCATGTTTAGTGTTTACGGAAGAACTCGAGTCCCAGACATGTTAACTTGCTCAAGAATGAGCCAAATAGATGGTTCCTTTACTTGCTTGCTTGGGGAAGTTAAGTTCATGGCCAGAGTAAACTCGATTTTGGACAATCTCTCTTTGTGACATCCGTGTCCAAGTGTATAGCATTCCCGGCGATTTTCAGAGGCTGAATAAATGTTGGGGGAGCCATTCTTTTACTGGTCAAATTGGGATTGTTTGCAAACTACCAGTTTTGTTGTATATCTAAAATATATATTTATTCATTCCAAGTAGATTGAAAGACAAGTGTTTTAAATACTATTATTAACTTCTGCAACCCCCCCCCCCGGCAAAAAAAAAAAGAATTGAAGTTATTAATTTGTCTTTTATGTTCTTAAAATTTCCCAGTTTGTGTCTCAGCATTGAAACATTTGAGCCTCAGAGAGTTGTAAAAGCCCAAGATGGGCCAGCGTGTTTTCTTTGATGGATTCAATTTGTTTTGGATCAGACTGATTGGGTTGTGATTCGGGCCGAAATTGGACTTAGATAATAGAACCAAAACCCCCCCCCCCCCCAAAAAAAAAAAAAAAAAAAAACTCTTGGACTCAAATTGGGAAGAGAACAACAGGTCAGGCCACTTTTCTTTTGGAATTAGATTAAATAATCTAATCGAGTAAAATTCTGCCAGTTTAGATCTGATAAGTAAAATTCTGCCAATTAGATAAAATAATATGCTTTGGATAAGTTAATAATAACAAACAAAGAGTTCAAACGACGTATGTCTTACTCCTAATACGACATCTATCACTTCTTTGTTTTCAAAACAAAATATTTTAGTCATTCAAAATCATTCTTTATAAAATCTTTTGCACGTCTTGAAATCAAACATATGTACCTTTTTTGGATTATCGTTGATCTATTGGCTCAAATAAAAGGACAAAAGTTCAAGTACAAACCCAAGAATAAAAGGTATTAAAATCAACAAAGCATTAGCCGAAACAAACAGCAATTACTACTAATACCCATGAAACCTATTCGCAAACAGCAACCTAACTACCAAGATAAGCTCACATTAACCCGTCAATTTGTGATGATCCAATTCAGGATTTTCCTTGGAAGGTATCGGACAGAGCTCAAAAAAATCAAATCTTTAACGATTTTATCATACAAGATTAAGTTTAGAAAACTCCTAGTCAACTTCTCCAGCTTGATAATAAGCCTCTTCCACAGATATAAATTTTCTACATTTATATCTTTTTAAATTATAATAATTAAAGCAAAATCCCCCTAAATATTATTATCTTGAATATATTTTATTTGGTCAAGTACGGAGTAATATTTTGATTCAGCATCTTCTTGTTGAACTGGATTAATATCCACCGTTTACGATGCAAACAAAGACAGAGACTCAGTGTTGGGCACTCATTGCAAAACCAAAGGGATTGAAGCCTGACCACTGAATATTCCCACAGCGATTTTCATGCGTCGTATTAATTTATTTATCTGGATATGTCTTAAATCTTTATCTTTCAAAAAATCTATATTATACTTAAGAACCCCTGCTTTGAGTTTGTGTGCATGGAGTGAAATGAAATGAAATGAAATGAATGCAGGCAAAGTGTGACAGCTTAGCATATGTAAAATGTTATAATTTTTGAATTGCTGTCATTCTTCCCTAGAAAATGAAGCTGACTGGTCAAAGGCTTGAATCTGAAATACATGTGAATCTTCTTTATTAGCCCCCCCCCCCTTTCTCCTCCTTTCGTACTTAACTGAAGTGATATTGATTATTAAAAGGTCATGTTATATAGGTGGTTTGAAGCCTAAACAAGTAGCCATAAGGATAATAAGAGTAATAAGACTAATTTGTATTTGGATTTTTTAGAAATCATAAAAGTGAAATATATATACTGAGTGACATTGTTGCATATTTATGTTCTTTTGAACTTATTATAAGTATTTATCATAAGCAATAAGTTACGGGTGACAGGTGGAAAATAATAGAGCCTATGTATGTCAAAGCCTGTATCATACTCTTGAAAGCATATACTCCCATAAGCTACATTGAAGCTACATATTAAAAATTATTTATGTGACAAAAATACATTGGAAAAATATGTATACCTGACAAATGAGAATACATACTCTCAGACATATGATGTATATTACCCTATATTTGCGACTGATGTGGCACTGTCGTCTTATTTATTATAAATGTTTTGAATAAAATCTCAACAAAATCAAATTATAATGGCTATTTGCATTGTTGGATATATGTCAAAGCCTAAACCTATTTCTGGATCTTTAATCATCAGTTTAAACTTTTGGTTGAGTTGATTCTTGAAACATGGTATCAGAGCCTTCCGAGCAAGAGGTCTCCAGTTCGAATCTCAATAGTCTCCATATTGATTTATTGCGCAGGTAGGGGGAGCATTTGCAACATCCATACTTCAAGGTCAAAGGGCATTTACATGAGGAGGCGTGTTAGAGTATAAATATATTCCTGGACCTTCAACCATCAGTTTAAATTTTTAATTGAAATGATTCTTGAACAATATACTATAGTAAATTAACAAAACAGAAAGGAAAAGAAAAAGAACTTTTTCTTCCCCCCAAAAACCAAAAATGAATTCATTTACTCAAAATCATACATCTAATAGTCATAATGTTCAATCGAATGCATGATTACAACAACGCCATTCCCTCCACCAATCTAAATGCTAGAACCTTTTTTTTAAAAAAAAAAAAGAACCGATGCAATTGAGTGGTATTTAACTCAATTGGTAAAATTTGAAGTTATTATCAAATATATAAGGGTACAAAAGTTTGAATTTGCACTTAAATTGACTGTTTCGTCTTATTTTGCACCAATGTAGTGTCTGGGAAAAAGATTCATTAGTTTAGCATGGTCTTACTTGTTACTTCAAAATCTATATCGTACTTCAGGGAGTATATTCTCCCACAAGTCACATCAGTGCCCTTCATTAAAAATTATGTAGATGATAAATACACACTGAAAAAATATATATACGTTTCAAGTAAAATTATATACTCCTAGGTGTGTATATATATATATATATATATATATATATATATATATATATATATATATATATATATTATCCACTTGCTACTATCATAGATCAAGCTCTAGATTGTTGACACTAATCAAATATTTGTAATGCAACCAGTTAACAATTCAATAATAATCATTAATCATTAATAATATAAAAAATATGACTAATTATAAGATATTGTGAGGAGCAATAAACAGATACGTTCACTCTGTACTGGAGAAAAGTCATATCAACTGTAACGCACCTTTATGTCCTACTTGTCGCATTCATAATTGGTTTCCCACCCCAATCAATAAATAATTAAAAAGCATAATCAAAACTAAAATTTGTTTAATTAATAATTAATCCCTGCAACATAATTATGTTTATCTGCAGTAATGCAATTAAGCTTTTTACTGCTGGGTTAATTAGTTTATATTATCCTTGACCCGCATCTAATTCTTCATTCTTTATGATCCTATTAGCATACGAGTTTCTTAAAAAAAGGGTTATAATCTGATAATTGTGTTTATGTACTTTCTTAATTAATCATAGGACAATCAAGGAGGTTATTACTGTGCCAGGATGATTGCTGCATGTTAGTTATCACTCCTCACAATGCTTCTTTCTAATTTGATCTATCTCAATTTGAGCGTCATTTTTTCTTGGAAACAATTTGTCATACTTTTTATTTAATTATTACACTTTTGTATTTTTTTCATTTTTTCCCTTCATAAAATTAGATACACAATTAAAACATAAAAACAAATCAAAATTGCTGAGCAATGTAAAAATGTAGAGGAAGTACTATTATTTGTTACAATAGCTTTTGGTACCTCAAACGATTAAGTGATGAAATGATACCGTTAACTTTGGACTTTTTTCTTCAACTTATTATACGCACTTATAATCAGTATGACAATATTTAATATTGATCAGTATTTAATCATATTTTCTACTCACAATTTTAGTACGGATCAACGCTCATTTGCATTAATCAGTACTAATCAGCACTAATTAATACTAATTAATAATAAATTATTAATAATGAGTTGAAAAGAACGCGCCCTTAATAAATTTCTCAAAGTAGCCTAACCCGTGTCTTTTTGATTCTTTTCTACATCATTTTTTCCTATGTAGTAACAACACTACCAACACCAACAGCTAGACAATTTTAAAAATTCAAATTATGTTTCTGTTTCTTTTACAGTACTTTATTTTTTACCAACACATTTAAAAGCCTTCTTTAAAAAACACCAAAATTTTTATTTAAAAAAAAACCAAACCACAAATAAGAAATAAAAAGAATTGTTGATGATGTTCGACGGTTGGCATTGCATTCACAAGTTGATTCTGCAACATATTATGCAGGGTGAAGTGGGGAACCAATACCCTGCCCAGAAGTTTATTATGGTTGTTTGTGGTTATTTGTCGCATATGAGTTTTATGCATATTTTTCATACGATCATAGCTTGTATGAATTTCCAATTTTGATTGATTTGTAATTAAGATTTTCATTTTACTTATTAGAATCATCAGATCTAATTAAAAGCATTTAATTTATGATGGTATATGACATAATATCATATTTTTCTCCTTTTTTTATTGGCAATAATCTATTTATGAAATTAATATTGATAAATTAGGGTACAAAATTTGCAGACTCTGTTTTCAATGCAGGCTATACAAAGATTTCTATGGCTCAAAATCAACAAAATTTTCCTCTCAAACTCTCTTAATAATATGATTGTTCCCCTTTTCTTATATAAAAAGCAATCTTTTAGGTGTGTGTAAATTTTCACCCTAAGCAAATATATCCATGATTTAAAGCTAAATCTTTATTAATATCAATTGTCAAAAAATTGATTGAAAAAAACTAACTTGTAATATGTACATGGAATAATATATATATATATATATATATATATATATATATATATATATATATATATATATATAGTCTATTTTCAGCATCCTTTTTTCCCGATAATTAATATAGAAAGAGCAAAATGGGCAATTGCTCGCGTGTCAATGACTCAATGTGTCCTTCAATTTACACCTAGGAGTGAGCACTCCTTTTTTTTCCCCGGTAACAGAGCGTAAGCATATAAATAATAAAATAAATACTTATATAGTGTAAGGAGGAGCACTTACAACGCGCCTTGATTTAGTCCTGAGCCGACCTTTTTGCCAAAATCAAACCTAATGAAACAAGGTATATCAATATTTTTTTATAGGAATGATGAAATACATAAATTATATAACAGTCCTAAATCTATAAATCCAGTACTATAGCATATATGATAATATTTTTATTTCATAAAATTCATTTTTTATTTTCTATGGCCTCTTTTTCTAGAAAAGTCAAATATCTTTAATTTGAATTGTCCATATCATCCACCCCATAAATTTGAGTCTAAAATATAACCATGTGATGTAGGCATGGGATGAAATACTATTTTGTAAAAAGTGAAAAAAAATTTAAAAAGCAAAAGGAAATCCAGTGACTCTCAGACCACCTCCTTGATCGTAGACCCACAACCATCATCACACACATTTGTCTCTTTTCATCACTCAGCGGTCTCTCTCTGTCTCTCTCTCTCTGTCTCTCTCTCTCTCTCTCTCTCTCTCTGTGTGTGATATGTCAGTACTGTGAAGAGCCCTTGGAGGGAAAAGCCCAGATGTTGACCAGTCTGCCCCCAGTCAAATATGTGAAATGACAAGTGGGTCCCACCTGCTCCCCTATAAAATCAAATTGTACTCTTCACCCAATCCCATTATCCTGTTCGCAAAGGTTGTCACACTTCTCTTATCTTCGTTTATTTTAAGAGTTTTCATACAAAGCTTGGAATTGTTTCTCCTTTTTTTTCTCCCCATAAATACAAATGTATTATATTTTTGCCATAGTCTTCTTTGTGATAAGAAGTCATAAACTTATCACTTATAGATTTTTACAATTATTATAATTATTGACGTGTCTAATAAATTTTTACAATTCTTACATCTTTCTGCTGCTTTTAATATCTTGTTTCATTTTTCTTACAACTTTTTAAATTTTTAATAAATAACAATAGATTATAGCTTGCTTTATAACTTTTTATCATTGCTTATAGCTTCTTCTAACTTCTTATAAATTGTTGTCATACTTAAAACTACTTATATTTTCTTACAACTTATAATTACTCCATATCTAGGAAAAGAACATTACCTTTATCAATTAACTTTAGCTTTTATATTTCACTGATTTTGTTTATTTTTTTACAAAAATAAATGTGATGATTGGATTGTCAACGTAGTAAAAAGTAAAATAGTTTCACTTTATTAATTTTTCAAAAATATTGTACTAGTAACTAAGTATTAGTTTGTTCGCTTGTGGGGACAAGACTGCTTTTATTTCAATCTTCTCAGGCTCTGCAGAAATGAGACCCATGAGATCCATGCAGAAAGGTGGTGTTTTTAGTATACTAGTAACCAAGCGATGCATGCCTCAACCACATGCGAAAGGTAGATCATGACATAGACTGTTCAAATGTGGCAAACATTACATAATAATATGAACAAATCTTCCTATATGAGAAAAGGGTAAAGATTAGATTAAATTCAAACTAAACACATTCATATTACACTGTTTTTTAAAATTTTTGACTCAAGGAGCATACACCAATGAAGCTCTTGCAATGCACTGTTTTTGTCTTGTTTCTAATTCTTCCAAAAGAGATGGATTGACATCTCCTATGCTTTTTATTGAAAGCATTCACCCACATAATAATTAAAATAGAAATAGAAAAAGAAAAAGAAAAAGAAAAGAAAAAGAAAAAGAAAGAAAGAATTTCCCTTCACCTCATCTCTCCTCCTCTCCCTCCTGGGGAAAAAAAAAAAAAAAAAAAAGTACTCTACAGCAAAAATATTACCAAAAAAACCCACATTTTTTCTTCCCCAAAAAATCCCAGCACTGAGATTGTTTGGTCATGAACATCATCGTCATCACCTTCCTTCTCCAACCAAAACAGCTGGCTACCTGTGAACTGTGATGCATTTCATGCATTCTTGTAGCAATTATTAACAGCCTATCTTCATCAATCATTCTTCTTGCATGATTCTCCTTCAATTCACTTCTCTGTTCCAACCTCACAATTCTCTCATTCATCACTCACTCTCATTTTCTGTGTGTACATGCAGTGTTTCTACTAATTATGGGGAGTTGGGGGGGCCAAAGCTCCCATTCGATGAAAAACTGATGCACCATAAGATTGACAGTAAGCCTTGCGTGAGACTGTCTTATGACGGCTCTTTAACTCATAGCATATGATTCCCAAATATGCCAGGACTTTGACACCCAGATGTTGATGGTGCTGTGGATATTGTCTATAATCTCTGCCTTTTGGTTTCAGGGCAACCACTACTAGAAACAGTTGAAGTACTGACATGGGAACCAGTAGTTGGACATGACTCAACTCTTGTTTTTGCTGTTAAGTCATCACTTTTAAAGCTAAAGCATGCTGCATTATCCAACAGACCATCTGGGCTATGCCCAACTTCTCCGTGTCTCGTACTTGTACTCCTCTTCTTGACATTACTCACGCCCTTGATCATTTCTATACACTTCAAAACCCTATCCTGCACCCCGAAGACGAAAGAGTTAACTAAATACTACAACACCGATAATGAAATTCGTGTATGCAACCTGCTAAACTGTTATATCAAAAAATCCAGATGTACATAGTGTTACTTATCACAAATACAGATGTCATACGACTCATATCAAAATTAAGACAATAATGATTAGAATCTGGTGATTGATCCCTAAAAGCAAAGATTTGGTACCTTCTCCAGATGACTTAAACAAGAGATGGCCTTGTCAATGTCAACAGCTTGGAGTTCAGCTGAAACAAACATGGCCACTGCTGCTGCAATTTCAGAAGGCCTGAATTCCAAGAAGTCAATACCTGCATTTATTAATTCCCACCATCTTCATTAACCCTTTGGAGATAGATAGGTGTCATTTATTGAATCCCATTTTTTCTAACCATGAAAGGAAACATTTTTCTTTTTTTTTTAAAAAAAAGCAATAAACTATATTAACATTAAATGTCTTTTCTTAATAATCATGATTAAGACAGAAGATTCCTAGGAGGAAAAAAGACATAGAATTAACATTTTTAATAATAATTATGAGACGGCGATAATACCTCTGAATGTGCACAAGATGAGCTGCATCGATTTATTCACGACTTTGGTGATGTTGGATAGTGATTTATTATTATTATGAGAATCACTTAACTTCTCAAGTGAATAATCCAGAAAAGAACAAGGAGTGACCGGATTCATTTTCCAGTTCAAAGTGTCCAAAACCAGCAGCTCCATTCTCTGTATTGTCTTAGCTTCAAACATAAATTTAGGATCCCCCACCTGCCAAAATAATTATTTTAATTATCGAACAAAAATCCAAAATTTAGCCCTTAATTCAGAAAAACAAATGCCATTAATTAATTGTAGGTAATTCATATAATTAACCAACCTGCAATTCAATTGATTGGGGCACACTGGTCTCTTCTACTTTGGCTGCAAGTGATAGACAGGCCACAGCTAGTAATTGCACAGCCCAGTCTTTTCCTCTCTATTTTTTTTTTTTTTTGGTGGGGATTTTTACAGAGGAAGAAAATTATAAAAAATCAATATAATGTCAGCAAAAAAATAGAAAAAAAACAGGGCAAATGCCAGATGGGCAATTATTTTTCTGGATCAGTAAACTCACGGGCAATTCGCAGATTGATAGGAATCGGTCCAAGTAGTTTACAGCTAGACATAAACTCAATGGTCCAAAGCTATAATAGGTATGAGCCTGCATGATTAAAAGGCCAATTTTAGACACTTTTCCATCTGATTAGACACAAAATTCACTATTTCAAATAGTAAAAAGCAATATTTTCACATTTGAACTATTTCAAATAGTAAAAAGCAATATTTTCACATTTGACAATTTTCACCCCAACCAAAAAAATAAAAAATAAAAAATAAAAAAACAGAATATGGACCATCCACCATATATCATCATTCATTAATGAAAAATCAAACATGCACAAAATCGTCTCACTTATTTTTTTTATCTAAGACCTTTTATTTTATTGGAGTCGATCTACTATTAGCTCAGTAAAGAATAGAGTTCTCTCATCACAGATTTTCTCCATTCCTAAGACTCAAACTCGACACATTATTGAAAATAAGTAAGTGCCAAACAACTTGAATCAATATGTGTTGATTAAAAAAAAAAACAATTGTCACGCTTATTAAAACAACACTGAAAATTTTATGAGACCGTCTCATTCAAGATAAATCAATAGGAAACTAATAATAACACGAAAAACCAATTAGACCCAAACAACTATGAGATTTTTATAAGATCGTCTCATTGAAAACAAGTCGTCAAGAAATTAATAATAGGCCGAAAAAATAATTAGACCAAAAAAGGAAAAAAATTAAAGAAACCCACCTTCGAAATCCAATCAAATGCCTCTTTTCGGGCACCCAAGTTCAATTCCCCACATCTCAATCTACTGAGATAATCTTGTTTAGGCAAGTAATCAGTTTCCCTCTCCACCATGGAAGCAAAACCCTCCTCAGACAAGGCAGGGAGATGAATCAACGGCTCTGATCCAGAAGCATTATTGAACCATGAAGGGCTCTGATCACCATCATGATGATCATTGAGATCATCAAAGCAGAAATCTTTGGTCTCATCACAGAGGAGAAGTGTTGATGAGGGTTCAACTTCAGGGTCGAAAATAATGTCGGCCATTGATGAACCCAGATTGAGTTTGATTTTATTCAGACTGCATTTCATATATCAATCAGTGGGGGTCCTAATTGGTTTTGTTAAACATGATCAGTGGGCCATTTTGAAGAAGGGGCTATGCGAAGCGAATACTACAGAGAGAGAGAGAAGGGTGAAGGAGGAGAGAGAAAAGGAGAAGATTTATTGTGTAGGAAATGGACATCTGGGTTTATTAGGGTAAACGAGAGATTTGGGGGAGAGAAAGCTGTGGATGGATACAGCAACCGCAAAAAAAGGGGGGAAGAAAAAAAGAAAAAAGAGGAAAGATAAAAGGAGCACAGGAGAGATAGAGGCCCAATAACTACGAGTACGTTTGCCAAATTTTGTCCGATTCGAATATTTGAATTTAATCGATCCGAAAAAAAGAGTGCAATCATACGTTTTCCGGTTGGTTCTTATGTTCGAATACAAGTTTTTTCGTATATTATCGGAATTTATTTGGACTCGGCTTTGGACTTCGTTCAATTCGATTGGTCCGGTTGAAAAAGATGGGTACGGTCACAAATACTTGATCTAATTTAATCACAGAAAGTCTAGCTAATATCGTATAATTTAAGAATTATAGTAATTTTAGAATTGTACTTCAATACCCCATAAAAAGGGCTAACGTTGTTTTTTTTGGGGGGCAGAAATGTATACTTTTGTGCTTAGGTAGGATGTGTTACGTTGAGGATATGGTTAGTAATCTCTAATTACTTATGTAATCATTCTCAAAATCTAAAACGGTAATATTTGTATGTATACTTTTTTCGAATGAAAATTGACCTGAAAAAAGTACTATATTAATGTATATGCTTGTGCGTAATGATTAGACACGTCATAGATTCAAGTTTGATGAGAATATAACATAGATACGGTGTTTGCTCGTTAAACTAAAAAAGTATATACCAATTGCTATCATATTTAGCAAAGGTATATACAATTCAAAGTATGTACACTTTTTGAGATATCGAATCTAGATTTGAATTTGAATTTGGAAATTGCCGCGATATTTAGGTCTATAATTTGCTCGAAACACAGTAACTGGAATTAAATGTGCCTACACTACAAGAAGTGTCAAATATGTCAGTGGTTATGAACTATTTATGAATGATAATCATAATTAAATAAAGACTACGTTAAAGTGCACCATGTCACTTTCAAAACACTAAATGGTTTTGAGAACATATCACAAATGTATGTGGTGCCAACAATATGAAATCTGGGATTATCTGTCTAAATGACCAGCTGATCTTTTTCATAGAATGGGAAAAGGGCTGTCTAATCTACTGAAAAATGGTTGCTTGGCTGCCCCACTGCCTTTATATACATTTATTTATATACATGCAATATGGACGTACTATGTATGCTTCACCAAGCGATTTTTAAAAAATAAAAAATAAAAAATGGAAACAATAGGGTGATGCAAGCACAAGGCTATTGATGATGCAATCGCGAATTATGTTTATGTTCGAGTTTTATTACATGATCCACACCTCTATAAGACATAAGCTTATTAGCATCATGCATATTCACGCCCAACTCATTCAAAAAAAAACAATGCAACGAAATCAAAGGTACTTGTCTTCTTCGGGTTTGGCAATATTTGACTTATAAAGTATTTAAGGAAGGAATAATATAAAAAAGTAAAAAAAAGTTAAAAAAAAGTTTTAGTTTTTTGAGTATCAAAATCCTCAAAAACGGCTGAACTGTACCCGAATGAATAATCCTAAAAAATACATTGGTTCGGGTATCTGGAATAAAATTTTCAAATTTTTGATTCAGGAACCTCAAATTTTGGATCAAGTGGAGGGTTTTCAATTCGGATTATTAGTTACAGATATAAAAATATGGAAGTAGACTTGCACTATAAAAATACGGAAGTAGACTTGCACTATAAAAATACGGAAGCAAAGACAAAACACAGAATTTTAAAAACTTGTTTCAAGTCAGATTTCAGCCTTGAAAATATTAAAAATCTAGTCATTAATAATTCTTTATGTCATTTTACGAATAAATAATTTGAACATTACAGGATGCTCGCATTATAATATGCACTAGATTCCAATTTAATTACTCTGGAAAAAAAAAATATATTTTAGGATGTTAAACTGTGAAGTTAGTTGTGGCCTAAATATCTTATAATGCTTTTTCCAAAAAATAGATGACAGACACTCGAATTAAATTTGAAGGGGTTTCTTCTGGGCTAAGCCTAGCTAGCTAATTAAACCTATTCTAGCATATGCTTAAAACCGCCATGTGTGTGGTCCTTAATCATGACCACTATTATGAAGAGGGAAGGATTAAAGTATTAATCATGGTTCAATGCATTGGATTAACAAAGAAAAAGCTAGAAAGCACACTGGATTCAACAAATGCAGCCATAAAATGGGTTTAAAGGAGATGAATGAAATGATTGTTGAACAAAAAAATTTTCCAATGTGAAGGAAGATAAAAAGTATAATGTAAGTTGGATTTAAATTTGCAATTCTAGTATAATGTAAGTTGGATTGTTTTTTGGATATTGTGTTTGTATGCAGGTAGTACTTGTATTTGGGAAGAAACATTGTTGGCCTACGTCTGTTGGCTAACGTATGGTACCTTCCTCTACTTTATTGTACTAATGTTTACATAGTTATTGCCCCTGATTTAGTACTCCTTAGTTCAATTTCGTGAAGCTTATCATTAGTTTTGCTCCATAAAATGTGTTCAAAAAATCGTTCTTTTATAAAATTTTTCCATAAAATCCTTCTCCTATAAAATGTTTTCACAAAATCTTATTTTGTGGGTCTCTTGGAATTAGCCTCTCAACAGGCAGCCATGCCGATTGAGGTAAGATTGCCTACATTTGGATCTCCCAGACCCCGCAAAAACAGGACCCACACTGGGAGGTGGTGTTGTTGTTGTAGTATGGAATTGATATTTAAGAAATCACACTATTTTTGTTGTTTACTACTAAATGGAATTATTAGTGGAGTATTGATCAATTACATTGTTGAAAACTATGAGGATGTATTAGATTCTTATATGAATTCGAATCAATACAGGGCCTGTTCTTTTGAACACTAATTAGTAATTACTATTATTCAACACTAATCAGTACTGATAAGCATCAATGAGGACTTACCAGTGATTAGCCATGTTTTAGTTATAACTTTAATTAGAACTTATCAACATTCAACATTCATCAGTAGTAATTAGCACTCGTCAGCAACAATCGACACTCATGTGTGCTTATTAGCGTTGAGCATCAATTAGTCACTTATGATAAGGACATTTTTTCCCAACTTTTTATAAGTATTTATCTGCAATATTCAGCATTGATTAGCACTCAGCAACACTTAGTTATATTTTTCATTTACAATTTTAACCGTGATTATCTCTCATTAATACATATCAATAATAAGTTGCTTATAATAAGTTGAAAAGAGATACTACAAGATGAAAAAAATAGATCCATCGTCGGTAAAGGTTTTAAGCAAAGTTCTTAAAGACTTGAGTCGAATGCTCTGTAGATTTACCTTTAAAGATTTTTTTCCCCCCTTCAACTTATCATAAGCATTCAACACTCATCAACATTCATTGACATGAATTAACAATGATCAATACGCATCACCACTTAACAACAATAAATTACTTATGTAAGTTAAAAAGAATAGGCCTAAGCCTCCTTGTCGAACTCAAGGAAAAAAAATCTATATAATATTTTAAGTTCTTTGAGTTTCTTCTCCTCCAAAGCTCTTATCTTAAGCCAAATCTCATGTTATACATGAGAGTCCTCCTTATCTCTTCCCCCTAAAAAGGGGCCAAAACAAAAAAGGGAAAGAAAAGGAAAATCTTAGCATTTGTTAAGTAATTAATGGTGTGGCACAAACTTAATCACAAATTTGTTGTTAGCATCATTTTCAAATATAATTTGTTGGGAACATCAAAGAGGAGCATGCAAATACATAATTCGCCCACCCCAACTGAAACAGCGAAAGAAGCTTTAGAAATTGGCAAAAGACTCAGTATTTCAGTCGTCGGAGATGAGACCCCAGCAATCAGGAGGATCACAAGAAGTTTGAGAAAGAAAATAGAAAATAATAAGCAAGTTTGAGATTTTTATGATCAGTAGGTGGAGCTCTCAAATGTTGTATGTGTTTATGGCTAGTAGTTGTATGAGCTTTTTAGTTTAATTATGTGTTCTCTGGGATGCAGCAGCTATCTTCCTGTTAGTCGTGTAGTGACTATTTTATATTTCTTTTTTTGTAAGGGCTTTGTCCAACAAATAATCCGAAAAAAAAAAAAAGAAGCATGCAAACAGCCTTGGATACTATGTTTGCTTTGGTGAAAGATGATTTTAAGTATGTAGTATTTTGATAACCAAAACTCATGCTATGACCACCCCTTTTTTCAAGACTTTATGAACACAAACTCCAACTCCCCTTTTCTTTTTATTCCCCCTCTCATCTTTAGAGATCCACTCAGCTTTTTTTAACAATTATAATTAATTAACCTCACAACTGTTTAACATATGTTAATTAGAGAGGGTTATCCCCCAAAATTCTATTGAGAGACCAACCAAGAGTAGCTTTATACTCCATCCACTTGCACTATGTGTAATGTTGTCAAGATTTTCAAGTTCTCATCTTTTGTTCACCAGCTTACACTATTTTCTCTTTCACAAACATTTGGACAGATGAAAGGTATTTCATCACCCCACCATATTAGAAACAGACATGATTTAGGGGTTAAATAAGTGCTTCACTTTGCAAGAATTTTTGCATATAACCCATCAATAGTGTTAAGAGTATCAAATCATTCCCGATACTTCAAAACCATTAGTTCCGACTTTTGGCTGAATTCATTCTTGAACATGATATTAAAGTTTTTTTTTTTAAGTGAAAGGTCTCAAGTTTAAATCTCAATCCCTCCTACATTGAATTAATGCACAAGGTGAAGAGGAGTCTTTTCAGCATTCGTACTTTATATCTAATGAACATTCGAACGAGGGGATATGTTAGAATGTAAAACCATTTATAGACCATTAATCATCAATTTAAGTTATTGGCTTAAGTAATTCTCGAACAAATAGGACATATCTCTCTTCAAGATCATGCTTGTTCCTTATTATTCGTACGATCTCCTATTAAGAGCAAGCTATGGTATTTGACATCACGAATTTGGTAATACCAAAAAGACTAAAGAGTGAGTCTCTTTGGACCCAATTTGGAAGGGGTGGTCCTAAAGTTTGAAGGACTTTTTACCGCTTGAGATTGGAGCTCTCGAGAGTGCTCCTCCACCACCTCCACTGACTTACTACCTCTTTCTTTCTCTCTCCACCGAAAGGAGACAATTCAGTAGCCAAAATATGCAGCTTACCTTTTCTCTCCTTATGTCTCCCCTAATTTGTTACTTGTCATAAATTAATCTTCAAGATCAGGCTATATGGTTTTTAAATATATGAGATCTTAGTATAGCAGGGAAAATTAAGATTTTAGATTCATTATATTTGAGATTTTATAACATTCTCTACTAGTGATAATATAATGACTCTTTTGACTTCGATATAAAACAAAAAAGGAAGGAGCGGGGGTGTGATAGAGACCATGTAAGCCATCGAGGATATAGAGATATCTAGCTTAATGAATAATACTCCATATGATATTGATAGCGTAAACTGACAATTAACAATAAATGCGTAGGGCGATTAACCAAAATGGTGGTCTTAATTTGGTGAGATGATCCTACTCCTAATTGCCCGGTTTTGATTTCTAACTAGGAATGTAAGAAACTCATCTTATGGAAAAACTGATCTCAAGCTACAGGGGTCAAAAACTCCATGCTAGAGAGCTTTCATCTGGTGTGGCCCGTGTGAGTGCCTATAATTGATAAGGTCTTTGAAAGTCGTTGCTCAAGGCTGGGCTCAAATCCTAATGGCACCAGCCTTCGTGCCTCATATGTGTCCCCCCCCCCCCCAAAAAAAAAACCCCAAAAAAAAAAAAAGAAGTGCCATCATACAGTCATACAGCAGCTATGGAAAAGAATGACAGAAAAGTTAAATGTGAACAGACATAAGCAGGACAAAATGGACCATGGTATTTGCCACAAGTCAGAATTACACCTGATGCCACTTTATTATTTTTGTCCATTACATTTTTTTTTTTAATTCTAGCATGAGTAAATGGGAGAAACTCTACTTGGACACATTTAAGAAGAGGATTAAATTTCCTTTTTGCAACAAATTCAACAAGAGGGTTAAATTTCCTCGTTCTTTGCTTGCATTTGTGGATGTCAAGATACAATATTCAGTTTTAGAAAGGAAAGTTGAAATTTCAACAACCTCGAAGAACCGAGAAGTTGTAGCTACTAAATGCTCTTTCCACACGGGAGATGCAAGAATGAAGACTATAATAGAGACTTCTCCTGCTTACAGGAGATGTGTAGGGGTACAGCCGATTTTGACATTAATCCTCTCGTACCTACTAATTGATGTACTAGATACACATTTCCAATCCTTCCAGACTGTGGCCGCCTATCACAACCAGGCTTAGGTCATGAAGACATGAAGTGAGTAGGTATTTCCTTTTGTTTTTTCTTGAGTGGGGTGTTGAGGGCGACATAGATAAATAAAAATGAACCTTAAGCTCACATACTACTAAAATTACTGTCAAATGACCAAGCTAATATCCCTGCTAGGCCATTCATGTTCAGTTCCTTTGATATCAAAGGCAAAATAATGCAAGGATTGAATTTCAGTGGGTAATTTGAACTGCAGGTCAGTGTGTACGGCCTTCAGTATACTCCAAGGGTAAATCACTACATCCACAGAATAAAATCCAAGTTTTTTGACCTTGAGATTTCAATGCAAAACTTGGGATAGTGTGGAAATTAATTTTTGCCAGTACAAGCTTCAGTTCTCATGTCCTCTTCGAACTCGCTCCCTAGAAAGAGACAGAAACAGATACAAAGACAGAGAGACATTCACACAGAGGGAGAGGGGTAGGTCTCATTTACTGTCCTGAATTCAGGGATGAATGCAATAACTACTCAAGCTCAAAATACCACACAAAATATGTAGTCAGCCTTTTACAAAACACTGCTGTCAAAAAATCAATGAGAAATTGGGTTTCTTTTTGCCATAAAGCAACAAGACAGAAAATATGTAGTCAGACTTTTCCAAAGCACTGCTGTCAAAAAATCAATGAGAAATTGTGTTTCTTTCCGCCATAAAGCAAGAAAAAAAGAAAGGGGGGGGGGGGGAGCACAGAGGAAAGAGCTGAGGGTGCTCTGGATAGGGGAGAGCTTTAAGCCCTCCTAGCGTACCCCGAGACAGGATCCAAGGAAAAAAAAAAAACTTACAGCTAGAAGAAGAGCGAGGAGGCGTGGGGGTTGAACTCAACCAACCAAATGATGTATGAAATGCAACCCCTAATGCAGGTCAATTAACTCAACAGGAAAAGTGAATAGGACTTGTTTACTGGAGACCTAGGGGCTCAATTCCACCTACATTGGTTTTGTGCCTCCCTTTACACTGGAAAATGGAGCCCCTTGTCTCGAGGTTCGCAAAGGGTGCTCAACTGCAAGCAATAGTAAATAGCAATGATGGGATTAGAGGAAAAAGGATCCCTGCATAGTCGTCTAATGACTTCTAGAAAATAGCAAATATACACTTTGTTGTACAGATGTTGAATAGATTTTGGCAATCACACTTGTAGGATTCGCCTGAGTTTCAGCTTCACAGGATGATTGCACAGGTGATTTTATATAAACACTTCCGTGCATAAATATTTCGACAAATTACATATAAGAACTGACATTCAAGCCCACCTCCTTCAAGGAGCAGAATCATCAGATTCAACCACCTATGCCTCATCCATCTGGTCCTGTGAATGAGTAGAGGGGTGTCGAGCAGTTAGATTACGAAGGATTGGGAACAACTCATGTATCATAAACTAATTGCAGTTATATACTTTCACAATTTCACTTTACAGTTCTTCACTTCATTAAGTTATGCACATCTGATGACGGGAATTCCAAAACATAACACCTCAGAAGGATGAAGCAAAAACATTTTGTTCTGAATCCAACAGAAACAAAGAGAGCAATCTACTCTGACAATTACTCACCTGCATGTCTGAGGTCCAAAGCGTGAGATTATCCCTCAAGAGTTGCATGATCAGAGTGCTGTCTTTGTAAGACTCTTCACCCAACGTATCCAGTTCAGCTATGGCTTCCTCAAAGGCCTTCATAGCACAACAAACACAAGAGTATGAGAGATATGAACATCGATGTTTCAAATCTGGTCTTTATGAGTGTTACTAACGTGAGAACTAGGAATATGCGATTTACACACAAGTTGATAATTTGCAAGCAGATGCATTAATCCTGCAGAAGTGAGACGTTTTTTTAAGCAAAAAGTGGTAGTATGTACTAATGCCATAGAACACGTGACATGATAGGTATGCATTATGACCCGGACCACTAAAACAAGGACGATATTAGATGACTTAAGGTTAGCCAAAACAGTGAAATTTACAAGGCACAAGCTTCAAAACAACAACCAACAACCATTATTCTTTTGTTGAACAAAGATCAGGATACTCTTAGAAAAACTCCACCCCTTCCTAGATTTTTTTTTTTTTTTGGGGGGGGGGGGGGGTATGAAAAATCTTCTTTGATCTGAAATGAACCCACAAAGGATGGTTCTGGTAAGAGATCTCCAATTTTGCCTCTTAGCTGGCTGGCCTACTTACTAGCCTCTTACTTTCTTTCCCAATGAAAATTTAGAAGATAACCACAGGCCTTTGCCACCTCCCTTTACAAGGTGCTAGGTCGATGTGTAAGAAGGTAACTATTCTGTTCAAGGGTCTCACCATACCAACCCAGTCTCATCGGAACCATACTCCTAATCAGAAAGTTGGAAGGATAAGATAAGAGGTGCTTAGCCTCAAGAGCCATGTATTCGATCATCTAGTGAGTAGCAGGATCAGTGTGCAGCTAACTACCTAGGAAGTTGCCTTGAGTCTTGGCAATGAGCCATCTGAAAACATTGGCTACGGAATGTGGAATGAGATAATTTACTGTACAAAAATTCATTAATATTCTCAAATGACAAGGACACAGCTACTATGACATTATCAAGGAAGGTACCGGGCAAAATATAGCCAAGTTTACAAGGGCCTTTCAGTGAAAAGTCTTCTGCAATTAAGACACTGGCCGGAAGTCATTAATATATTCAAAGTTCCACATGAAGCCTGATTCGTCATCAAGTTACACAAGGGCGCACATTTACTTTGAAGGGATGGACAGAAGGCACAGCCGCACCAGAGTTTCAATACCATGCATGTTTCCAAGAGACTAAGACCGAAACAGATTATAATGGTGATAGATGCCAGACATTGACGTAAATTTATTGGAGGCATTTCCAACAACGAGAACACCCAATGCACCCTGCGTTGACAGGTCTAGGGATGTGAAGCACTTAACAAGGTAAAAAAATTTCCAATGGATTAAATCTTCATCTAAACGTTAAAAACTGATATATCATTCATAAACCTGCCAAATACAATAATATCGACCACAAGCCCCAGCATGCAAAAGTAATGGCTCCAATCCATCTACAGTTCACATCCATGCATTTCGGATCAATAGCGCCGATAACTCTGTCTACAACCTCAATGTTTATCACAGGTACTTTTCCAACATCATGAATTCAGCAATGCTGCTTTAATCACATCATCACACACAAAGCAAGCCAACAATATGCATGAACATATGCAATAATTTGCACCTCGATCAAAGATGAGAGGCTGGCTAATCCTACACACTGCAAAAAGAAACTTGTTCCCGAAACCTACCTTCAGCCGTTAAAAAGTAATCCTCTCAATTCATTAGAGAACATATTCTCATTTGCCCACTCACCAACAGCAACCCTTTGGAAAGATAATCACCGATCAATCCCCAATGACACACTAGGTTTACGTGCACAAGACTTGATTATAATTTTGGCAATAGATTCAAGGGAAAGACGCAAAGTACTACACTTCACTCAAACACTGCAATAAACCTGCCAAACTGAAATTTTATCTTGCTCCACACAATAAATACTTCATATTTCAAGCCCCAATTCCACTCTGTAAACTGTTTCTTGATTACCAATACTACTTCAACTTAGTGCAGAATACTTTCTAGTTAGCAACTCTGACATTGGCACATCTAGTTGTCTTCTTCATAATATTGAGCCATTCTTCCATGCAGCAACCAGATCATAATTTCATCTAAAAATGACACAGAAGAAAAGAATCACCGAAGAAACCCTGAGCGTCCCCAACAGGCATGGCCAGGGTGATATTGTTCATGCATGTTCCCTGAAGACTAAAAGTATAGTGTAGACGGTAGATCTGAATTCAAAATCATGACAAGGAACGAAGGAATGGATATGAAAAGAAACAAGACATCTAATGACATTGTCTGAGTTGTGTGGAAGGTTCTCAACCATAATCACATTAGTGAATTTAAAAGAGACAATAGACAACCTGATCACAACTAAATAAAGGAACCAGAGATTGCAGCCTCTCAACTCTCAAGTGCTCACTCTTCATAAGACAAGCAGTCTAAAAGGAAACAGATGCTTTCAAACAAAAGACTTCCAAACATAGGAATGACTAATTCCACGACTAAATTAACTTGGCTCTGCATGGAAAAGAAACATACTTGTTTTGCCATACTACAAGCTTTTTCAGCTGAATTCAGGATCTCATAGTAGAACACGGAGAAGTTCAGCGCCAATCCCAATCTTATTGGATGCGTAGGAGCAAGATCAGCAACAGCAAGGTCCTTTATCATTAAAAGAGACAGAAGAAGCCCCCAAAAAAAGAAAAAAGAAGCGAGTCAGAGACGATCACTAGAAAATATATGGCGTTTCATCATCAACTGCAACCTATGTACAAAGTAGTTATTCAAACAGCAGAAAACATAAATAATTTAAGCAGGGATCAAATAGAGAGGGGGTCCAGAAGCATCAACAGTCTGCAAATCGGTGTACCTCCAAATAGGGGCTTAAGTCATCAGACATTCATGAATAACAAGTGAATTCTATGTTCTTTAAAACCTTAATTCATTCAATTTCTAACATACAAGTGACCCAGTGATTACAATTAACTGATTAGCACGTCGAGCAATTAGAAGCAGTAAAAGCGAGAGATCATACTTTAACATGGTGTATAAGTTCCACTTTCAATTATGATGCATGTAAACATATGAAGGGGTAAAAAAAGATACTTTTTTTGTTTTTTTTCCCTAACTTTGCTTTACGGGTAATCTCCGACTCCCACTGACCTATGCGCTCCACACACACAAGCTTTCCGAATTCCTTATTCCTTAAGTTGACAATTGAGATGCAAAGGAGCAGTTCATATTTCTCCTTAATCTCAACTATTCTAATTCTAAAGAATAACCTAAATATTACCCCAAAATCAACCGATATTCTTAATTAATCCAACAATCCAAACAAATAAACGCATCACACACTTCCAAACTGCTTGAATTTCCAAAATTTCACTATTTCGAACCAAAATTGACCCCAAAAAAAGCAAAAAAATAGGGGAGGAAATCAACCTGAGCAGCCTTATAAGCAAGCATAGTTTCCTCAGCAGCCTTTTTCCGGTCATCTCCGGCCATAAATTCAGCCAAATACCGGTGATAATCCCCCTTCATCTTCAAATAGAACACCTTCGACTCGCTTGATGAAGCCGACGGCAGAAGATGCGAGTCCAGAAGCCTCAATATGGACGCGCAAACGCCGGACAGTTCAGACTCCACCTTAGATCGGTACGACTTGACGATCGGAATCCGATCGTCGTTCCGGCGACTCTCCTCCTTCTGCTCGATCGACGACACAATCCTCCAGGCGGCGCGCAGAGATCCGATCAAGTTCTTGTACGCCACCGAGAGGAGGTTGCGCTCCTCCAACGTGAGCTCGCCGCCACCCCCGCAGCGCACCACCAAGGTCTCCATGAAATTCACCATCTCCTCGTACCGTTCAGCTTGCTCGGCGAGCTTGGCTAGGTAGAGGCACTGCTCTCGGGTCAGATTTTCCGGCGTCGCCATCGATGAGGAGAGAGAGAGAATCTAGAGAGAGAGAGAGAGAGAGACAGAGACAGAGGAGTTGAGATTCTTTTTAGTTGCAGTGGTGATGGCAGAGTAGAGTGGACTACCGCTGGAAAAGGGTAGGGGGAGTCATGTAGTCGACTCAGAATTTCCGCTCTGCCACTTACCTTCGGCGGATGTCGCGTGAGATCTACTCTCTACTATATTCAAATTTCAAATTCCAAATTCCAAATTGACAAATTAACGAATTGTTTAGTGTACAGTTAACAACTTGAGGTCTCACACTAAAAAAAAAAAAAAAAAAAAAAACACCTTAGAGTTCAATCAATGCAGTTATATAAATTACACGATTTAATGCTTATTATTCTTGAGTAAATTTTTAGGTTTCAGAAACTTTATAATAGAAGTGTTATATTTTATAGAGTTTCATTCTATTGGAATGAAGTATCAATTGTCTATAAAAAAGAATTTAAACCTAAATGTTGATATTAATTAGTTCAATTAGATAAATATTTAAAAGTTGTCATCAAAATTTAGTTAACTTAAGAATTTATTGAATTTTACGTTCATTTAGGAATGGATATTAAATAATAAGGTAACTTTTTTTATAAATCATGTATATTTTACAGATCATGTGATAAGAAATCGAAACTTAAAGTTAAAGAAGGTAAAACTATAAGTTTGTCATTTATATTATAAGTGGTTGTAATTAACCAAAGTATGAAAAACTCATACACTAAGATTTATAAATTTGTATATCCTTATTACTTTTTTCTTGGTTATTATTTGGGCAAAGTTAAATAAGACAACATCTATGTAACGTAAATTTCAAACAAATTGCATAATCCATATATAAAATAACAAGATAGCTCAATATATCATATTATTGATATGAAAGACGTGTGGAAAACAATAGCTAGAACAACAATTTTTAATGGAAGGGGTATGTAACAACGGCTATTTGGTCAATAAATGTTTAGGAGTTTTAGCTATTTTAATTAAATTAAGCAATCAAAAGGTGCATGATGAATAACTGTTCTCTAAAAAAGTCTTTTTGAAAAAATTATCATCCACTTTTTTGTAATATTTTTTGTAAAAATAATATAATTATCGATAAATGTAAAAAATTAGATGACATAAATAAAATTTTTACTAATATATTATTTGAAAACAGTTAATTTAATTATTTTTAAAAAAACAGTTAATTTAAATAATATATATAAATTATTAATTTAAACAGCTAATAGCCGGACGGAATCAACATGGACACCTTAAGAGTTGGTGAGAATCACAGACGCCAAATGCGCGCGTAGGGCTCAAACAAGACTGTCACCATCCTAGGTTGCACGTACATACCGAACTGGCATTGCACAACGCAAAGTGGTCAGATTGCCGCGACCTCATCACTTAAAACAGGTCAAATATTCCACGCTAATTGGGCTCATTACGACTGGGCCAGAAGGCCCAAGCCCATAATTATGGCCCATGATCATACCACCATTTCCAAACCCTAGCCGGTAATCCACTGGTAGCTCTTCACTCAGAAAAACTGCTTATAAATAGCTTCCTCAGTTTTCTAGTCACTCATTCCTGGGGCATTGTCGACTCTGGAAGCTCGTCGTAGGGAGAGAGAAAATGGAGCTCTGCATCACTCGCTCGCTCTCAAACCCTAATTTCCGACCCCATCGATTTTCGATCAATGAATCTCGATGCAACTTCAATCCATATCTATCCTTCAAATCTCGAGCACATTTCTTAGGTTTGTGTATAATCTTACTCGTTTCACTTGATTGTTTATTTTGCTTTGGGTTTTATTGTTTTTTCAAATTTGTGCTTATTTGTCAGCCTGAAACTTGTTCATTTATAGGGGTTCGTCCATAATTTTCATCTTAATTGTTTCACTTGATTGCCTAATTTGATTAAACTTTGTTAGGTTTTCAATATTTGTAGTTGTTTATCCATTTGTAACTTGTTCAAGTTTGGATTGCTACAATTCGTTTGATGTTCTGTGGTTATACTCGTTTGTAAATGAATACCTGGATTCGATTGCACAAGGTACTGAGGCTCTGTGACAATTGAATTCACAGTAGCATGGTCTTATAAGTGCGGAGATTTATCTTGGGTGTCACTTTGCAGTATAAAGATTATATTTTTATACTGCCATTAATCCCCACATATTTTACTTGTCACAAAAAAAAGGGAATCTATCTTTATAACGTTACTCTTAATGTTAGAAATCGGGGGAAAATGTTATGTGTTTGCTGTGGTTCTGTCTAGTCCAATTTGTTTGGAACAATTGATTTAAACTACCAAAAGTTTTATGGTGTATGCAATGGGTCATCTCTCTTACTTATAAATTTACCCAATAGACTGTAATTCCTGAAGAAGCAAACACCAAAGTAGTCATGAGTGCGGATTTTATTGATCAATTAATATATAGGTATTTGTAGATGGAGACGGTTCAAGTCTATTAGCAGGTTTAGAAGGAGAATATAATTAAAATTCAAATGAATGATATATCTGAAATTTGCCCGAATTTAGCATATGATGGTGCTAATGGGATGGATTTTCATAATGTAAATGATATTGATAAGCTTTGATAAACTTGACTGTTCAAGCCATCTATCTGAGCAACGAAGTCAGTTTTAATATCAAAAGGAAAAATTGGATCTTCACTTCTTTTCAAGTCTTTGAACTGGGAGCATAAACCATCTTGCTTACACTACTTGTATACTGTCTTGCTTGCAGGAGGGCGTTCTCATACAAGCATATTATTGAGGGCAACATCTGATGAACCTTCTAGTGGAGTCAGTAAATCTGAGGGTGAGCGAAGCAGTACTGTTGCCACTCTCGAGGAAGTTTCATCAGTAAACAATGATGCAGCCGTGGACAATTATACTTCCTTCAACCGAAGTGTATATGATGAGACCAGGCAATCAGAGACAACCACTTCTGATGAACCAATGCAGCTGCTTAATGAGCTTTTGGGAAGGCTTAATATAAAGGTTCGTTGTATATCTCAACTTGATTATGTTCGTTGTCTGCTTTTGCCTATACTTGCTAAAGTTGCCCACCACATTCCTTTGTTACATGGTGCCCTTTTGTGTGAAATAATGGTCCTGTTAATCCGGTTGTTCCACTGGATGCCTCATTGTCTTTTACAATCTTACGTTATTTCTACATTGTTTCTGCTCCCCCCCCCCCTTCTCCCCAAAGCTTTAGGGTAATTGTAGTTTCTTGGTGACATCTGATATTCGAGCTTTATTGTTTGACTTCAATCTTTTGCACCGTGCAATGCTTGGTATACTTATCGTAATTGCCATTTTGCACTACATTATTGCTATGATGAAGCCAAAATTTCTGGAAAGCAATATGCCAATGCTTTGTGATTGTGTCGGCTTTCATGTCGACCCTGAGCGGTTACCTGAGCAATACTTAACCCTGCCCCCTTTTCTCTCTGTCCCCTTTCTTGTTGTGGAAAGTGCTTGTTTTGGGAACATAACACCTTGTTGCCATGATGAAAGCTAAAACTTGCTGAAAGCATCATGCTAATGCTTCATGGTTATATCGGCATTCTTGCCGATCCTGAGCGGTTACCTGAGCAACATAATGCTATCCTGTTCACCTTTGTCTTTTCCTTTACTATTTGTGGCCCTTGATTTGTGTTATTTCGGATGAGGGAACTTCTTTTGCCTATCAAACGAAATTATCTTCAATTTGCATTTGTATGCTTACTTTCTTCTTTTCTGTCTGTTTGGGAGAGGTGTTGGGGTTCTGTGTCCCTTTTCTTGTCCTTCATCTTGTTAACTAAAACCATTGCTATCTGGGATTTGCCTGTTGCTATGATGAAACCACATACTTGAATGCTTCTACTGCTTCATGATGTATCGGCAATTGCCGATTCTGAGCGGTTACCTGAGCAGCACCCTTTTTTTAAACTCACTATATTCATGCATGGCTTACTTGAGATTTTTCATCTACAATGATACATCAAACAAGCAGTGGATTTATTTTTGCTAGCAGCAATATTTTCTTTGTTTATCCTCTTTTTTCCCATAGCTGTTTTGTGCTTGCTACCTTCTCGTGTGCTTTCTTCTATAAACTCTAGCTAACGGTATTGGCTTCTCTGTCATTCTATTCTGACTCTTGAAGATTATCCTTAGTGGATTAATAATCGATGGATCTCGTATGTTAGTAATGTTACCTTATTGAATTTTTCTTTCATCGTGTTTGTACAGAATGTGTAAGTGTATCATGTGAACTATCGCATTTTGCCTGATTCTCTTTGGGACAAAGAGGCTCATTGTATTCTCACTTCATGCAAAAGTTGTGTGGTTGGTTTTTTGTCGCTTTGACTACTGGAAATCCCCCCCCCTTTCCTTTTCTTTTCTTTTTCTTTTTCTTTTTCCCTCCCCCCTGCTGGGTACCGTTATTTTTTTCCATTAAATGTCTCCATAAAATTCTTCTTTTATAAAGTATTTTCACAAAATCTTGTTTTGTGGCCTCTTGGATTCAGCCTTTCTATGGGTAGGGATGTCGGTAGACGTAAGGCTGTCTACATTTGGATCTCCTCAGACCCCGCGAAAGCGGGACCTACATTGGGAGGTGGTGGTGTTATTGTTGTGTTATTGTTTCTTTTTCCCTCCTCTGTGCCAAGTTAAAGACTACTGGAAGGCCCCCCCCCTTTTTTTCCTTTTCTTTTTCTTTTTCCCTCCTTTGTGCCAACTTCAAGAGCTTCCTTAGTCTTTGTATTTGAGGAGGCAAGGTATCAATTTCCTTCTTTGCTGCTTGGAAGCATTGATAACTTTCAGTTTTTCATTATGGACAGTCTTAAGCAAATATCTGTCCGAGCTGGTTGACAACCATTTTTACTTGGAGGAAAATGTCTCCTCACAAAATTTTCAACTGCACCATGTTGTCTGGAATAGAACAGCAATTGGGCAGAATGTGTTGTCTTTTCTTTTGACAATGTTAAATGCTGCAATGATGACAACTATGGAAATGAAAAGGCAGCTACTGCTTAATGTTTGTCAACAATTTTGATCCTGAGCGGTTAGCTGAGTAGCAGCATCTTGTTCCCTTTTTGGTACTTGTTGCTGACAGTGCAGTTTGTCTTCCCGTGAGTGAGTCGATTCTGTGCTAGCTCATCGTGAGCCTTGTAGGAAAAGTTTACTCTGAGCATGAGCATGTGTTGTAGTTTCTATGTATAAGGATTGGGTATCAATCATCAGTTGCCCAAAAAACCCAAGCAAAGGCTGCCATTTAAACAGTATATCATCGATACTTTCGTTTTTCGTTATCTGCTGTTGACCACATCATTCTTGGAGCCTTGGTCTCTCTATTAGCATGTTAGCAAGTTTAATTGCCTGGACTCCTTATTTGGGATTGCTTGTGGAGTGGTTCCCTTCCAATCCCATTTGTTCAAAGTGCTAAAAGGTTGTGCCACACCTAACTGCAGCTGGATTCTGAAAATTCATATACAATTTTCCTATACGGTGGTGGTGCCCTGGTGGCTTTATGGTTGCTCTCAACAATTGTTGGTGCAATTGATTCCATACCAGTGGTATGTGTTTGAGCCCAACTTGGAATATATCTTAAACTAAGACAAGTTTGTTTTAGAAACTTGTTTGGCTGATTTTTAACAAATTCTTGAAACAGTTCCCAAAATTGATGGAGGTTGTGGGCCTCGGCTACTCAGTGTGGTTCACCACACGGTATTTGCTATTTAAGGTAACGTCTTAAAGACAACTCGAATTAATTCTTGTAATGTTAGGGAGCTAGGATGCTTCAGTTCTGTCAATCTTACACTGACTGACCGGGCTCTGGTTTCATCTGACAGAGGAACAGAGAAGAGCTTGTGTCAAAAATCGAAGAACTCAAACGGGAGATTCTGGGCTCAAGTGACGATTAAAGGGCATTTTCTGCAAGCTAATATTGTGAATAAGTAGGAAATATTGCGAATAGCTAGGAAAATTTTGGGTCATCATTGTATACTTTTTTATTACATGGATATGGTCACTGTCAAATTTACCTGCACCCTGTTTTGGCAAAATTCCTTGTTATGTATTTATTGTATATTACCTTTTTTCTATTCAAATTAAATTTGAATTATAATTTTAAATTTATATGGGTCTTTTTAAATCGGTCGACATTAGAGATGCCTGTTTTGGCTGCTTGATGGAGATAGAGTACTTCATTTACTCTGATGTTGGTATCACCATCATTGTGAGCTCATTTATGAGTTATAGACAGGGATTGAGACAAAGATGTCATCTTCGTCATAATTTTGCTAGCCCAGTTGCACAAATCGTCCAATGAAACGGCAAATTGCCAGAATATGTTCAGCCGTTTAAATATATGCCACGCAGTTGTTCCTAAAACGAGCATTAAGCTGCATAATAGCGTAGAAATATATGTAAGTATAAATTCTATCAATCTAAATTTATAGAACATATACTTATTATCAAATTAAATTTATAGAAAATATATTCATTCTCATACTGCGTCTAGTTCCCAAAAAATACAAGGGTATTGAGTGTAATATTCTTGTTCCCCTTTTGGATTATGGAGGAGGTTTGGGGTAATGGTGTTTTTGATCATTTTATCCCCATCTGCTATAACGGCTAGAACCCAGTGTGAGAGGACAATTAATTCATCAAAATTCGAAGGCCTACAATCTCATTATATCTCATTCTTATATAACCAAATAACTTGGACTATTTATAAGATTGTTGTATGCCTTAAAATGTTGGGTATTGCTCTACAATTTTGAGTTGAAACTTGACGTAACTTCTATACAATTCATGCTATTCAATAATCAAGTTCACAACATATTTTCCAAGTAAGTTGTTTATCCATTAAGATGCTTGTACACGATTAACACAATAAGTTGTTAATGGGTGTGGAAAGGAGAGGCTAGACAAATCAGATATATACTTCGTTAGATAACCAATTGTTTTTTTTTTTAATTTTTGCCTTCACATAATCCTTTTTCAACTCTAGCAATGCAAAGTGTTTGTTTCCTAAAATGTTGTCATTGACATACCACAAGTTTTCTTCATGTAGAAGGCATTGGGCCATCTCTTCTAATTGTGCATTTCGTTAGGATCTATCAATTCGATGTGGGAAATGAATGTATGAAGTGGGCAAAATAATAAATAACGACAATGGCACCAATGCATCATACGAGCATCCGCAGCGGGGCTTGAAAAAGGAGAACACAGGCCCCCACGCTGCCACTTGTCGCAATATGAGAGGAGAGAGGGAGGAGTGACACGCGGGGGAGAATGGACAGACGTTTCTCCCCGCGGGCCAACTTTTGGCCTTTTTTTGGTTTTTTTGAAGTATATAATTTTTAAACAATTTAAAAAATAGATTGTGCGTTATAAGGTGGGTCTATAATAAATATTTTTATTGGGTGATTAAAATTGAATTTCATAGATTGAAAAAGTAAAAAAATATAAATTTTAAAATTGTAAAATTTTTGCTAATATGATAAGTCAGAGTTCCAGTGAAACACTGGCTTGAAATGCTCAAAAAACCAAAGGGAGCGAGTCAGTGTGAATGTGACCCACTTACACTCACTCACTCATACTGACCCCACCCCAAATCCAATCCCCCTCCTTTCTGACCGCTGATTCAGGCGCGGTTTCCTTCTCCCTCTCTCTGTTTACTCATCAGCGGCACCTTTAGTCCCAGATTGAGCGATTTGGTCGTGGTGTAGTAGCTTTCATTGACAAGTACTGTGACTGCGTGCTACTTCTTAGCTGTATCCGGAGGGGCAGCCATTTCTAGGTGATATTTTCTATATGCTTTCACTGTATACGTTGTATAATTGAAGCTTGTTTTTGTTCATTTACGCCAAATAGAAAGAACAAGTATACTAATTTTACTTGAAGGAGAAGAAATGCACAAGTTTATGTTATGTCTTATAGAATAAGGATCCTACAATCTCAAAATCCTTAGATGTTCTTAAAATTCGTACTCTAATCTAGTAGTATTTGACAAGCATTTATTATTTTTATTTATGTGTGTATATATGGTGCAGATATTTGCAGAGATAATGCTGCATACATTAGAATATCCCTAAACTTTATAAAAGCAAAATGTATATTAAAAGTTATTATCATTATTTATACATGCATATATTCATATGTTATAATTAATATATCTTGACTGAAATATTTAAATATGTATATTTTAAGAACGATCTGTACAATGCTAATTTAAAAAATTAATATATTTTGTAGTTTTAAAGTTTTTCCCATAAATACAAAGGTTCTGTAAAAGGAAAATTTACAAAAGGCACATAAGTCTTCTATAAATTTATTTTTGGGTCACTCAAAAATAATTATAACTATTTATTTATGACCAAGATGACATAAAATTCTCCAAACAGAATTAAGTGAAATTCATAGTAGAATATTATTGTTGGAAATTTTTAAAAATAGCATGATATGGACAACTAATAAAGAACACACTCAAGTGTCAGCATAGTCCACAAGGAGTATATTTCTTTTGGTTTCTTGGCTTTCTTTTTGCAACTGACAGCCTAACATGATCAATGTCTGGCCCTTTTTATTTCTCTCTTTTTCTCAGGGTGATCATACTCATGGGTGATGATAAATATATACCCAGAACATAAGATGCTTTTATTTTCCTTGTTTTTTCCTGAAGGAAATAGGGTTGTCTTCCTTTTGTTTCAGTAAAAATACATGCTTCAGGGCATGTGAAATTACTAGCTTTCAATTGGACTTCTTTGATTTAGACTTTTGAGAGTGAAAGATGTGCAGAAAAAAGGCCATCCCGTCAAAGTTCTGAGTTAGAAACTTTTTCTCAGCAACCTCCTCGACTCTTTGGTATGCCGTTTCAGTAACCTCATTCACTTCTCTCTCTCAGTCTCGGCAATTGGTGGTTTCTGCACGATTGGGTTTGTTAACCCCAACTATACTGTAAAGCACTTTCTTTGCATGCTAAAGGTTTCTGAATTCACTCAATTAATGGAAGTTCATTGTCGAATTGTGCTCTCATGATGAAATTTTGATCTGGGTTTTTGCCAGTGGTTCTACATTTGATGGTTTTAGGCTTGCTGCGGGAGATTTCGAGCCCTTGAATTAGTTTTCATGGGTGCCCAGAAGATGGATGGTCTCAAATGGGTTACAAAGGTAAAAGCAATTATGCCCATGTTTAAAAAGTTGCACAAGTAGCATTTTTGCATTGTGAAATGAGGATGTTGAGTGTGATTGCTTCAAATTGTGACTTTGATCAGGAAAGCGATTATAGAAAAAGGAACAATATGCCTTTAGGGTCAGTGCCAAAACCAAGACCAGTACATTTCAATGGCTCAAATTCTGAGTCTGGATCAGATATGGACTTGGGAAGTGATTCAGACGAGGAGATTTATGGCGGGCATTACTCAGTTGAATCGTCGCCCCAAGATGACAAAATTCGGGTTGCCGTTGAGACCAATCACAGCACTTCAAAATTCAAGCAGGTGGGGTTTTTAGGATGATCGAGTTGCTATAATCTGATGAGTTAATTGGGAAATTTTGCTTTGTTTTTGCTAAATTTTGTGCATTTGGATTTATGTATTATGTAGAGATAATATGCCTGTATTAGTCTGTTACTTAATGGTTTAGCTGTGTGGACACGGAACTTGATTGAATTGATCAGCAGCAGTCATACTCTGGGGTGAATGGTGCATGCTTTGCTACAAATTCCGGAAGAACTGTTACTGTAGATAGGGTAGATGTTGTTAGAAGCGTCCACTGCGATGCCTCATCAATGCTTGCTTCGAGAGGTCCTTCTCAGTCATCCATCAAGTACGTATCATGTTCCATGTACTGTAGTGTTACCTTTTGTTACAAGAAATGAATCTAAATAATGGTTTGCTTTACTTAACAGAAATTCAGCTGGCGTGGAACAGCAAAGACCTTCAGATTCTATTGCACCCCGCATGCCCAATTTCCATGCTAGGTACAATAGGGACAACTGACAAGTGAACTAATTACATATCAATTCATTTTATTAAGGAAAAATTCTTGCTTGACCTCTGAGATATGACTGAACAGTAAGGGTTTTGACTAATATTTCAACTTCTAATTGGATTTAGTGGCCTTGGTCCTTGGAGTGCTGTGGTTGCTTATGATGCATGCGTACGGCTCTGTCTCAACTTATGGGCCAAGGGTTGCAAAGAATCTTCGTTCTTCTTGAATAATGAATGTGCACTACTACGAGATGCATTTAGGTGAGCTCATCTTCCTCTGTTGCTTCTACTGTGGTAGATTTTGTCATTCTAGGTGCGATGACCTCTCTCTGTAGAGAGGACTGGAGTTCAAATCCCCATAAAGATTATATGCTTGAATATTATCTAGAATTTTAATTTGGGGTTTATTGCGTACAATACAGTTGGACGATATCAACTATTAAGTTAACCCAAGGAAGCACCTCATTTCTATGGTCTTTTCCTGTGCTGTAGCCAATCATCAATGTATATGAATGATCAAATTTAATGTTGACATCATTTTCTAGAACATTCTGGCGTCTTTGCCGGTGTGTATTGTTGATTTGTGTACATACCTTGATCAACGAGCAAAATGCTAGCCTGTTTCTTCAATACATTCGTGATATCATCATTTTCATCCAAGGGTAATTCTCATGTGTGTTATATTACTCATAGGCTATATGTGATGCTAGAATTTTTTTTTTTTTTTTAAATGTATGGTTCTGTTTCTACCTTCTTTAAGGTGCAAACCATTTCAGGAGTCTTTCAGAGACCGCCTTTCTGGCAACCCCTGTTAATTGTAAAGTTGCATACATGATATGCCTTCGCCTCTACAGGCCCTGTTGTAGTGAGATGCATAGTGAAACACAAGGTGCAGAATACATCTGTTTTCTTTTAGAATAAATTCTAAATGCCTCTTAATTTGGTATTTCCATCTTGGTAGTTTGCGGCATGTACTTCTTCAGTCAGAGGAAGAGCTGCTATCAAAAAAATCTTCGGAACTAATTGGCGGAGTGGCTGTTCCAAAACCAAAGAAAATCATAGGCAAAATTAAAGTTCAAGGTATCATATGGATTTTCTTTGATGTATCCCATGTTATTGTTGATTTCATATCTTTGTCCTTAATTTATTGTGAACCTGTTGTCTTGTATAGTTCGAAAGGTGAAGATGGGGTTGGATGCACCCTCTGGATGCATTTTTCCACATTTATCCAAATTGGAGCTGGAAGCAGTTCAGTATCGGATCTCCAATGTGAAATCCAGACTCTCATCTGGATGGGAGGCTCTACAGAAAGTTCAAGTAGCACGCAATATCCCGAAAAATGGTTCTCTTTCCAGCAAGAGCTTGGCATGTGTGCACATAGGCACTCGGTATATGAAGGAGATTGCCAGCGTTTTGAGGAGTGGTTTGACTTCTTCTCAGGCAACTTCATCATCATCATGTGAAGTAGTCCAAGGTATGCTGTTTTGCTTTTTGATATTTGTGAATATTAATTAAAAGGAGGCTTCTATCAGAAATGGCATCTCTGTCTGTCAAGTGCAGGTGTGCAACTGTGCAAGACTGAGTACATTCGGATTTCCTGTTTGCTGCTTGTACAAATGTTTTAGCATGTTCTTGAGAATAGCCCATCACTTTGGAATTATGTGTTTCAAGCGGCACGTTTTGATAAACTATCACCGGCAATCGACCAAAACGCGGATTACTCAGAGCTAATTAGTCTGATGGTGGTTATAAAACAGGAACCTTACTTAATGAGCCAATTTTCTTCTCTTCATAATCTTCGTAGTATTTTATAAGGCAGTCAAGACCTAGGAATTTGTGTAGTTCTATTCGTAGCACTTTGGCTTTGGACTTTTATTTCATATCACTTCAGAATGAAACTTGATAAGATTTGGAATTTTTTCCAGACTTTGCTGGATGGATGTTCCAAGCTTTCGTAATCAGACCAATTCTAGCTCATTCAATTTAATAGACAAACACAATAGCTGTATGTAACTTTTAAAAAGAATCCTTTCGTGTGCTAGAGATGAGTTGTTTTAAGCTTTTGCTTAGACCGATGATTTGTCATTCGCCTAGCTGAGTCAATATGGAAGGGGATGTCTGGACCTGACTTCTATCTTAATCTATGTGGTGTTTTCAGAAACGTATTCCTGTTTGGTGCGACTAAAAAGCTCTTCTGATGAAGATGCTGTGCGGATGCAGCCTGGATCTGGTGAAACTCATATTTTGTACGTATATATATTTAATGCTATTTTGATTTTTATGTGAGCCAGATGATGTGTTATCTTTCTCTTCTTTTTATTTGTGCATGTTGGGGAGGGGGAAATAAGGACAGTCACATTTGGTCTTATGGATCTGTCAATGCAGCTTTCCAGATAGCCCTGCTGATGACATTCTTATCACAGTTTTCGATTCCAAAGGTACTACCTGTGGACGTGCTGTGGCTCAAGTTGCATCAATTATAGACGCTGCCGTAAGTGTGCTTTTTCTCTTTTTTTAGCTTCCTGCGTCAACCTGGATAAATATATAGGTCTGACCTTTCGATCCAATGGGTGATGCAGAATGACAAAGTTCGTTGGTGGTCAATATACAATGAGGCTGAAAATGAACCTGTCGGCAAAATACAATTATACATCAATTGTTCTACAGGCCAAGATGACAATAGCCATCTGAAGGTGTTTCTGTTTCTTGTACTGTCTGCATAAATGTTTCCTATATCTAGAAAACACATACTGTTTCCTATTTCCTTGGATACCCATTTGTAATACTTCAAACACTTTTTCGGTTGGATCTTTCAAATAACAAGAAGTTTAGCATTGAAGCGTTTGCGGTTTTTCTCATCCTTGCTGTTGGAATAGCTTTAAGTCCATAAGTAGATTTATGGTCTTTTTTTGGTGCGTCCAGTGTGGTATTGTTGCGGAAACTGTGGCCTATGATATGTTGCTGGAGATTGCAATGAAGGCCCAACATTTTCAGCAAAGGAATCTGTTGCTGCAAGGTCATTGGAAGTGGCTTGTGACTGAATTTGCATCTTTTTATGGCGTTTCAGATGCATACACTAAGCTGAGGTATCAAGTTCTCATGGCATTTTCTATCTGGCTGTCGCTGTTGATGTTAATAATTTTTCATAAAAATATTCCAACCTATCTTCTTTTCTTTTTTTTTCCCTTGCAGATATCTCTCCTATGTGATGGATGTTGCTACACCCACTGCAGATTGTTTGTGCTTGATTCATGATTTGCTATCTCCTGTGCTTGTGAAAGGCAATGCTTTAAGTAACCAAGAGGTTTGTATGAATATTTCTGGAAGAATCTTGCTGTTATTTGTTTTTGTGTATATATGCGTATGCTCATGCTTGCTACTTGATGCATACATGCAAACAAAATGAAGTGGGCCATTGTACTTAGGAGAAACATGGTATAGGAACTCTTTGCTAAACTGTAAACTATTACAGCCAAGCCCATGTGTGTGCTACCTTCAACTTTGGCACCAGATCTCCTATGAGAGTACCACTCAAATGTCCTTTGAAATGGATGTTTTATGTTTTCAAGTTTCTAGGGTAAGGACGACTTCAAATACATCACGTAGAAATAGAGTATTAGAAAATCACCGTTTTGCTTGTCCGTAATGACACTGAAAGACATGGGAGGACATTCGGTAGATTGTACGTGAAAGAAACTGATAATAGATGAGGAAAATTGTGTGGGAAACAATTGAAATGAGGGTGAGGTAGAATTAGGTTTTAGGTAGCATCAGATGTTATACTCTTAAACACGATGTTTTCTGGGACTGGTACCTGAAGTTTTTCCTTATGTGAATGATTGATTAAATTTCTTCTAGTTTGTCAGCCTGTGTACACTGATTTTTGTTGATTCCAATGATTTCCCCACCCCCCTCCCCTTTCAAATGTCACTTTGTGGCACCCCCTCCCCCTCAGAATCAGCCTCTCTACTTACGGTGTAAGGCTGCCGACATTTGAATCTCCCATACCTACATAGGTAGGATCCGCACTTGGTGGTCTGGTGATGTGTCCCCTCCCCCCCCCCCCAAAAAAAAAGGCGGCGGTTACATTCTATCTGCTGATCATGCTCCAATCTTAGCTCTATTTTTCCTTTTTGTCTCTGGAGATGATCTAAACTGATTCCTGACCTTCTGCTTCCTGGTCAGAAACGGATCCTTGGAGAATCATTAGAAAAAGTTGAGGAGGTACTTTCCCTGGTTTTTGAAAACTATAAGTGCCTGGATGAAACATCCCTCTCAGGGTTGGGTGACGTTTTCAAGGCTGCAACTGGAGCTGTAGCCCCTGCTATGGCCCCTGCTGTCAAACTTTATGGTCTTCAACATGATATAATGTCTTCGGAAGCAAGGTTAAGACTATGCAAATATTTTCAGGTGCAGAAAATGGCTTCACTTTATTAGTCTCCATGATTTGACCTTTTGTTACTTTTCAGTGGTTTTTACTTGTCAGCTTATCCTTCAGGTTGCTGCAAAGAAGAGGTCCAGAAGGCATTTGGGAGAAACAGATGAATTTCTCTTAAGCAATGATGGCACCAAAGTGGATCATGCAACTTGTACAACTGCATACCGGAAGATGAAATCTCTTTGTTTGGTTCTGAAAAATGAAATATATACAGACATAGAGATCAATAATCACAATGTTCTTCCCAGGTCAGAAATTATCTTCTTAACAGATCACTTGCTGTTCTTCTACTTGTGATCTCCAAAGTACACAAATTGGTGCTTCATTCTTGTTATCTGGAACTGTATCTCTGAAACATATAAAAGGACGACCACTAGCAGGAGGCAAACCTAGTAGCACAGATCCAAGCTTCTTGCACTTTCTGCTTGTCTTTATTGCCCCTGAATCTGCTCCATTCCCGTCCCTCAAGGGCAAAGATTAGAAGAAAGGAAACGAGAATTCTAAGGATTCCTAATTCCCTATACTTCTCTATATGAAGCAAAATTGTACCCTTCTTTCGTGATTATAGTGACAATTATAACAATTCTCCCAGCAATTGCTTAATTTGTCTAAATGTTTCGAGCTTCGCGATGACTAACGATGACCATTATATTTCATACTTCAATTTTTGTTCGTAAGGTGGTGTTCGATTTTCATGCTTAGATTCTTGTTCATATTTCCTCCAGCTGATAGTTTCACCATAGCCGATAGTTTTGCTATTTGCTGACTGACCGACCATCATTGTAATGATAGGTTCTTCTTGACTCTTTCCCTTTCCATTTCACTGTGCCTCCCCCCACCCCTTTCTGTCTTCCACATCCATACTGACTCTATTTTTGCTTTTATTCTTCATAATTTATGGCAGTTTCTTGGATCTTCCAAACCTTACTTCATCTGTGTACAGCGTGGAACTCTCCACAAGATTGCGTACTTTTCTGAAAGCATGCCCGCCTACCGGGCCCTTGCCCGATGTCACAGAATTTGTCATGACGGTAGCAGACTTTGAAAGGGATCTTGCCCTGTGGAATATAACGTAAGGCATTCCCCTTTCTGAATATTTGAATTTCACAGCATCTATCTGTTTTCAATTAACATAAGTTTTCTTCTTCAGTTTTACCAAGGGTGGGGTGAATGCGAAAGAGTTACTTGGCTCTTATATAAGCAACTGGATAAAAGAAAAGGATGTTGCTTTGCTTGATTCTTGCAAAGCTGGCATGGTATGAGCTGCATGACTTGATGTTCATATATTCAATGCAATTCTCTTAGCTGGATGTAGCTTCTTACAAAAGTTGGTCTTAGAGGTTATAATATAGTTATTATCATTCGTTGTTCTTGTTAGAATTTCAAGGGTACCTTAGTTGCGTGCCGAGACAGGCAGTTAGTTTAATATCATGACTGCATCACCTTTTTCATGGTATCATCAAGGACTTCTTGCAGTTTACCGTATTAGCAAACTTATCACTTGAGGAAAAGAGAATCATCATAGACTTGTGTCAATGCTTGGATATAGACTCGTGTATGATATAGCTAACCCAAGTTACTGGTGGTTGCATGTTTGTTCGGTATAGGCAAAATACTCTGATGTCAGAGCTCAGCAGATGACTACTCCTTTTCTTGATGAGATATACGATCAATTGAGGCAGACATTAAATGACTATGAAATTATAGTTCGGCGTTGGCCAGAATATGCTATTGCTCTGGAGAATGTAAGTTCAACTCTGTGATTACTCCGGTTTTTATTTTATGCAACTTTGCATATACCATGCCTAGATAGGTGACGGAATTGTGAAAACTGAAAAGTATAATGCGCAATAATGTGTTTTATCTTTATAGCGGTGAGTTGGTTTTTTTTTTAATTTTTTTAAATCTTAAACCATGTAAGCCAACCTAAATGTCCACTTTCTATATAGCTAAAGAAGCCAATTTTGGGCAATTTTTTTGGCTTGGATTATAGAGGTTTAAAGCTAGTGCCTCTTTGATCTATTTTCTAACAGAACCATCCTCTCTGGGCATGCGTTTGGGTTTGTCTATGGTTCCTGTGTAAACAAGTCAAAACCTTAACCCAATTGCCGACTTTGCCAAGTATTTGTCATCCTCCCCTTGAGGGTGATTAGACATTCATGTTTCCCCTGCTATCTAATCTGTCCGCAATCTGTGTTTAGAGTTGGTTTGCTGCATGCTGGTAGCAAGACATACTCATTTAATCCAAGACCTTTTTGATAACCCTATATTTTAGTAAGCCGAAACCATCCGATTTTGTTCATTAAAGTTGAGCAAACTCATCCTGAAATATGCAATATCATTCTGAAGAGCCGAGTGAAAGTAGAAGCCAAGTGAAATTAGAAATTTGAGTAGATCTGTTGCTCATTTGTGTTCCTCTTGTTTTTTTCGCCCAATTCCAGGTCATGGCTGATGCTGAGAATGCTATGGTGGAGGCACTCGACAGACATTATGCTGATGTTCTATCACCATTGAAGGACAATCTAGCAAATCTGGGCCTTAAATATGTTCAAAAGATTGCTAAAAGAACTGATAGCTTTTATTCAGTGCCTGCCGAAGTGAGTGACTGGCCCACGATTCTAACCCTTATTTGCTTGTAATATGACCCCGTCCTCTTTGGTTGCTATTTCTAAATTCACAGCTTCTCACTTCACACTGCAAAAACCTTTCAGCTTGGTGTAGTACTAAATTCCATGAGAAGGATGCTTGATGTGCTGTTTCCCAAGATTGAGGCCCAGCTGAAGTCATGGAGTGCGTGCATCAATGACACAGGCAGTGCTGTTCCAGGAGAGCGCCTTAATGAAGTTACAATAATGCTCAGAGCCAAGCTCAGAAATTACATTCAAGCCGTTATAGAGAAGCTTCTGGGCAATGTGAATATCACTGGACTCAACCACCCCCCCCCCCCCCAAAAAAAAAACCCAAAAAAAAAACGTCAACTGGTTCCACTCTGCGCTTTGGGGCTCAAGTGAAAATAAAAATTATCGAAAAACACTTCTTAATGTGGGCATTAAAATAGGGTTCAAATTCCAGTTGACTAACATTGGTGCTGTGCACTGGAAGGCATTTGTGTGCATAAATATCTGAAGTTTCTTGTTTTTCCTAATTTTCAGACAAGACTACATTATTCAACTCGTTGGAAGAAAATAATTCAAGACTTCAAAGAAACTTCTGTTGAGTCAGATGTACAGAGCAGAATGCAACCTCTGCAAGATATGGTGACAAAAACCATAGACCACCTCCACTCAATACTTGAGACTTGTGTGTTTGTAACTGTTTGCCGAGGCTTCTGGGACAGAATGGGACAGGTTTGATTACTGCATTCTTGGCCTACGGTTTCATATTTCACGTAATGCATTTCTGCTAATATTCCCGTTGATGTGGCAGGAGGTACTAAATTCTTTGGAGAATAGTAAAGAAAACAGGTCGTGGTTCAAGGGAGTACGAATTGCTCTCCGTGTAAGCCGCCCCTCTAGTTACATTGTTTGTTCTTCTGCTTGCATCTTATCTTATTTGAATCATAAATGCAATCATCATTTCAAGAGGTCAAAACCTGTGGAACTTCAAACTTCAAAGACAGATTAGAGTAAGCTTAGATTATATTCCTGGCATGAAGAACTAATGTCAGATGTTTCAAGGTTCTCACTTCAGTATGTTTCCAAGGGTTGAAAAAGTTACTATTGTGTACTTTTATCATTTTACGGCATGGTTTGCTTTTTTCTTGTGGACTAGTAGGCTACAAACTTCTTCCAAAGGTAGACCTCGACACAAACATTTCATCTGTAATTCAATCGTGGCGTACACTCCCCCCCCCCTCCCCAAAAAAAGAAGGCTCTATTTTAGGATATCGGTTTGGTTCCGGTCAGTTCAACCTCCTTCAGTTACCATTGCCCGATATAAACTGTCACGTAAACCGAATTGCAGGTCTTAGACGAAACATTCGCTTCACAAATGCAGCGATTGATGGGTAATAGTCTCCAAGAGAAGGATGTAGAACCACCCCGGTCTATACAAGAAGCTCACTCTATGCTCTGCAAGGACTCTGCTAGCTCGAAAGAAGGCATCTACTATTACTAAAACTTCCACTTATACAGCAAGTTGAAATATTATGCAACAGCTTCTTTTTGTTCTGCATCCTGCCTACTATATTTCCAGCTGAGAAGCAGAACCCCCCCCCCCCCAAAAAAAAAAGACATTTTGATGCTCGTTAGGTATATAGTGTAGGATAGTATAGTATAGTATAATAGAGCTATATTTTCCTTTGCTTTCTTTATCTTTGTCATCTTCCTCATTTATATTGTATGATACCCCCGAACAGGCCGATAACCGTGATTCAATTCTTAGTTCAATAGATTTTTTTTGTGTCAATTTCAATGGTGGGACTATTTTGTACATCAAGTGGGCAAAGAGAGGTGTAACATCAAGCAAAGGTTGGGTTAGGTGAAATACTGGAATCCAAAACACAAGGTGTGCTACAGGAACAACCCATGTTTTGTGGCCTGAAAATTATGCACTGTTTCTGAAAGAGTATGCTCACTCCAAGCAACTCCTCTTTATTGGGTAATGAAGTAGCAAAACAATTTGTTGTCTACTTGGAATTGGCCGGTTCTTGTTGATCTGCCATTGCTACATCATGTGGCCTTGGAAATATTTCTTTATTTTCAAGGATGGTTTCAAAGTAATAATGAATTTTTAATAAATTTTATTTAAGAATTATCTCAATTAAATGCTTAGACTGACAGTTGAAGGTTCAAGAATAAATTTTGTATTTTAATACACCATCTCAAACAAATGTCCTTTAAATATGAAGCATAGATGTTGTTAAGAGTTTCTTATCTTGTAGAGTTATTCAATGTGGAGCTGTTGAAATTTGAATTTGAGAGCTCTCAATTTAAAAGGTTATGAACTATTTTAATCAAAAGTTTAAATTGATTGTTAAATACTCGTGAATAGATTTTGGACACTAACAAATTTTGCGTCTTTTTGTTTTCTGAGAGTCATGCATGAAGATTGAGGAATAAAAAGAATTTATATTCTAAAATCAGTTTCTAGAAAGTTTAGCATGTCTAAATATCCACTTTCAAGACTGTTAGGTCAACAGTAACCATATAATACAATTAATATACAACCACAAACATAGATTACCAAGAGATAACATCTAACAATGATGCAGCCCATGGGCTCAGCTGATCATAACAGCAAATATATTTATATATGCAATGGATTTCGAAAAAAACATTGAACGAAAATCCCTATCAAATATTTGAAATATGTTCGATTTCACTAATTTTTTTGGCGTCAATTATAATGGCCCACGTTGTAGACGGCTGAACCCAAATTCGATCCTATCCAATCCATTGTCCACTCCTAAAAAGAACTTATATTCTAAAATTAGTTTCTAAAAGTTTAACATACTTAAATATCCGCCTATAAAACAATCAGTATAACAGTAACCATATAATACAATTGACATACAACCACAAATATGGATTCCTAAGAGATAACATGTAACGATGAGCCGACCCACAGGCCCAGCTGATCAAATCAGTGAATATATTTATACCTGCAATGGATTTCCAAGAATATGTTCAACAAATTATCTCATCAAATATCTGAAATCTTCTGGATTTATACATGCAATTATGTGGCCATCAATGCATGATCACTATAACTTTTAATTTCTTAGAAAAATCTTTTTGTCTGTGCACACAGCCTATCGCAAGAATGTTCCAATCCAACAAGGATGATGGATCGACCACACATAGGACGAGGAGGAGAGAGAGTGGGAGTGACTGATTGAAGAAGAATTAATGGATACAGAGCACCCACTTAATTACCATACTTACCACAGTAACAATGCAATTTGGCCATTTTTAATGGGCTGTGTTTTACACTTGTCTTAAGGCTAAGTGAATTGAGAGGTTTAATTTACTCCATAAAATCTGACAGTAAATATATTTTTTATCTTTAATTTCAACCACACATTGGTGCATGTGTCTTCCATGCTCGCTTCAACTATCCACGTAGACCTCAAAGGTCAGGGAATTTCTAAGATTTTTTTTTTTTTTAAAAATTTTGGTGTTTTGGGAGGAGTTGTAAATAAAGATGTTTTTTGAGGAACTTTTTTCGGCCAGGTCATCGGATTTTAACTGTGATGAAAACTCAAATCTTATACAAGTAACATAAAACATGAATACTATTATTTTATCTAAAAATATATTAGAAAGGAAAATTCTTGTCATATTTTTTTTTCAACTTGTCATCAATAACTTATTGTTGGTTAGTAATGCTGACAAGTCCCGATTGTAGCTGAAACTGTGAGTGGGAAATATGATTAAATTCTGATGGATGCTTATCGATGCAGATGAATGTTGATTAATGTCAATGAATGCTGATGATAAGTTAAAAAAACATGCCCTTAAATGTGACAAACAAAAGTATAACTAAACTTTTTTTTTTTTTTAGTTGCAAAGGTTTAAATTAAAAACGTATAACTTTTTACAACTCCATATAGCTTAGACCTTCTTGTAGCTCATCATAACTTCCTCATAACCACATCAACATTTTGTGTAACTTTTTAAAATTTTTTGTAATTTCTTACAACTTTTTACAATTTCATACATCATAGCTTAACTTCGTAGCTAGCTAAACACTACCTCAAGAGACCAAGTTAAATGTGAACTGATTTAACTGAACCAAACATTTGAAGCCGAGCTCGAGCCCCTACATCACCCACCTTCTTTCACGCATGACTTCTAAGTTTGTGAAAGAACTTAAATATTGGATACGGTTTCATTCCTAAATGAAATTAAAGCCTTTTGCATGAATTTAAATATTGGAACATTTTCATCCCTAACTGAAAACCTTTGACAGAAATAATATAATTCGCCTGAATTTTTCAAGATGGAACCATCCAATTCAAAAACAACACAAAATAAAATTACGTTGAAAGGACATGGCATCTAATTTTCAGGGTGACAAACAGATTTTTATTTGAATCTTATTGCTTAACATCCACTTTCAAAACACTTATCGAAAACAGTAATTATACATACAATCGCCAAACATGGACTACTGAGAGGAAGCGCAGGGAACAACAAAGGTGCGACCCACCTGATCAAATCATCGAATACATCTATGTATGCGACAGACTTCTAAGAACATGTACAACAAACAATGCTATCAAATAACAGTTGTCTTAATGTTGGGTTACTCCTTAAAATCGGACAAAAAAAGATATTTTTTTTAGCTCTAATTTCAACCACACATGTGCCTGCCACGTTCCCTTCAACTGTCCATGTAATTTCAACCACATAGAGCTCTAATTTCTAAGGTTTTTTTTTTTTTTTTTCCCTGTTTTGGTTTGGTAGGACTTGTAATTGTAAATAACTAAATGTACAGCTGGCAAGCTGGCAAACTTAACAATTATATAGCTTAACTCTGCAGCTAAACACAGGCTAATTAAATGGGTCGAAGCAATAACATTCATATTAAATTTGAATTGAGTTAACTTTGTTAGATAATTTAAATATTTGGTACGTTTTCAATCCTAGATGAAAATGATTTCAAAGTTAAGGTGTTCGAATCGAATTTTAAATTTACTAAATTGAACTTTGGAACAATGTGAACTTTAAAAACAGTTTGGGTTAATTTTGATACGTGGATATATAAAAATAAAAGTAATAAGGATATGACTTGGGTAACGATACAATAACCATTAAGTTTGCAGACCCGTCAATATGTTGATTAAAGGTCTAGCCACCCTCAACCTAATTAAAAAATCTATTCAGTCTACTGCCAATGGGTAGTTGGATAAAGAGATTGAGATTTAGGAGTCAAGCAAACTGTTTTTCTATCGATTTGCTTCAACTTTCGATGATTTCCAATGGATACAAACTTTGCAATGTACAGGAAAAGAGGTTCAACTCATAATCAAAGGAAAAGGCTAAGCATTAAACTAGTGTACTTAATCTTTAAACATTTAAAGCTAAAATATGCAGAAAATTAACAAGAAATATAAAAAAATAGGCTTAATTCATGCTAATTCCGCCATAAAATGGATGCTCATGCTTGGACTTTCCAAGTTAGATGGACTTGGAAAGACTTGGAAGTCTTGAATCGCAACTCAAGAGTTGATGAATCTCATGGATCATTAATGGAAAAAATCAATAGTTAAGTCGTGGCCTTTGGATTGCCCTCGAGAGCAATTTTAAATTCTCCACCAAAAGTTTTGACATACTGCTGACTTAGGCAGACCAATGACTTTGGTTTGGAATTGATTTTGGCAGACTCTTTAAAATAGACTCTACAACAACTCCCAGTGTGGATCCCGCTTTTGCGGGGTTTGGAGAGATCCAGCCGTAGGCAGCCTTACCTCTACCGGCATTCCTACCCATAGAGAGGCTTAAAATAGACTCTAGACTACTAATAAAATTGTTGGGATGGACTTTGAATTGGGATCACTGAACTTTTACCACAAAAACAACTTTCTAAGTTAAAATAGAAAGCCTAACTTGGACTTGCATTGACGAAGGGCATAACTGGTTTAGACTCATAAAGCCACACACTCCAGAAAGCCCTTTGCCTCAATGATATAATTTGTATGAATTTTTTAAGGTCTAACCCTGTAATTCAAAATAATACAAAACATAATTATATGAAAAGGGCATGACTTATTTCACAAGAATGTTAAAATAAAAATCGAAAAAAACTTAACTGAACCAAATTAAATTTGACTGACTCTCAAACATTATGAATAAGATTGTTGTGTTTTTATACCTTTCAAAGCGGGAAGGCCGAGCACAAGAATATTTTTCAAATGACATATTTATATACTTTCTTCCCCTTCTTCCTGTTTTTTATTTTATATACACTTAAAAAAGAACTACTTACTACAAACGAGGGCAAGAATAAGAACAAGACACGCTATCACATTTGATATTGCTTCACTCCCATGTTTATGGAAACCAAACAGTTCCTTTTATAATAATAAAAAAAAAAGGACTTGATATTAAAATAGGCGTACTAAATCTTCGTCATCATCAATTCATCATCATCCCAATATTAAAAAACGAAAAATCAAAAATCCTTGAGCAGCTTGCGGACTTGTTCGAGTGTGACAAAGAGCACGACAGTGAAAGGACCCTGCCTTGAGACGGTAGGGATGAAGCCCTTGTATAGGGCCATTGGACCCTCCGCCCTCACTGTCTTTAGAGCACAGTCAAGTGCCCCACTGTAGGGCGGCGTCTCTCCGGGCTGCACCTTCATGTTCATAACCCTCGTCTTGATAACATCAACCGGGTTCGACGCCACCGCCGCCACAAACCCCGCCGCAAAGCTCGCCGTCACGTGGGTCCCGAGCCCGTCCTTCATAACCCCCTTTTCCAGAATCATCTCCTTGAACTGGTCGTACGATGCTAGTTGTGATGCTGTCACGAGCATAGCACGGTTCACCGTCAAGGATGAGCCTCGCCACAGGCTAGTAACTCCCTCGTCCCTCACCATCCTCTGAATCGCGTCGACCACGCTCTTGTAGTTCCGACGTTGGGCTACAGGGAGGCGCCCGTCGGCCTGCATCCGAACCATGGAGACGTCGGCGGGGTTTCCGACGGCGGCGCCGATGGCTCCGGCGATGAGTCCGGCGGTGATCTTCTGCGGCAAGGGCATGTTGCCGGAGCGCGGATCGGACCATTTCTGTTTGAGAATGTCGTAGAGGCCCATTCTGGTGGTGGAGTAGAGGGTCTGGCGGAGAACGGTGGCGGAGACGCCGGAGAACAAGGCGGAGACGCCTTCCTGCTGCACGATCCTGGCTCCGACGGAGATTGGGCCAACACGCGGCGGTGGTGGCGGAGTTGGGATGGAGATGGTGTGGGTTCCGGCGGCGGATTGGAAGGCCAGGGCGGGGCGGAGAGCGGCGACCGGCGCCGGAGACTCGCCCTGGAGCTGCATCCGGACCTTGATAAGATCCAGCGGGTGGGTGGTGGATCCGGCCACGATAGAGGCGATTCCTCCTTCAACAAATCCCTTGATTCCCATGTTGTTGCTGTTGAAATTCGAGTAAGCTCAATACAACAGAAAGGAATCAAGGGGAGTTGGAAGAATCGAAGAGCCAACAAGATAGGGGGGATTGAGATATATAGGGATGAATTGAATGAATCAATGGATGAGTGGGAGTACTACCAGTTGAAGGAAACGATTATTTATAGGTGGCCTGGGGGCAGAACACAGCGAAGGGGAGGGGGGGTGGATGGGAGAGAGAATAGGAAAGCCAGCCGATAGAGGTTGGAAATCAGATTGGACGCGATGAAAGAAACGACTGGGGAATTGGCTCTGCGGGTGGCCTTCCCCAGCCCGTCCCTCTCTACACGCGTTTGTGGGACTACACCCTTCCATACAGACGCAACACTCTATGGCTCTATGCTCTTCAAGCGCCAAAGAAGGCATCTTAATATTCCTATAGACTCATGCAAGTCGAAAATGTCAGACAACAGCTTCGTTTCCTAGTGCATCGTGGCTACTGTATTTCCAGCTGAGAAGCAGACCTCACTCCTATTAACCCCCCCCCCCCAGCACATTTTTATTGCTAGTCGGGCATCTAGTATAGTGTAGTATAGTATAGTATAGTACAGTATATGGTATGGTATAGTATAGTATAGTATGGCAATTTTCCCTTTGCTTTCTTTATCTTTGTCATCTTCCTCATATATATATATATATATATATATATATATATATATTGATTGTATGATACCCGAATGGGTAGATGACTGTGACTCAATTCTTAATTCAATAGATTTTTTTGGGTCATTTTCAATGGCGAGGGTTCTATTTATACATCAAGTGGGCAAAGAGGGGTGTAAGTGTGTAACATCAAACAAGAATTGCGTAGCGTAAAATACTGGAATACAAAATACAAGGTTCGCTGTAGGAACAATCCATGCTGTGTGGCATGAAAATTATGCATTATTTCTCAAAGAATATGCCCACTAAAAGGATAAAAGGAACTCCTTTTTATTGGGTGAGGAAGTAGCAAAACAATTTGTTGTCTAAATGGGACTGGTCAGCTCTTGTTCATCTGCCATCAATGCTACATCATGTGGCCTTGGAAATATTTCTGTTTTTCAAGGCACAAATGTGCTTATGATTGATTCACCCAAATTTTTCTGAAAGTTACTGTTGGAATTTTCCAAGAATAAAATAAAAATGGCAGGTTTTTATAGTGCTTATCCGAAAAGGTGGATAAGCATGGTGCCCTTTCAGGTTTACCCACCTTATCCAATCCTTTCGGTGAAAAGGTGGATAAGCATGGTGCCCTTTCAGGTTTACCCACCTTATCCAATCCTTTCGGTGAAAAGGTATGGTACCTCTTCAAGATTTAACCGCCCTATCCATTTTTGGTGCCTCTTCAGGCATGATCACTCCTCTATATAAGGAGGAGTGAAATCACAATCACGGATACAACAAAATCAATGTGAGTGACTGCAGCACCCTCATCGATTAACCTTTGAGAGAATCTTGAAACACACACTTGTTTTTACCAAGTAGATTATCCCTAAGATTATTTGTGGTACAACAAATAAGTCTTAAGGAAAGTGTTCTTTTTCACGATTTACTTGGTTTATCCTGTACCACATTCAACCCAATTTTTTTCTATCAATCTTAAGACTTATTTGAGATGGCGTCAATTCGTGAAATGACGTCCAACTTTCAGAAGTTGGACAAATTCGAGGGTGTGGGCTTCCGGCGCTGGCAAAAGAAGATGCATTTCCTTCTTACAACTTTGAAGGTCGTGTATGTGCTCAACACTCCATACCCAATAGAGACGGAAAATGAGACTTTGGAGCAGGCCCGCCGAAGATCCAAGTTCGAGAATGATGACTACATTTGTCGAGGCCATATCTTGAATAGCATGTCGGACGCCTTGTTCGATGTCTATCAAGGCATGGAATCGGCAAAGGAATTATGGGAGGCGCTAGAGAATAAATACATGACAGAAGATGCCTCTAGCAAGAATTTCCTTGTAAGTCAATTTAATAACTATAAGATGGTCGAAGGACGTTCTGTTCTCGATCAATTGCATGAAATTCAACGAATCCTAAGTCACTTCAAGCAACATAAAATGCATATGGATGAGACTATTATAGTTTCCTCTATAGTGGACAAACTTCCCCCCTCTTGGAAAGACACTAAAAGAACTTTAAAACATAAGAAAGAGGAAATGTCACTTGAGGAATTGGCTAACCATCTTCGAATAGAAGAAGAGCTACGTGTGCAGGATGAGTCAAAGGAGCATGTCTCCAAGATTCATATTGTCGAAGATGGTGAGTCGAGTCAAGTGCCAAAGGGAAACAAGAAGAGGCCTAATAAGGACAACAACAACAAGAGTAACAAGAAGGCTAAAGTGGTTTGTTGGGAATGTAACAAACCAGGCCACAAGAAAAGAGATTGTACCATTTGGAAGCGCAAACATGGCTTGAACAACCAAAAGGCAAAGGCAAAGGACAACTTTGTAGCCATGATCAATGATCAAATCAACATTGTTCAAAGTGACAATGATTGGTGGGTTGATTCGGGTGCTTCCAAACATGTGTGTAAGGATCGTTCTTTCTTCAAGACTCTTGTGTCAATTGAAGATGGAAAAGTACTCTACATGGGCAATACTTCTACTGTTGATGTTAAAGGAATAGGCCAAGTAGAGTTAATCTTCACTTCCGGAAAAATTCTTACTTTAAATGATGTATATTTTGTGCCGGAAGTTAGAAAGAATCTTGTTTCTGGTTTTCTTCTCAATAAGTTTGGCTTCAAACAAGTGTACGAGGCCGATAAGTTTATCCTGTCTAAAGGGAGTGTCTTTGTGGGGAAGGGTTATGCTAGTGGTGACATGTTTAAGTTAAATGTAATTACTCCTCCTAGTGGTAATAAGATGAATGATTCTGCTTACATGCTTGTGTATTCTTCATCTTCTCTATGGCATAATCGTCTTGGACATGTTAATTATAAAAGATTAAAAGAGATGTCAAGACTTGAGTTAATTCCTAATTTTGATGGAAACATAGAGAAATGTAAGACATGCATGTTAACAAAGATCACTAGAAGTTCTTTTCCAATTGTTCAAAGAATCACTAAATTACTTGAATTAATTCATAGTGATTTAGGTGATTTTCATAGCACTCCCTCTTTTGGGGGAAAGAAATACTATGTCACTTTCATTGATGATTTTACAAGATATTGCCAAGTATACCTTTTACATGCTAAAAGTGAAGCACTAGACATGTTTAGGATATTTAAGAATGAATCTGAGTTGCATTGTGAAACCTTCATTAAAAGACTAAGATCGGATAGGGGTGGTGAATATTATGATCCAAGTTATTTCCAATCAACTGGTATAATCCATGAAGTCACAGCACCTTATACACCGCAACAAAATGGTGTGGCAGAAAGGAAAAATAGAACACTAACTGAAATGATCAATGCTATGCTTTCTAAATCCGGTTTAAGTGAAGGCTTTTGGGGTGAAGCGATGCTCACAGCATGCTACATTCTAAATAGAGTCCCTAATAAAAGGAATTCAACTACTCCTTATGAATTATGGAATAAGAAAAAGCCAAACCTGAGTTATTTCAGAGTTTGGGGGTGTAGGGCTATTGTAAGAGTCCCAGAACCCAAGAAAAGAAAATTGGGGGAAAGAGGAATTGAGTGCATCTTTATAGGCTATGCTGAACATAGCAAAGCCTATAGGTTTTTGGTTATAGAACCAAATGCTTCTATCACGGTTAACACCGTGATAGAATCAATTGATGCCATTTTTGATGAAACTAGATTCTGTTCAATTCCTAAACCAAATGATTTTATTCCAACCACTATGACTCCAAGTAATGATCAAGAACAAGGAGACATAGTGGAAGTAAGGAGAAGTAAACGATTAGAAAGGAGAAATTCTTTGGTTCTGATTTCTTTGTCTATTTGATAGAGGGAACAAGGGATTCCATTGAAAATGAAATACCCTATGTTTATAGCATTGATTTGGATCCTAACTCATTTAAAGAGGCTATGGAATCTCAAGATGCTTCCTTTTGGAAAGAAGCTGTCCAAGATGAAATGGACTCAATCATGGAAAATAACACATGGGTCTTAGTTGATTTACCCCCGGGATGTAAGCCTATCACATCAAAGTGGATCTTTAAAAGAAAAAGGAAAGTAGATGGTACTATAGAAAGGTTCAAAGCCCGGTTGGTCATAAGGGGTTTTAGCCAAAAATATGGTATTGACTACTTTGACACATATGCACCAGTGGCTAGGATTGCAACCATAAGAGTTCTCATTGCTCTTGCTGCAATTCAAAGGCTAGTAATTCACCAAATGGATGTGAAAACAGCATTCTTAAATGGTGAATTAGAGGAAGAGGTGTACATGAAACAGCCAGAAGGTTTTGTTGTTCCAGGCCAAGAAAACAAAGTATGCAAACTCATAAGATCATTGTACGGCCTAAAACAAGCACCTAAACAATGGCATCAAAAATTTGATGAAGTAGTGCTATCTTATGGGTTTAGTATCAATGAATCTGACAAATGTGTATATTCTAAGTTTGAACATGGAAAAGGTGTGATTATATGCTTATATGTTGATGACATGCTAATTTTTGGCACTGACTTAGAGGAAATAGAGAAAACCAAGTGTTTTCTATCTTCCAAGTTCTCCATGAAAGACATGGGAGAGGCCGATGTTATACTCGGTATTAAGATCATTAGAAATAATGATGGAATCCACTTGTCCCAATCTCATTATATTGAGAAAGTACTTGGGAGGTTCAATTACAAAGATTGCTCCCCAGTGGCCACTCCTTTCGATCCAACCTATAAGTTGACTCGAAATAGTGGGAGACCTATCGCACAATTTGAGTATGCAAAGGTCATAGGGTGCTTGATGTATGCCATGACAAGCACAAGGCCAGATATTGCATTTGCCGTTGGGAAGTTAAGTCGATATACTAGTAACCCTAGTAAGTTTCACTGGCATGCAATACGTCGAGTTTTGAAATACTTAAAGAAAACTCAAGATTATGTTCTGTGTTATTCAGGTTATCCTTCGGTCTTAGAAGGATACTCAGATGCAAGTTGGATAACTGATAAAGAGGACTATGCCTCAACATCAGGTTATATATACTTGCTTGGTGGAGGGGCAGTATCTTGGGCATCCAAGAAACAAACCTGCATAACTGACTCCACCATGGCTGCTGAGTTTGTAGCTTTGGCTGCAGCCAGCAAGGAGGCAGAGTGGCTGCGGAATTTGCTATTAGAAGTGCCTTTATGGCCAAAACCAATGTCGCCACTCTCTATACTTTGTGATAGCAAGACCACACTATCCAAAGTTTATAGTCATATCTATAATGGAAAATCAAGGCACATTGGACTTAGACATGCCTATGTCCATCAGTTGATCAAAGATGGAGTGATCACAGTTAATTATGTGCAAACAAATGAGAATCTTGCAGATCCTTTAACTAAGGGTCTAGCAAGAGACTTGGTATTGAGAACATCAAGGGGGATGGGACTTAAGCCCATATCTACAATTACTAGCAAGGAAGCCTCAACTTAATTCGTGGTATGACATCACGTTCTAAGTTCAATGAGTGACAACTTTGTATAGTGATTGGATGCACTAATATATTTTATCCCATGGTAAGAGTGCTTGAATACTGTAATGTTATAAGAGGTTGAGTTTTATACTCTTAATAGATCTTGATTGAATGGCTTGTGTTACAGGAGCATATTTCTAAGGTCTACCTAAGTGAGTGTGAAGTGTGGCCGCTTCAAAGAGCAACAGGGCTTGGCTTGATGCACTCATGATGGATATGGACACATGGCCGGACAATAGTGTCAAATTTTAAGTGTGTAATGAGATTTGTGTGTGAAATATATCCAATTAATCAAAGAGGATGAATAGTTCAAAGACTTGTCTACTATTTACATTCAGATTAATTGAAATTATATTTCACTAAATGGAAGTTCAAATCGCGAGATACTTCTCTTATGCATAAATCTCCTTGTGTTCTCGGTTGTGATTGTGTGTTTGTTGGAATGGTGGGGGTTTGTTCTATATCTTGGAAAAGGCGGGGGATTGTTGGAATTTTCCAAGAATAAAATAAAAATGACAGGTTTTTATAGTGCTTATCCGAAAAGGTGGATAAGTATGGTGCCCTTTCAGGTTTACCCACTTTATCCAATCCTTTCGGTGAAAAGGTGGATAAGCATGGTGCCCTTTCAGGTTTACCCACCTTATCCAATCCTTTCGGTGAAAAGGTATGGTACCTCTTCAAGATTTAACCGCCCTATCCATTTTTGGTGCCTCTTCAGGCATGATCACTCCTCTATATAAGGAGGAGTGAAATCACAATCACGGACACAACAAAATCAATGTGAGTGACTGCAGCACCCTCATCGATTAACCTTTGAGAGAATCTTGAAACACACACTTGTTTTTACCAAGTAGATTATCCCTAAGATTATTTGTGGTACAACAAATAAGTCTTAAGGAAAGTGTTCTTTTTCACGATTTACTTGGTTTATCCTGTACCACATTCAACCCAATTTTTTCTAAGTTACCGGGCTAGGCCTCTCCATTTAATTTTTGAGTTGAATTAGCTTGCGTTTTTTTAGTCCGTAAAGAGGCGAAAAGGCAATACAATATAATTACAATGCAAAGGGAGAGAAGGAAAACAATCTGGGACCTAATATATCCAGTACCTCAATATTCACCATTAGCCTAGGACTTCATTGGTCGCATTTTTCTTCTATTACTAAACATTGTCAAACAGGAGTAAATAATAAATGTGGTAGAAAAGAATAATTTTTTTTGAGCTGTTGTAGAGAATAATTTGATTATTTCCTGAAAACAGTCTACGGATAATTGCGCACTTAATTTTCACGGTAATAATGAATTTTTCTTAAACTTTGTTCGAGAATGATCTTAACTACAAGTTTAAACTGTTGGTTGAAGATTCAAGAACAATCTTTGTATTCTAACACAATATCTCAAGCAAATATCCTTTGAGTTTGAAGTGTAAATGTTATTAAAAACTCGCTCACACCTTGTGTAATTATTCAATATGGAACTGTTAAAATTTAAATTTGAGATCTTTCAATCAGAAAGATTCAAGCACTACTTTAATCGATAGATCAAATTAATTGTTTAATGCTCATGAATAGATTCTGCACATTAATAAATTTTGCTTCCTTTTGTTTTCTGGGTGTCATATATATGAGGAATAAAAGCAATTTATATTTTAAAATCAATTTCTAGAAAGTTTAGCATACCTAAATATCCACTTTCAAAACACTTAGTCTAATAGTAACCATACAATACAATTAATATACAACCACAAATATGGATTATTTAGAAGTAACATCTAACAATGATGTGGCCCACAGGCCCAGCAGATCAAATCAACGAATGTATTTATATATGAAATGAATTTCCAAGAATATGTTCAATGAACAATCACATCAAATGTCTAAAATATGTTCAATTTCACCGATTGCTTAATTTGGAATTTAGTAATTTTGTGGTCATCAATGCATAATCACTACAACTTCTCGTTTCTTAGAAAAATCTTTTTGTCTATGTACACTGCTTAGCGGAATTTTGTGGTCATCAATGCATAATGACTACAAATGTGGTTATGATTTAGCCTAAGTTTTCTGAAATTTACTAGACTAATCCTCTCTATTTAATTTTTGAGTTGAATTAGCTCCCATTTTCCTTTTATTGCTAAACATTGTTAAATAGGAGTGAATGATAAATGTAATACTAAAGAATAATTTTTTGCTGAGCGGCAGTAGAGAATAATTTGGCCTAAAATTGAATATTTCCTGAAAACGTTCTAGAGATAACTTGGCGCTTAATTTTCAAGGAATTAATGGATTTTTATTAAACTCTGTTAAAGAATTATCTTAACTAAAAGTTTCAACTAATAGTTAAAATTTTTGTATTGCAATAGATCATGTCAAGCAAATGAGCCTATGATAGAGTTGAGTGGAAATTCATGTTTGAATGCCTCAAATAACTAGGATTCCATCCAACATGGATTGCCTGGATCCAACAATTTGTTACTACAGTGTCTTATCCGGTTATTGTTAACGATGAAGTATCTGACTTATTTATGCAATCTAGGGGAATACGTCAGGACTCAGGGCGACCCACTATCACCTTATTTTTTCCTTATCTGCATGGAAATAGGAACACTGCAGCTCCAGGCATAACCCAAAAAAAAAAAAAAAAAAAGGGGTATTGGTTTCAAAATTGCGCCTAGAGGGGACAAATTACCTTGCATCTTACCCACAGATGATAGTCTGTTATTTTGCAAGACTAACCTTGAATCATGCGAGAAACTTAATGCCCTACTCAATCGTTTTTTGCCATAATTCAGGCCAACTCATTAATTTTCAGAAATCTTCACTTACTTTTTTAAGGAATGCGACTACACATGATCATCATATTGTAGGCTCTATTTTTAATATAACTCATCAAGATAATCATAGTAAGTACCTGAAATGCCCAATTTTTAAGAGTAGACCAAAAGTAGAAACTTTTTCAGAGTTAATCAATAAGATTACTGAAAAACTTCAAACATGGAAAACAAGAAAGATTACTAAAGCAGGTAGAATAGCCTTAATTTAGAAAAATTTACAATCCATGCCAACACACACGATGCAGTGCTTCCAGTTTCCCAGTTCTACAAGCAAGAAAATTGACAACATAAGCCGATATTTATTTTCGAAGAAATTAGACATTGACAATGGGCTACTAATGGTCTACTAAGATAAAATTTGTCAACCAAAAAAGGCCCGTTACCTTGGCCTAAGAAAGACGCTGGGTGTCAACAATGCTTTTCTGAGTAAGTCGACTTGGAGATGTTTCGACGAACAAAGCATTTGGACAGAACAAATAACAGCCATATATGATATATCCTATCAATGAACTTTTTTTTACAGTCAGGCCTAGGCAATCGGATTCTTAGGCATGGAAATGTATTCTAAAAAATCAACAAGAATTTCGTAGAGGGATACGTTAGAAAGTTGGTAATGGAACACTTACTAATTTATGGTTAGATAATTGGTGCGATAATGATAGCCTTGCTAACCTGATGGGATTACACGACACATCAAGTATTGACATCTCATGCAGAGTCTCACAATTTATTTCACCCAATTGAGAACGGGATATCATAACATTAAAATGTTTAATTAATGATTCATGCCTTTAAAAAAATTTAGCAATACCTGCTGCATTCAACCTTTTTTATGACTCTATTTGGTGGGGCCTCTCTGAAAATGGAAAATTCTCCACTAACTCAACCACTTGGGCCACTCATGGTATGGATGTTCAAAAATCCCAACCATGGGAATTTAATTGGATATCAAAATTAGACATTATGCCTAAATTGCAAATTTTTCTTTTTCTAGTTATGTTATGCATCCCTCCCTATTAGGGGAACTCTTCTCTTCAAAGTATTGAATATTGACTAGCTTTACCCCTACTATAGTGAAAAAATTGAGGATGCAGAACATTTTTGTATGGGATGTCATAATACTCAATTTTTGCAAACAACAAGCACCCATAATTGGGTTAATGTCAATCTACTAGATAATCCCTAAACAACGGTACAAAGCTGGTTAGCTCATCTCAAACATTCTCATCCATGTATTAAGGTGGGTAGAATTGTAGCATTCCTATTGAGTATTTGGAAAACAAGGAATAATAAGATATTTCACAATGAACTATCTAATCCGGTTATTACACTAATAAAAGCAAAACGAGTAAGCATAGAATAACGCATAAGACATAAACTCACACAAACACTCTTTCCATCCAACCCACATCCACCAACCGTCAGTCGAAAGAAGACTCGGTGGATAACATAGAAGAAACCACATGGGGGATTCATCAAAATCAATTTTGATGGATCTAAAAACTGTCAAGGAGCAGCAAGAAGATTCATCATTCGCGATTGGAAATGCAGATTCATACAAGCAGTATCATTCAATCTAGAAGCAGCCTTGGTTTTTGCAGTAAAAGCAATAGTCATCTGCTATAGAATCATAGCAGAAGTCTAAGTTGGGGCTTACTGATATTCATATTAAAGATAACAACGAAATCCTCATTCAAGTAGTTCAAGGACACATTCAAACACCATAGAAAATTCAATTGTTATTACATGACATTACTACTTATTTACATAGTTGTAATAATGTTATTATTGATCACATGTGTAGGCAAGGTAACAATGCAGCTCACTGGCTAGCTAAATGTTGTCTTTCTCTTCATTCCACAAGTGTGTGGGATGTGGTATCGCATAGGAACCTTGGTCGTATCCTCTGTGAGAATAATTTAAGAAGAACCTTGGAGAATGGCTTCTTAATTTGGTCTACTTCCCTTTCTTACAAAAAAAAAAAGTCAAGAAAATGTCCTTTGAGTTTGAAGTGCAGATGTTATTAAAAACTCTCACTTTGTGTAATTATTCAATATGTTGTTGTTAAAATTTAAATTTGGGACCTCTCAATTAAAAAGATTCAAGAAATACTTTAATCAGCAGTTCAAATTGATTGTTAAATGCTCATGAATAGATTTGTACACTAACAAATTTTGCTACCTTTTGTTTTCTGAGTGTCATATATGAGGAATGAAAACAATTTATATTTTACAATCAGTTTTTGGAAAGTTTGAAATTACCTAAATGTTCATTTTCAAAACAGTTCGTCAAACAGTAACTATATAATACAATTAATTTGCAACCACAAATATAGATTATTTAAGGGTAACATCTGACAAGGAAGCGACTCATAGGCCCAGCTGATCAAATCATCGAATGTATTTATATATGCAATATATTTCCAAGAATATGTACAACAAACAATCATATTAAATATCTAAACTATGTTCGAATGTGTTTATATATGCAATATGTTTCCAAGAATAAGGGTAACATTCTCGTCCGTCTATTAAGATGGATAGAATTGTAGCACTCCTATTGAGTATTTGGAAAAAAAAGGGATAATAAAATATTTCGCAATGAAGTATCTAATCCGGCTATTACGTTCCTAAGAGCAAAACGAGCAAGCGCAGAATGGCGCATAAGACATAAACTCACACGAACACTCTTTCTACCCAACCCACACCCACCAGTCGTCAGCCGAAAGAAGACTCAGTGGATAATATGGAAGAAAACACAAGGAGAATTTATTAACATCAATTTTGATGGATCTAAAAACTCTCAAGGAGTAGCAGGAGGATTCATCATTTGCGGTTGGATAGCAGATTCATACAAGCAGCGTCATTCAATTTAGGTGCGGTATCAGTTTTGGTAGCAAAAGCAATCGTCATGTGCAATGGAATCAAAGCAGCAGTCTAAGCCGGGTTTACTGCCATTCATATTGAAGGTGACAACTAAAACCTCATTCAAACAGTGCAATGACACGTTCAAATGCTGTGGGAAATTCAAGTGTTATTACAGGACATTACTACTTATTTACATAGTTGTAATATTGTTATTAATGATCACATTTATAGGCAAGGTAACAGCGGAGTCCACTGGCTAGCTAAGTATGGTCTTTCTTTCCATTCCATTCCACAAGTGTGTGGGATGTCCTTTGTGAGAGTAATTTAAGAAGAACCATTGAGAGAATGACTTCTTAATTTGGACTGCTTACCTTTCTCACCCAAAAAAAAAGTCAATAAAATATCCTTTGAATTTGACGTCCAGATGTTACTAAAAACTCTCTCGCCTTGTGTAATTATTCAATATGTTGCTGTTAAAATTTAAATTTGAGACCTCTCAACTAGAAAGATTCAAGAAATACTTTAATCAGCAGTTCAAATTGATTGTTAAATGCTCATGAATAGATTTTGTACACTTACAAATTTTGCTACCTTTTGTTTTCTAAGTGCCATATTTGAGGAATGAAAACAATTCATATTTCAAAATCAGTTTCTGAAGAGTTTGATATCACCTAAATGTCCATTTTCAGAACAGTTAATCCAACAGTAACCATATAATACAATTAGTCTACAACCACAAATATAGATTATTTAAGGAAAACATCTGACAAGGAAGCGACTCACAGGCCCAGCTGATCAAATCAGTGAATGTATTTATATATGCAATATATTTCCAAGAATATGTACAACAAACAATCATATTAAATATCTAAAATATGTTCGATTCTACTGTTTACATGATTTGGAATCAGGTGATTATGTGGCCAACAATGCATAATCACTACCACTTCTCATTTCTTAGAAGAATCTTTTTGTCTATGTACATTGCATCTCCCAAGATTGTTCCAACATGGATGATGGATCAACCACATGTAGGATGAGGGGGGAGACTGAGAGTGATTGAAGTAGAAATTGAAGTAGAAAAGGTAAGCCACAATTATTGGATACAGAGCACCCACTTAATCACCATACTTACCACAATAACAATGCAATTTGGCCATTTTTAAGGGGCCATATTTTACTACGAAGTTACGTGACTTAGACCCACCTGTTGACAGTTGTCTTAACTCGTATGGTTAAGTGAATTGAGAGGTTTGGGGTTTGTTTTTTCAATTGAAAAATAGGGATTAAAAAATGAATGAAAATAATTGAAGTGGGTTGAAGTAGATTGAAGTGGGTTAAAAATTAACATGTTTTTTATATAATAGATAAAAATTGGTTAAAATAATGTGTTGAAATTGATTGAAGTGGACTAAAATTAATATTTTTTTAATTAAAATTTGTAATTCGATTAAAATTAATAAATTAAGATTTACCGTTGAAAAGAATAGGACCGTAGTTTACTCATAAAACATGACAAAACAAGATATATTTTAGCTCTAATCCATAGAAGTGCCTACAACGTTCCCATCAACTATCCATGCAGATGTGGATGTACTGCTCAAAGGTCAGGGTGCACGGAAGATTTTTTTTTTTTTTTTAAAAAAAATTGTGGTTTGGCAGGAGTTCTAAATATAAAGCTAGCAAGCTGGCCAATTTGGAAGGTTATAAACATCAAGTGATGAACAAATTTAATAATATGAGAGGCAAACAAGCATACAAAGCTTTGAAGCTCGACATGAAAAATGTCTATGATAAATTGGAATGGGATTTATTTTTTCTTATCTTAAAGATTTGGGGGTTTTATGACACTTGGATTAGTTGGATACCTAAGTGCGTTACAATTGTGTCTTATTCAATTATTGTTAACGATGAGATATGTAGTTTTTTCGCCCCTCAAAAGGGATTCGATAAGGGGAACGTCTTTCCCCATATTTGCTTATTTTATGCATGAATATTCTCGCTCACAGCTTACATGTGGCAGCATCCATGAAAAATTCGGGCATTGAGATTAAGGTTTGCCTTGCAGCGACGAAGATACCTTGTCTTTTATTTGCTGATGTAATTTACTTTTTTAAATCTAACGTTGAAACTTGCCGTAACCTTAATTCCTTGTTGTCTGAGTCTTGTAATCAATCTAGACAACTTATTAATTCCCAGGAATCATTCATTGTCTTTTCTGAGAATGCCTCTTCGGAGGCCAAAACAAAAGTTGCTGCAAGTTTTAGCATACCTTATCGACAATCACCTGGTAAATGCCCTGTCTGCCCTATTTTTCAAGGTAGGACTTCATCCAATCTGTTCGGGGATTTAGTCATAGAGCAGATAGGACACTCCAAAATTGGAATGCTAGCTCTATATCCAAAGCAAGTAGAGTAGCTCTCATCCGGTCTGATCTTGAATCTATTCCTAGTCACACAAGGCAATGTTTTAAGTTGCCTAAAAGTATGACTCGAGATTTAGATAGACTTAATCGAGACTTTTTTCTGGAAAAAAAAAGTACAGTACCGATAAGGGTCTCCCAATGATATTCTGGGATATGATTTGTCGCCCAAAAAATATGGGTGGACTTCGACTGCATAAAACAGAGGCAGTTAATAAAGCTTGCATATGTAACCTTATTTGGAAATATCTCACTGAGCTGAATAATTTTTGGGCTAAAATTATGCATGCCAAATATCTTTTACATTTGAATTTATTTAGTCACTATAAGTCTAACGATGATTGGGTTTGGAAGTGTTTGCCTTAGAATAGAGAACTTTTTAAGTAAAGGTATCTGTTGGAAAGTTGGCGATGATATTTCAATTAAGTTCTGGCAGGACAATTGGTGTGGACGAGTGAGTTTTCTACAAATGCTGCAGCTGGACGAACAAGATGTTCCCAATAATGATGCAAAAGTACGTGACTTCATCACTTCCAACAACGAATGGAATTTCTATATGCTAGTTCCTTCCTCACTAATGATCTTTGCATAATCATTAAAAGTATTCCTATACCGTCTAATGATATTGAAGACTCATTTTATTATTGTTAGGTTTAATATCAGAGTAACAGTATAGCGGAAGCGATAGGATGCAATAGAAAATCAGAAATTCAATCAACAAAACAACAGAATAATAGGAAGAGAACAAGAACACAGGAATTTAACGTGGAAAACCCAATGTGGGAAAAACCACGGACGGCGACAGCACCAAAACAATCCACTATGAGCAGGAAAGTACACCACGATCACAATCACCTCAGTGATTCGATCTAAGAGCAGACTTACAATCTCTCTCTATTGTAATCTCTCCCAAATTACTTTTACCTCTCAATGTGTTTATGAGTACTGGAGTATTTGAAAACCTAGGTCTGACCCTCCTTTTATAGGGCCTGAAAAGTAGGGTTTCCCCCCCTTGGAAAAACCCTAGCCGCCGCAGAGAAAACACCCTCAACGTCAAACCCTAGCCGCCAAAACAAGGCGGCAAAAATTGGCCGGGGCACGACCGTGCCACGTGGCACGGCACCCCTGTGCCACTTTGCTGTTTGCTCCGTTTTCGGCTCTTCGTCTTGGCACGCCCGTGTCTGTGCAGCATGGGCTCCCCATGCCGATACTCGAGATTTTGGGCCACAAAACCCAACAATCTCCACCTTGGACCAAAATCTCCAATCTTCAACTTTCCGTCGCCGTCGTCTCACCCCAAAGGGTGATGACCCCTATGGGGCAATGCCCCGAAGGGCGCTCAAATACTGCGAATACCAACTAAATCCAAGCAATACTTAAACTTAGCTCTGGGAGATGACTTATATGAACTTTCCTTCATATAACCTGTGACAGTAGATACCTGCAAGACATAGAGGCCTCCTTGCCTCAAACTCTTCAGCAGAATCCTACTGCCCTTTGAGACCTTCAGAACTCCACCTTCAGCTGAATATTTGCACCCTTTGGATTCAAGGGTGCCCAACGAGATGAGGTTACGCTTCAAGTCAGGAACGTGACGAACATTCGATAAAGTCCTGACAACACCATCATGGGTCTTGATTTTAACAGTACCGATTCCAGTTACATTACATTGGGCATTATTGCCCATGTGAACAACAGTTGAGTCAACTGGATCATATGTTGAAAACCAATCCTTGTGAGGACACATATGATAGGTACACCCAGAATCAAGAATCCAATCAGAATCGCTCCCCCCTTCAGTAGAGGTAGCAAACAGAACGTCACCATCAGAATCAGATTCAGCAAACGAAGCTTCAGCAGGCTCCTGAAAATTATCTTCCTCTTTCTCCTTCTTCTTTTGCAGTTTCCAGCAGTTAGCAATAATATGATCCAATTTACCATAGTAATTGCAGGTCTTACCAGCATGAGGATTTTTAGACTTAGAACGGTTCTTACTCCTATCACCGTTCCCCTTTTCAGTTGTTGTACCCATTACTGCTAATCCCTCAGCAGAATTAGCATGAATGTCAAGATCAAACTTCTCCTTAGACAATAGGTTTGACTTAACATCTTCAAACAATATAGTATTAGAATTACTATATAGCATAATCTCCTTAAAGTGTTTATAAGAAGGGGGTAACGATACAACAAGCAAAATAGCCTTATCTTCATCCTCAATTTTCACATCTAGACTCTCCAAGTCAACAAGAATAGAGTTAAACTCATTCAGATGCTTTTGGACAGGGGTACCTTCAGCCATACGAAAGGTATACAACCTTTCCTTCAAACGGATCTTGTTGGCGAGACTCTTCGCCATGTAGAGTTCCTCCAGCCGAGCCCAAAGATCCACCGCAATTGTCTTATCAAGCACCTCTCGCAGGACATGTAGTGCCAAGCACAACTATATGGCTGAAACCGCTTTCAGCTCCAGTTCCTCCCATTCGTCCTCCGTCAGCGACCCACGCCGCTTCTTCTGTACTTCAGCCCATTGCTCATCTGTTGTCTTTTCGGGTTTGACATGAGGTCCCTTCAGGACCTTCCACAACCCGTGCTGGATGAGAACCACTCTCATCTGCACCTTCCAGAGATTAAAACTAATCTCTCCATCGAACTTCTGAATATCTACCCTCATGATAGAAGATATCCTATAACCAAAACTCTGATACCACTTGTTAAATTTAATATCAGAGTAACAGTATAGCGGAAGCGATAGGATGCAATAGAAAATCAGAAATTCAATCAACAAAACAACAGAATAATAGGAAGAGAACAAGAACACAGGAATTTAACGTGGAAAACCCAATGTGGGAAAAACCACGGACGGTGACAGCACCAAAACAATCCACTATGAGCAGGAAAGTACACTACGATCACAATCACCTCAGTGATTCGATCTAAGAGCAGACTTACAATCTCTCTCTATTGTAATCTCTCCCAAACTACTTTTACCTCTCAATGTGTTTATGAGTACTGGAGTATTTGAAAACCTAGGCCTGACCCTCCTTTTATAGGGCCTGAAAAATAGGGTTTTCCCCCCTTGGAAAAACCCTATCCGCCGCAGAGAAAACACCCTCAACGTCAAACCCTAGCCTCCAAAACAAGGCGGCAAAAATTGGCCGTGGCACGGCCCCACCGTGCCACATGGCACGACCGTGCCACGTGGCACGGCACCCCCGTGCCACTTTGCTGTTTGCTCCGTTTTCGACTCTTCGTCTTGGCACGCCCATGTCTGTGCAGCATGGGCTCCCCGTGCCTATACTCGAGATTTTGGGTCACAAAACCCAACAGTTATGTTTTGTTAGGTAGTGCGTTTTGTATTACTAATTCTGCAATATGGAAAGCAATGACATTCCTTTGGATGTTCAAAAACCTTGGGAGTCCGTATGGATTTAGAAAATTGATATCATGCCTAAGCTTAAAATTTTTCTTTGGCAAATCTTTCATAATGCATTACCCACTCATGCTAATTTACTTAAAAGGAAGTTGCATCTAGACCTAATTTGTCCTCTATGCCATACTGAATTAGAGTCAACAAGTTATCTTTTTGCACAATGTTTTATAACAAAGGGTACCTAGGATTTGGCGTATGAACATAAGTGGCTAGAGTCAAATATTCCTTCGCTTAGAATGCCCTCAATCCTTGATCTACTTAATTTTGTTAAAATTCAAAAAGTAATCAGATTGATCGCATTATTTCGCTTCTTTGGAGTACATGGAGGAATCGTAATGCGGTGATCTTTAAGAATGAAATTTACAACTCTACGACAACAATTCTTCGTGCTAAAGAAACTGGGTTGAATGGAAAGTTAGAAGAATATTTGATACGGTATAGTCTCATCATTTCATCATCAATCTCACCTAAGCTTGAGACCCATATCCTTTATTAGTTGGACTAGACCACCAGAATGATTCATCAAAATTAACTTCGATGGATCCAAAACTCTATCTCCTGCAGCAGGAGGATTTGTCATATTAGTAGTTGGGATGGAAGATTCATACAAGCGGGATCTACCAATCTTGGCATGGCCTCAATAATTGTGGCAGAAGCAACAACTAAGTGTAATAGTATATAGGCAGCAGTTCAAGCAGGTTATCGTCCACTTGTTCTTGAAGGGAATAATCATATGCTTATCAAAGATTCGAAGGTTGAAGTCCAGATTCCTTAGGAGGCTCATACTCTTGTTGAAGATAGAAAAATATATCTCAATTTTTGCGCTAAAAATTTCATACAACACACTTTCAAAGAAAGGAATCAATTGGGAGACTAGTTGACCAAATTTGACATTTCTATTTCTTCTTATGTTGTATGGACATCTATTCCTTATATTTCATTTATTTCTATCCTCACTAAGGACAACTTAGGCAAAACCCTTGATATAACTAACAATTGTATTTCTTACCATTTAAAAAAAATGGGCTCATCTTTGGAAATAAGGATGTTTGTTGAGGAATTTTTTCAACTTAGTCATCTGACTTTAATTGTTATGAAAACTCAAATCTTATACAAGTAACATAAAATATGAATACTATTACTTTATCTCAAAATATATTAGAGAGGAAAACTTTCTTTTAGAATATGTTATTTTCAAGTTACTATAAGTAACTTAAATTGATAAGTACTGATCGCTACTGAAAAATATTTTTTATGGTTGAAATTGTGAGTAAAAAATATGACTAAATACCGAAGAATACTTATAAGTGTTGAATACTGATGATAAACACTTATAATAAATTGATAAGAATATGCTCCTAAATGCGTCAAACAAAAGTATACCTAAATCGTATTCTTTTTGTAATTATAAAGGGTTAAACTTTAAACTTAAAACTTCTTACAGCTTTATAGAGCTTGGAGCTCTCTATAACTCATTACAACTTCTTTAGAACTTCGTACAATTATTTCATAATTACCTTGTAACCATCTTATATGTTAATAGAATTTTTTAGAATTTTCTACATTTTCGATCCTTATAGGATTTTTTTTTAACAATTTCGTGCATTATATCTTAACGTAATTTGCATCTAAGCACAGTGTACATAGGGCAAACAATAAGAATCAAATTAAAGGGGTGTTCGATAACAACTTTTTGGAGAAAAATAGCTGTTTGCAACGATTTTAACTGTTTAGATCAAGTCAAATAGCTAAAGGATATTTGGTAAAGAGCTGTTTGCAATAGTTATTTGGCTCCAAAAAACTCTTTTTGAAAAAACTATTCCCATTAATTTTTTGAGAAGAGCTTTTTGTAAAAATGACATAATTGTTCATAAGTTTGAAAAAATTACACACATCTCATTAAAAGCTAATTCATAAATAAGTACATAAATGAAAAGTTACCAACATATTTTTTAAAAACAGCTAGTTTTTACACACATTTTTTTCTAAAAACGGTTAATTCAAATAGCTAACATAAACATACAATTCAAACAGCTAACAGTTAACATAAATAGTTAACAACTGTTTGTTAAATCAGGCCTAAATGTGAAGTGATATAACTGAACCAAACATTTCAAGCCAAGCTAAAACCCCCACATCACACCTTCTTTCATGGGTGACTTTTTAAGTTTGTTAAAGAATTTAAATATTGGTACATTGAGTTCCTTGAATGAAACTTTACCTGAGTTTCTGAAGTAATTAGTCCACATACCCAAATAATAAAATTTGCTTACGGTGAAAAAACAAGTATTACTCCTGTGACTTCAAATTCAAATAATAAAATGGAGACAATATGTGGAGGAACAAAAATCTATTTCAAAAGTATTATCCTTTTTTTAATTTTTGACTTGAAGAAAAAGTACTACAAACGCGGACAAGAACAAGAACAGCTCATACATTCCTTCATTCGATATTGCGTCACGTATATGTTCACAGAAAGCACATAGTACCTTTTTCAATTAAAAAAAGAAATTCCTTAAATCTTCGTCATCATCAGAATATTAAAAAAAAAGAAATCAGAAATCCTTGAGGATCTTGCGGACTTGTTCGAGTGTGACAAAGAGCACGACGGTGAAAGGACCCTGCCTTGAAACGGTAGGGATGAAGCCCTTGTATAGAGCCATTGGACCCTCCGCCCTCACTGTCTTTAGGGCACAGTCAAGTGCACCATTGTAGGGCGGCGCCTCTCCGGGCTGCACCTTCATGTTCATAACCCTTGTCTTGATCACATCTACCGGGTTCGACGCCACCGCCGCCACAAACCCCGCCGCAAAGCTCGCCGTCACGTGGGTCCCGAGCCCGTCCTTCATAACCCCCTTTTCAAGAATCATCTCCTTGAACTGATCGTACGATGCTAGTTGTGAAGCTGTCACCAGCATAGCACGGTTCACCGTCAAGGATGAGCCGCGCCACAGGCTAGTAACTCCTTCGTCCCTCACCATCCTCTGAATCGCGTCCACCACGCTCTTGTAGTTCCGACGTTGGGCTACAGGGAGGCGCCCGTCGGCCTGCATCCGAACCATGGCGACGTCGGCGGGGTTTCCGACAGCGGCGCCGATGGCTCCGGCGATGAGTCCGGCGGTGATCTTCTGAGGCAGCGGCATGTTGCCGGAGCGCGGATCGGACCACTTCTGTTTGAGAATGTCGTAAAGGCCCATTCTGGTGGTGGAGTAGAGGGTCTGGCGGAGAACGGTGGCGGAGACGCCGGAGAACAAGGCGGCGACGCCTTCCTGCTGAACGATCCGGGCTCCGACGGCGATGGGACCCACACGCGGCGGTGGTGGCGGACTTGGGATGGAGATTGTGTGGGTTCCGGCGGCGGATTGGAAGGCCAGGGCAGGGCGAAGGGCGGCGGCCGGCGCTGGAGACTCGCCCTGGAGCTGCATCCGGACCTTGATTAGGTCGAGCGGGTGGGTGGTGGACCCGGCGACGATTGAGGCGATTCCTCCTTCGACAAATCCCTTGATCCCCATGTTGTTGAAATTCAAGTAGGCTTGATACAACACAAAGGAATCAAGGGCAATTGAAAGAATCGAAGAACTAGTTGGAGAATTGAAACAGGAATGAATCAATGAATGGGGGAGTACTACCAGTTGGAGGAAGAGGACATCTCACTGGAGACCAGGAGATGAGAATGGAGGCCGAAGGCGATGGAGGAATAGTGAGGAACGAGGGGCCTCTGAGACATATGATGCCAAGGGTTTACTAGGGGAAAGAGAGAGAAAACGTTCGAGGGATGATTTTGGCCAGAGACCGGATGCGATTATTTATAGGTGGGGGAAATAGAGGGTGGTTGGGAGAGAGAATAGGAAGGCCGAAACAGGTTGGAAATTAGATTGGACGCGATGAAAGAAACGACTGGGGAGGGGAATTCGCTGTGTGCGTGCCTGAGTGGGGAGCCTCCCCCAGTCAGTCCCTCTCTACGTCTGCTTCCACTTCACGCGTCTGTGGGACTACACCCCATCTTCTAATGTTTTACCGTAGGCCTTCTAGACTCCTCCATCCCCCTTCGTTTTTTTTTTTTTTTTTTTGGGGGGAAAGTGTACTCTTTTTTTTGTGTGTGTATTATTGAATTGGATGTATGAAAAAATAACCCTAAAGTGTAATATAAAATATAAATCCAAGTATCTAACATTAACATGACTAATGTCTCATAGTGATAAGATGCGGTAGCATATATAACATTTGTATATCCGCTCCAATTTGGGAAACGATATTTAAATCCCAGTATGTACAAGCACTTGATTGTGAGGCTTACTTGCGTTGGTGCATGATCAAGCTTCGATCTAGATCGTGTGTGGGCGTGGGCTTGGCCCACCCTACTCTTTCCTTTTAAGCGTTGTGGGGCGGCTCTATATAGAAGCTCACTAGACGGGTTGTTTACCTTTTTAAAAAAAAAAAAAAAAAAAAAAAAACCTTTTGTTCCTTTGTTGGAGATTCAACGACTAGTAGTGGACCTGCATACATGAAACTAGTTTGATTAAGTAGATAGTTCCTACAAATTCTTGTTGCATGCTAAAGAGGAGAGACTAACTAATTGGATTGAGTGGAATCAACGTAATTCATCCTCTATGGTAATATATATCATACACTTAGGAGTGTGTATTCCTACTTGTCATGTATATATATTTATCCGATGTGTATTTGTCATATAGATAATTTTTAATATGTGATACTGATGTGGCTTGTTGGAATATACACTCCTAGGAGTATGATATGGGCTCCAATGTGAAGTCAATTTTAATGTTTGTTATTCTCAACATATCATAAGTAGCTTATTGTTGATCGGTATTGATGAGTACTGATGGATGCTCAATTAATGATGCTGACTAATATTGATACGTGTTGATAAGTTTCGATTATCAGAAAATTGTAACTTTAGAATACAACAAAAAGTTAATGAGTGCTGGTCAATGTCGATCAATGTAAGTGAGTTTGATTAGTGTTAAATGATGATAATGAATATTTACAAGTTAAAAAAAGCATGCTCTAACTAGTGAATCGAATTCTTTAGACATCTTAATTTATGCTCTCATAGACCCGACATATAAAACTCTGACATCATTCAAGATATGTATTTCAACCGATCACTTTTTTCACGCTTGATACTCTCATTGAACGCTTACCAACAAGAACCGAATTATATAACTTGTATTTTTGTACATGGACAAAGCCCATACCCCTGTTATGAACACAATTGCTTCGGTAATTTGTTAAAGCGAACGTCAACATCTTGAGTTGTACAAATTTTAGTAAATCCAGGAATTGAAGCAACCAAGAATTTTTCATCGATGCAAATTTCACAATAATTCAGAGCAATAAACTACTGGTTATATTTTTCTTCCCTTTAGTTCCAAGAAACTGGAAAGAAGCGAATGAGTAATATAATATAATCAAAATACACAGAGATAGGAAATCAAACCTCAAACTTAATATATTTGATATTTTCATTATCGGTCCATTAAGTTAAATTACAAAGGCATATATTCGTTGCATTCCTCTGTGAGACAAAGGAAGCTAAGGCATGGGCAGATATTCTAAGATGCCTTTGCATGCATGATTAGAATATCGTATAACCTACACGCAGAGACTTTATAAGTGAGAACTAGCCATTTCATAGGATTTGGAATTTCAGTGTTCGATCTGTTTTGCTTGAAAAGCAAACCATAGTAGGTGTAAGCCAGGTAAAATTTAGGTGTTAAGAGCAAATTCAGTGATGAGCTAATTTTTTGTCTCACTGGTAGGATCTATCACTGCTACATCAAATTGGCTCACCGGTGGAGCCTACCACTCCCACATCAACTCTCTTTTCAACTTTTTACCTTACAATCCTTATTCTCTCTGATGGAAAGCTCACCACTTTAGTTCACCAAATAAAACAATACCTATTAACCCACTCTATAACATACAATTTCTTTTTTAAAGTAAAAAAAAAACTGATTAAAAAAAAAGCAAGACCTTTGCTCATGAGTTGGCTCTTTGGGTCTGGGATGAGCCTCCTTACGAGGCACAAGCCATGAGGTAGTTGCCGCAATCGATTCCTTACCTCACTCACTTTCTCTCTCCTGCTTTTTGCCTCGCACGGCAACCATTGGACATGCTCTAGCAACGCCCCGAAAAAATATATATATACATTGGAGGGTTGCGCGTTGAATGAGTGTTTTCCTAGTTTTTCCAGCTTGTAGTCTTCGCTTCCTCGTTACTCTCAGGAGTGTTTGGTCTTTTGACCCACGTTACATGAGGGTCCTGCTGTTTTACGGCCTACCTAACCATTGATCATAATGAAGGGGCATTAAAATAATAGTAAAATATTTTATGTAAGAAGATTCTTTTTATAGGCTTTAGAAAAATATTGATTTAATATAATTCAACACATATTCTAAAGTTCAAAATGCACAATGATCTAATTTGAAAAAATTAGGGAAAAAGGTAGCTTTTAATGCAAAGTTAATAATATAAGTAATAAATTATGTACGTAAAACACGTATACTATTAAAATTTCGTTATATATGTATGGTTGAGTTAAATAAATTCATAACAAGCTCTAAGCGTACGCTTATTTTATTTAGAATTGGATTTTTAATTACACTTCACCAATTATATATGATACTACAGTTTTATTATCATTTTTAAATCAAACTAGCTATCGTTAGTCTAAGAAGATAATCAGAATACTACACGCTATGAATTATGTCTGGTTAATTAAAGTCATTTTCAACCACTTGAACTCCTCCATTCTTTAAAATGAATGAGTTATACCACTATAAATTTTGGTCTATATATTCAAGATTGTGACCCCGTTTTAAATATTTTTGTTATTTAACTTTCTTTTTTTATACTATTTTCATACTCGTACATATACTTGTACGTATCATACATGCAATTGTGTCAGGGACACTGATGAGGATAATAATATCTCTAACGTGGATCCTACTGGCAAGGGTGTTGGAAAACAACCTGACAAATATTTAAATAATATCTCCGATGTGGGTCCTACTCAGGCAAAGCTGCTCTAGTTGCTGGACAATTCAACACTGGAGAGCAATACTAAACTAACACGGCTAGACAGGAAAGTTCGAATGTAGTTGAAGCTGGCCGGCCCAGTGAATCAAGTCCGTCCATTTATGAAGGATACGTGTGCGGAGATAATCTGGCCCATAAGGAGGAAATAAAAATGATGGAGAGAGAGATGAGGCATTTTAGGTGGGCAGTTTCTAGTGGCGGGCGCGACGTAGAGGGAGCACAAAGGCGGCATTTGGGGGAGGCGGATTCGAACCCCGGTCGCACTCACCGCCTTGATATTTTTCAAATTTTTTTTTTTTGTTTTATATGGGTTTCTACTCACCCATGATTCAACTCAAATCAATCACTGTTGTAAATTGGGATCATTCGTGTAATTATCAACCGACCGCCGAACCCAGACAATTAACAGACGGACGCAGGGTAAAAAAGAGCGGCCTTAAAAAAATACGTCGCCTGAGAGATTCGAACTCTCGCGGGGAAACCCCATGTACTTAGCAGGCACACGCCTTAACCACTCGGCCAAAGCGACTTTGATGTCTCTGCATCCGTCTGCTGAATATGTATACGCAAACACAATCCGGAAAACACCAGTACCTTTGCTGGAAGTATTTTTAACTCATTGATTTTAATTTTATTTATATTGGTGTGATTTATTTAACATAATTCGTTTTAGGTGAGATCAATTTACAAAGAGTTGTTAGGAGAAACTAGTAACATAGAGCCACAGCTTATTTGTTATAGCCATATCCTATTTGTTACGCATTATGTTCAGTGTTTTAAAAATAACTTATTGAGAGATAATCTCATCTAAAAACATATTTTTGTTCAATTGATATGATATCAAACTAGGAATTTATATGTCACTATATCACTTTAAAATCGATCACGGTGGCATATTGGGGAAGGGGTAAAAAGAAAGTAAAACTTCATGTACCTGTACCTTTTGACCGACAAATCAAGCCTAATTCTTTTTGGTAAAATTGGACTTCCTGATTAAACAACTAGCGACCCAATATGAGTAGTATCTATCCAAAGGAACCCAATTGTGCATTGATTGAAGCAAACTCACAATTTTGTAAAGAAAATTAGCTTACTCTTAATCAAGTTTCGGTCAGTCAAACGACTGTGAGTATGCTTATTTCAGCAATTGGTCAATTGGAATTTGTAACGCCCCGCCCGAAGGGAGTCGAGTGCGTCACCGCCGTGGAAGTCCCAAGAGGAACATCCACAAGGCTCTTTCAACTTCTTAACCTAATGTAAATACCCAATAGCAGCGGAAGCTTGTATCGAAATCTAACCACAGTTGGGTACGGGGATGCTAAAACGTGCATTACATACATACTTAAACCGTATTCATAACGTTCTTATATATATCCGAATCGAAATACAGAACTGTATTTACTCAACATAATCCATAATATATACACATAACGAGCCCTACAGTTCCAAATAAGTTCTCTTGATATTCCCGTAGTGCCTTTTTGCTTCCAAAACCTGAAAAATGGTGAGGTGATGAGCTCCCCGAGCCCAGTGAATAACCCTTACATTGCCCGTTGTTACACTTTGCACATTAACCGGTTAACACATAATCCACATAGTACACGTATCTCATGACATACAGAGAGAACATATCATATGGCATGTAGAAGGTGACATAAGAACATTCATATGCTTCAAGAATCAAAATAAACTCATACCTTCCATATCCAATCTGTTTACAAATATCACAAATACACACAACATACTTGTGCCATGGAACGGGCAATCAGAGTAGCTTAGTCGTACTTGTCCCATATCAGGTATGATTCAAGGACTCTCGTTTTCACTGAAATCTCTAAACAAACTCTACTGTTAGTCCATTCACTAAACTAACCATGATTATCCCGTACCAATCATGTCCTTTGGGCTCATAGTCCTCACTGAAGCCCAAAAGAAAGCAAAATCTGATAAGCAATCTAACGGCCCGCCCATAACCATAATCGGCACATACATCAAAGCAACTTTTTCACAAAAGTTCACATACTAGCCATAAACACATAACATGTGTCTTAAAACATGCTCGTCAATCACATATGCATTTCAAAATCAATCACAAGCTTATACATATTTTGAATGAACCTTCAAATCCAAAACTAAATCCAAAATCCAAAATTAAGATCAAATTAATTCTATAACTTAACCAAATTTCAAATCCAAATGAAACCCAATTCCATAGCATATCCAAAATCCAAATCCATGCCAAACTAATTCAATAACATATCCAAAGTCCAAATCCAAACCAAAACCAATTTCACAACACATCACATATCCTTAAGTGAATGCAAAACTTTTAGTTTAGGGGGAATCAACTCATGACCCACAGAAAGAACTATCACAAACACAAGGGTCACAAACACATCCTGATGGACTGGGCGATGTCCACTCAAGGTACCAACCAGGGACCCAACGCTCTAAAGTACGTAGATGCCCTCAAATTACAAACTGAGGAGTCACATTCACATCTTGGAGAACTAGGGACCCACACAGCTCCCAAACAACACAAATTGAAGGGTCAATTGACGGACCGAGCAGTGCCCACTCAAGGTACTAACCAACGATTCATACAGTTTCAAACACAAAGACAACTACTCATATGGCTATAGCTCCAGAACACTCTGTAATAGCCTCAGACAAGACATGAACCTCTTTCCCCAAAAACACAGCTTATTAAAATCGTATAATCCATATAATCACATTTTTATTTTCAAAGAAGCTTAATTCTACAATTGTAACAAAAACATAATTAAAACAGAGCATAATTCAACTCAAAATTCTTTTCATAATTTTCCCAAACTTCATCACACAATCAGAATTCCTAGGAAGCTCAACAATTGCCTTTTTCATATCTAATTTACGGATTAAACATATAAATAATTCATAATTATACTAAACAAGGTACTTTAACTCAAAAATTCATAACTCACAGCATACACATCCAATCTTCACCAAACTTTGCAGGAAATTGACAAATGACATGTAGATTCTAAAATATTAATTTCATGATTTTTGAACATGCCAATCATTCCCAGAAATTCAAATAGTTAGCCGAAATAATCAAAAATCTACGAATTAAACTCAAAAATTCATAACTTTTAGTATACACAACCAAAATTCACAACAATTTACCAGAGAACACCAAATACCATGAGGAATCTACAGTAATATTTTGATAATTTTTCTCCAAGCATATCCTTCAAAAAAAAATTAAAACAGTAACCGAAAACCATGCACCCAAAACAAAATAGTCCCAATTGAAAATTCATAACTCCTAAAATACACATCCAAAAGTCATCAAAATTTGCAAAGATTTTTCAAAAATCCTCAGCAAGTTACAGTAAAAATTTCATAATTTTTATCCAATCCAATAGCCCACAATAATTCAAAATATCAACCGAATTTCAGAATGAAATTACAGGGCAGATTCGATAAAAAATATGTACCTCACAAACCACATATCAAAAATTCACAAAAATTGGCAGGAAATTGCCAATATCATGGGTAACCTACAGGAAAAATGTCAGGATTTTTCGAGCATCCAAAAATTCCCAGAAAATCTGAAAGTAGCACGTTATCAGCAAAAATCGAAAATCCACCCTATTTTTCTACCATATTATTCAACCAAATACAAATAACCAACCCAAAATCCATAGTCTAGCATGTGTTTGGCTGAATTCAAAACATACCCATCACTTCACAACATCCACATAACTCACAAATCACAAATAAATATGAAAGTTTTAGTAGTAGGTTTCTAATAAATTGATTTAGGATTCTAATCCAATAAACCCTAAAATCTCAGATTCAAAGCTTCAATTCGAATTCAATTTTGCAAATTCGAACATAAATCTGAAAGTAATCTTCCCCTAATCAATTTTAGGGTTAGAGGAAGTAAAAATTACTCACCTTAGTTGCAATTCAACATCAAAATCGAAATCTCCTCCTTCTTCTTCTTCTCCTCCTCCTCCTCCTCTTCTTCTCTTCTTCTTCTCTCCCCTATCGACTCTCTGCGTGTGTGGTGTGGGTTTGTGTTGAAGAAGACAGACAAAGTCACCTCCTCTTTTGATAAACATCACGTGCAATTGAAAGAAAAATCCCCCTTTTTCTTTTTCCTCTTTTTTTTTGGGCACACTTACAACTAAGTAAGATATGCTATCTAATTACGCCCTACAACATAATAATCATAACAACATAAAACACACATGTGCCTAAAATAAAAGAAAACACATACATAAGTCAAAATAAGTAACAAAAATTTCGGGGCGTTACATCTTACTAGCAAATAGTATGGAGTAGTAACACTTAGCTGCAAGTTGTAAAGAGCGGTATGAGGGTTGGAAAGAGCTGTAAGAGGTATGTAAATAAATAGTAAGTCACTAAGAATTGTCTGCAAGCGATAAGAGTAGTAAGCGGAGTGATGCCAACAATTAAAATGACCAAGCCCTTTGTATAATATTTGTTTAGTCATATCATATTACATTTACTATTATTCGGACATTGGATAGAGATTGCGGATCCAAAAATCACTCCTTAATATGATACTTTCCCCCCAACCTACATGCATGTGTATCTTGTTTTTTTCTTTTTAGGTACTCATGTCATAAATTAAAATCAAGCCCTTTCCCGAACATATCCATGCAACATAGTTATATACTCATATGTGTGTTATCTCTCTTTTTTTTTTTTTTAAAGAAAACTTATTTGTATCAACGAGTAGCAAGTACTCACTAGTTGAATTAAAATTTTTCTTTGCACCATTTTTTTAAAAATTTCTTTGATATATGCCCTTCGTATCGAATGGTATTTGATGGGATGGAGACAATAAAACTTTTTTTTTTTGGTGAATCAATCAGAATTGATCTCTATACTAATACAAAAAGGGCAGCCCAGTGTACAAGTATCCCGCGTTCACGCAGGGTCCGGGGAAGGGCCGCACCCCAAGGGGTGAATTGTAGGCAGCTAAATCTGACTTAGCCAGTGGTTGATTCCACGGGATCTCTATACTAATACAAGTACTCGTAAATACAAGGCTGATTACATTTGAATATTCTCAAACTTTTGTGAAAATCAGACCCACTCTAAAAGCACTAGTCATTGTGTATAAGATAAAAACTTGTGTCTCATTCAAACCGAAGAAATTGATTAATTACTACTTAATGAAAGCCTAGTAGTAAACTTGATTATTAATGGTAAAAAAAGCTAGCATTGACAAAATTGGCATTGGTTGGTTCGTTTGGTGGAGCTTTTCGATGAGTACACCTTGCTTTTTATTTTTTTAGCATTGCAAGTAGGCAAATTCTGGATTTCTTCCTTTTTTTTTGGGGGGTTTTTGCACCCCTTCACACGTAAATAGTACTACTAGTAAACACTAAAAAAGATGCCCGTCTTTTTCACGCCAAATCGTAACCCAGTAAAACTTCTTTACAAACCCTAAAATCAACAAACAGTTAATTGCAAAGTTTTAACCCTTTTCCCCAATTGATCTCCAATCAATCCTGATCTGGATCGATCCCACCTTTCTTCCTGAAGTTCCCTTCCTCTTCAAACTCTCTCAGATGCTCAAATCCAATTTCCTAATTTACCCTTCTGTTTCCCGATTATTACCAGCACACCAACGCCGCCGCCGCCGTCCACCGCCGCGGGTAATTCGGACGGATCACCGACGTTTTCCTGCCGGACTTTATGTGTGAGTCTGAGATTCTAAGGTTTCTGATCGAGTTGCCCCTCGGATTGGGGTGATTTTGGTAAATGCTAGGGATTTCGGTGCTACTATCGGTGTTGCTGTTGATTTTCACGGCGTTTGCGCGGTGGAGATCCAAGGATGAGGATGCGAACAAGGCGGAGGAGTTTCCGAGGTTGCAATTCTTGGCTTCAACCCCTAAAGTTGATGGCTTTGTGCCCATCCTTAACCCTCACCCTAACCCTGGGGTTGATGATGCTTTTGGATTTGAGGAATTTACGTCGACAGTGACCACTACGCGCCACCAGTGTGCGGCTTGTTTTTCGACGGCCACTACTCGGTGCTCGCGGTGTAAGGCCGTGCGTTACTGGTTCGTCGTCTTAACCTGTGCTGTTTGATTGGATTTATTTTGGCTAGCTTCAACAGTGAAACTTGTAATTATTATATTGAAGATGTTTATGAACTGTTATTGAATATTTGAATCAAATTTGCGTTGTTAGATTAGATTACTATGTTGGGTCGATGTAGTTTGAAGTTTTCTTTTGACGCGGGATTTGCTGTAATGGCTGTTACTGTAGTGTCTGGGGAATTATATTGCTCTGGTTTCAGTAATAAGGAAAATCTAATGTGCGTGTTGAGGTTCAATTCACATTGATATTTTGGTTTCTGTTGGTCGAAGAGCATTTTGAGACAGTACATGGAATTCTCTGGTATATGCTAATGCGACTCATTGGTTTGCTTTTTAATGAGTTTGTGCTATAGAGAATATTCATTGCTGTGGGTTGGAAGAAGGATATAGGAAATGAAAACTGAAAAGCGAATTTAGTGCTCGCGTTTAGTAGTTGATCTCGGGTGCCTGGTTTGATCTCGAGAGTGATGAATATGGATTTTTATATTGTCAACTGGGTTCAGGTTGATGCTTGAATTCAATTTGTCTATCTTTCCCCTTGCGCCTCATATCTGGATGCTCCAGGTTGCATCACATAGCTGAGAACAACTACAGTTCGACTGTTCGAGCAACTTGCTTGTGTGCTATATGCTAGCTTGCTAGTGAATAATGATGTATAACTGTGTAAGTGTTACCTGTCACTCTGAAAGGAGTTAGCACTTAAAGTCTTGGTTGATCTTGGTTAGAAAGTTTTTCAAATTTAGGTGATTTAGTCAAGCTTGAATATTTAGCTGTCTTGGTGTTTGACTTATGCAGTGGGAGTGCAACTGGTACTTAATGGCTATTCGTATTTTATTAGCAATTGATTTCACGATCTTCTCCTCTTACGCTATCCAGTTCTGGACGTGTAATGAGTTATGATATGTCTTCCTCTTCATTAATTTTACATGGTTTGCACTGTCATTGTAGTTCTAGTAAGTGCCAAATTATGCACTGGAGGCAAGGTCATAAGCATGAATGCCGTCCTCAAGTTCCAAGTGAATTAGAGAGAGGGGATTTAAGTGGAAAGGCGGAGGTTGTTGGGCAGAGCAAGATAAATGGCATTGATTCTGCTGACGGATTGCCAAAGATGAATAATAAGGGCACTGTCGATCAAGCACATGTTGATGATTCAGATTCCCATATTATGATGCCGCGTCTATCAACAGTGACAATTGACTCTTCTGACAGAACAGTTGGACCTAATTCACCAAGTGAACAGGAGGGGCTTGTTTCGGATGCTAAATCTCATAATGTGGTCCGAGAAGAAAAGAGTAACACTTTGGATGCTAAATCTCCAGATTTAGGACATTCAGAGAAAAAATTGAATAAAGAGAGATTAAGGCGAAGTGCCACCACCAAACCCAGGGTTTCCAACATGTCACCAAGCTTTAAAAGATATAATTCATCTGGAGGAGCTGACTATGGTGATTTGCGTCATTCCAAGTCTAAGGAGGTTCCAGGTGTGAAGCATTTACACTCAATCGAACGTGGAGAAGACAAGGATTTGGCCAATAAACACTTTGATAGTAGTGTATCGCTCACAAGAAATGGAGGTAGTTCAAGCTATGTGGTGCATAATGGCATCAAATCGTCTCTAAAAAAGGTTGTGCAGCAACTTAAGACCTCTAGTCAGAAGAAGCCCTCTGTTGAGAATAGTTTTGTTGAGACTTTGGAAAACCGTGATTGCAAGGTCTCATTCTACTGTGTGATTCATTTCCTCATGGAAATCAATTCCATGCTTTTATGGTTGTAAAATTTGTTTTGCATTGCTGTAGGTTGTGTTTCAGTATGACATATTCATGAGATTATACTCCTCACATGAAGTGGAGCTGAAACCATTTGGTCTTGTGAACTGTGGGAACAGGTAATAATCCTTTCCTTGCTCTTGTCTAGTATAGTGTGAAACAAGTTTGTTGCATATGGCCTTCTACTTAGCTAAAGAAGATATCCCATCAGGCTGAACTATTTATTGTATCTATTGAGAGAAAGAACTTTATCATTCTTTGTGTGTTCGCTTATTTTGCAGCTGCTATGCAAATGCTGTGCTCCAATGCCTTATCTACACTCGACCTTTGACGCTGTATCTTCTTCAAGGGCTTCATTCTAGAGAATGTAAATTTCTTTTTGATTATTTGATTTTAAAGCTTAAAACCTGTGAGTTGCTTCAGGTATGCATCTGATACTGATCTTAGGCATTGCACTTGTCAGGTTGGAGGGAAGGTTGGTGTTTTATTTGCGAATTTGAACATCTTATATCCAAGGGGAGGGAAGGGAACTCTCCACTTTCCCCGCTACGAATCCTTGCCAAAATTAGCCATCTTGGTCATGGAAGGCAAGAAGATGCCCATGAGTTTTTGAGGTGAGCACAACTATGGTATTAGAGGATTTAAACACATTTTTTAAATCTGTCTGTGTGCGGAATTTTATGTGGTCAGAAAATGTATTTAATGATTCAGTTACTAAGATCGCAGGTATGCTGTTGATACTATGCAATCTATTTGCATTGAGCAAGCTCGATTTGCAGGTCCAGTGGCAGAGGAAACTACACTTATAAGCATGACATTTGGGGGTTATCTTCATTCCAAGGTCTGGTGTTCTGTGCTGTGTGATCCCATTCCATAATTCCATAGTTTTCCATATATCAATTATTTGGTGTTGATGCGGTGATATCTTGTATGATAATGATAAAACTTGTAACCTGATTCACAGATAAAATGTATGAAATGCTGTCATAAATCGGAGAAGTATGAAAGGATGATGGATCTCACTGTGGAGATAGATGGCGATATCAGAACTCTTGAACAAGCACTCAAACGTTTTACAGCTTCTGAAATTTTGCAGGGCGAAAATAAATACTATTGTAGCAGGTTTTTTGCTTCTATTGTTTTTTTCTTTGTCCACAACTCTTTCTAAATTTATCCTATCATAATTTATGCACTTGATCTCAAATGTCTGTATCAATGTATGTGTGTGTGATATATAACTGTGTTCTCTTTTCCCATCGTTGTGTCTTGTTCTTTAACATCTGTTATCTGTTTTTCACGACAGATGTAAATCTTATGAGAAAGCGAAGAAGAAATTGACTGTCTCTCAAGCACCTAACATCCTTACGATTGTGCTGAAGCGATTTAAGGTACTCTTTAATTCCATTGGACGAGCTTTCTATCCTATTGCTGCAGTACAGAAACTTTGTGTATATCATGCTCATTCTTAACTGTTCCACCCAGGCTGGCAATTTTACAAAATTGAACAAGCCTGTCCGGTTCCCTGAGATTCTAGACATGACTCCATATATGAGTGGCTTCAATGATAGATTCCCTCAGTACAGTCTATATGGCGTGGTGGTACATCTGGATGTCATTAATGCTGCAGTCTCTGGTCATTATGTATGCTATGTGAAAAATTACCTTGAAGAGTGGTTCAAGATTGATGACAGTGTGGTATGTCCCTTGTTACAAATTGTTGCTTTAGAGTTTAAATACAATATTTTTCTCTGTAATACTCCACGTGCTTTAGATGTTGTGTTACATATTTATATTGTGCTTGATTTGATAATAGTCCTTATTCTTTTTCAGTGTTGCTTTATATATCTGCAAATTTAAGCTACCTTTCCAGTCGGTGATTAATTGGGGGAATCTGCTGCAGGTCATCAGTGTAGACCTGGAGAGGGTTTTGTCAGAAGAGGCTTACATGCTCCTTTATGCCAGGTAACCAATTCCTGAAATCATTACGATATCATTAATCATTTGTTTGGGTTAGGATGGTTAGGTATTTCAGTCAACCACTTATTAATGGATACTGCAGAACATTGATAAAAGTGCAATTCAGGAATTGAGAAACTCTAAACTAGTAAGACTATGCGGACCCTGTGTGTCACTTACAGAGCTGTCAAGGTTGTTTTCGTTTACAATGGAATTGAGGCACATTCAGGATAGTTTGTGGTTTTTTGCAAAGAATTTGAACCTAAGACCTAATCCCTAGGTAACTGAGAATTCTTGGTTTAGGCTGAGGGCCGAGCATGGATAGCCCAAAATTCTAGCCAAACATTATGTTGTTATTGTGGGTTAAAGGATATGTTGCGGTGTTAAATCGTACCCCTCGATAGGTCTCAATATTTAACATACTAGCTACTATACATGGATACATGAATAATTTTTTAACCCCTTTCTCTTTCTCTGGCAACTCATCCTCTATGTTCTCACTGGCATCTTGTTTTTCAGCATCTCCACCTTATAAGTGTTCATTGTTACCAGTATGGCCCCCCCCCCCTTTTTTTTGGGGGGGGGAGTGGGGGTGGAGAATAATTGCTTTTGTTAAAACAAACTTAATGAGCTACATCATTCTTGACAATGTCAAGGAACTCATGAGGAAAATACATAAACCAACAAGAGGTGCTTCAGTGGATAAGCAATAGCTGTTCATTATTCATTTGTTCACCTATTATTAAAACTTGAGCAATTTTCCTTCCTAAAAACTGGGCGTATTGAACCTGGGAGCACTCAGCGTTCAGCGCTTTGTGCTGAGCTGACATTTCTTGTTGGATTTGACACTTCAAACCTGAATACAGACACATGCCTGCTCAATTTACATCAATAATCCCAACCAGCCTTGGTGGTTGTTGTTGTCGGGGTTTTTTTTTTTTTTTTTGAAGGGGGGGGGGGTTTGAAATATGGCCAACCTGTGCGTTGTCCTTCTGACCTTTGAATGTCTTCCAAATGAGCTTCTTGAGCATATCAGAAGCTTTTTGATTGGAAATGTTGAAATTCAAACTAACCTATAGATAATTAACTGGCTATTGTGTTTTTTTGATAAGGCATCAGATGACTAATGCATGTGAAGAGAATTTTTCTTTATCATAGGTGGCTTATTTTTTTTTTTTTTAAAATGCCAACCCACTCAAAATCTGTAGATTGAGTTTGAAGGTGAGAAGATTTGCCTGCAGGTTTCTTTGTGCATTTAATCTGGGGCTAGCAGGTTGAGCTTCTTTTGTAATCTTGGGGGTAGGGCTCTGGCATCTGACCGCCTACACATTGGTGGGACTCTAGGGAGGGGATAGAAGTTTGAAACTCTCATTTGTCTCTCGTGCGTCTCTAAACCAATCATATGAGCTGTGAATGTGTATGAAGAGCAAAGCAAATTGCACGCACCATTGTAGTAGGCTAGTAGCTAAGGCATATTATGAACAACACTTTGTATCTCTAAACCAATCGTATGAACTGTGAATGTGTATGAAGAGCAAAGCAAATCGCATGCACCATCGTAGTAGCTAAGATATATTATAAACTAAACTTGTATCTAGTTCATCATTTTGGTACGTTTTGACAACCTCCCACCGTGGAGTCCATCAAAGCAGGGTTTTGGAAAATCCAGATGTAGGCAGCTGGCCTTACCCTGTTAGTAGAGAGGCTGTTTCTAAGAGAGATTTTCCTTCGGAAAATAGGTTTTAAGGGGTCAAAACATTTTTCGATTAAACCTTGAAGAAGTCAGAAAGGAAGAGTGGATCGGCTTTGTTCATTTTTTACTTTTTCGAACATGTGATAATAAGCTGTTATGGAATGTATCTCAACAGCCAACATGCTTACATTTGCAGTCTTTCTGTACTTCTGAATTTGCCGCTATTGATCTTGGATTATGTTTGGGATCTTATTTTCTGGATTCACTTAAATCTGGCAGAACTCCATTATCTATGGAGGCCAAATTTAAACCTATTCAAGAAACGTTGACAGATTCTGCGACATCATTGTTGTTGCAGGCATTCTCCAAGGCTTCCGGCTTCAGTGAGGAATACCTTTGACCATAAGGGTAGTGAGATGCATCTGCAAGCTGTTCCTCGTCGCAGCAATGTGAAATCAGCTATCCCAAAGGCTAGGCATCGTAGTTCAGATCTTAGTGCTGACCCTTCAGTGATGCAGCATCAATCAAGTAGAAATGGCCATATGAAGAATCCATCATATCTGGAGGAGTGGGTTACTCAGTCTGTCGAAAGCATTCCATTACTGGATTCTTCGAGTGAGGCTTCTTCCTTGTTCAGTTTCTCTGAAGAAGGTACATGTAGTACACCAAGCGCAAAAGATTCAGCGAGTCTCGAAGATTTCTCTGATTATATATTTGGCAGAGGCTGTTCTCGTCACTGAAACTCTTGTAGTCCTCCATTTGATGTAAACAACATCATGGTTACTTGGAAGGTCTGTTGGATTGCTGAGAACCAAATGCGGTTTGGAGTAATATGGAACATGGACCGTGGGGCCAGTGAGCGTTCTTGGTAATTATGAAAGGCTAACCCTTGTCGTCTTGTCTTATTGAGAGATTCTAGTCTGGTAGAAGTAGGACTAACTAACCAGGGAAGATGGTCTTTGGCTAATGCATCCGGTGGCACGATGAAGATCAGGGAAGATCAGTTTGAGCTCAAATGTTTTATTCAGGTTTGAGCTTCAAGTTTTTGTTTGTGTGAAATTTATTTGTTCCATTGTATAGCCATTACATAACCCTCCTTCCTAGAACAAACATAAGCTCAAAATTTTTTTATGTGGTTTGAGCTCTGAGGTACGAGGGTGATTGTTTTTTGTAGTACTATGTAATAATTATTTTGTGGAGATGTTTGTATAGTGTATTAGGTAATAAATATTGTCGTAATTACGATCTGATACATTTCTCTTGTTTAATACGTTGTTAAATCCTATACAAGATGCCAGTTTGATGGTTGTACTCTCATCTCTGATTCTTGGAGGCTTGCTGCTTGATATGAATAGTGACCCCTTTGCATCCGCCCCCAACCCCAAAAGAAAAACCAAAGGAAAAAAGAAGTTAGTTAACCCGGTTAAGGGAGAGAATTCGAAAGATTGTCGCTCTAAACTTGATTTATCTTTTGTGGTACTCGAATCTTGATCATGTTTAAAAAAAAGATTTACTTTTTTTTTTTAATGATATGCTAATGATAAATCTACAAATTAACTATGAGTGTATGTTTCATCGCACAAAAATTTTGAATTAGATAATATCGGTACATATCGAAATGAATTAACAATGAGTGTCTATTGCACACGCAAATTTTCAATAGTAAGTACTGGCGAAAGGCACCCCCTTGATCGGAATTTTTTGACAAAAAGAGAGCACAAGCCACATAAAAAAAAAAAATGTATAAATAATAATTTCAGCCGCATGTAATAATTTGCAAATAACATCGAGATCCCGTCCAGTGTCGTTTTGGCAAAGCATTTTGAGGGAGGCCGCAAAGTCCAGGACACAGTACCAATCTCCGAAACGCGAAACGTTTCAGCCTTCTCAATTCAATGCGTGTACTGGTAAAATTCCAATTCCATGTTCTCCACCAAATTCTATTTCTGTTCAGTATCTTCAATCGTAACATACTTAGCTTATTATTCACATTCGGAGTAGGTGAATCCTCCTCGAATTTCTACTGCTATTGTTCTCTCCATCTCAATCGCATCAGCCATCACAAAAACCAGAACCATGGTCACCGCCGCCACTTCCACCGCCGGCAACCAAGGTGGCAGCGGCGGCGCGTTTACGACACTCGCGCAGAGGGTGACTTTCGAGAAAGAGATTAAAAAGAGCAAATTCATTGCTATTGCTGGTCCTGTTTATAATGAACAAGCCGCCAATGCCTTCCTCTCGGAGGTTCCCGTCTTTTTATTTTCTTTTTTAGATTTTCATTTCATTAGTTGAAGTCTGATTGCAGTGATTTTTGTTGATGCCTGTAAAAATTGAAACTTGATTGTGTTTCTTGCTTGTTCAACTTTTCAGGTGCGAGATAACCGTGCTACTCATAATTGTTGGGCTTACAAGGTATGATGAATCTTCTGATTATCTAAGTAGATTCTGGTGAATACTGATCATTTCTGGGTGTTGAGATTTTTTCTTTTTGGTTTCTCCCCCTGCTTTGATAAAGAGAGATTGAATGTCCCCCCTAGCGAGGGAAAAGTTCCCCCTTTTGATTTATTAAGTTCATTTGGCTATACGGGGCTTTTGCGAGTTCATTAATTTTTTTTTTTTTTGGTTTTTTTTTTTGGGGGGGGGGGGGGATGTATGGAAGAAAAGAAAATGTGTTCAGAGGGGAGTAACAGTTAACGTGGAGATGTATACTTCAACTTTTTCTGTAAGTTGTATGATGCATGTTGTTCTTTTTTGTAACCTGTGTGCCATGATTTCTTATGGTGCCTGTAAATCCTGTTGTTTACTCATAGATTGGAGATCAATTTCGATCTAGTGATGATGGTGAACCATCAGGCACGGCTGGCAAACCCATTTATTCTTCAATTGTTTCTTCAGGGATTGACAGAGTCATGGTGGTTGTGATCAGGTAAGAATGCTCACATTATTGGTTAATCAAGGTCTTCTTACCTCTCCAGCTTGTTTGTATGAGGCTTTGAGATGATATGCATAAGTATGGTTCATGCCATTGGCCTGACTTATTCACTAACAGGTACTTTGGCGGTATCAAACTAGGCACTGGAGGACTCGTTAGGGCTTATGGAGGGGTCGCATCGGAATGCTTGAAAAATGCCCCTACTTGTCTGGTGAAATCAAAGGTATACTGTTTCCTCTCTTTCTTTGATTCTCACGGTTCCCTCCCCCGCGGGACAAGAAAGGCATTTCAGGAAGCATTTATCTAAATGGCCAAATCTCTCATTGTAGGTTCGCGTGGGTGTGGAGGTTTCCTTTGATCTATTGGGAGTTCTATATCATCAGGTGCGTTATGCCAAGTTATTTTGTTTTATCAGTTACAGCTTCAATTTTAGATGGTGCCACTTTTATATCAACCACTGTGAACTTTGATTTCATCATTGTTGTCGATAGTCTTTCTTGCTGAACTTTTTCTTTCTCGTCTACTTGGTAATTGCTATATCCTTATGGAACATCTGCCAATTACTCGTTCCCTTTTTTGACAGCTTCAGTCATTTCAAGCAGAGGATGTCAAGCAGGATTATGAAACTGGTAAAGACACTACAACCATGGTGACTTTCAAAGTTGATTTTGATAAAGCTGACGGTCTAGAAGATGCTATTAGAAGTAATTGCGGCAGAGATCTAGTGTTTTTCAAGCAGTGAGAAAAGCTTCCTCTACCTTCTATGTACATCATCACAGAGTTTCCCGGTTATATAGGCAAAATCTGAGCTCTGCCAGTTGGTATCTTGTAGGCTTTCCTGATATACATGGTAATCGCACACCTTATGGCATGAATTATATGTACATTTGTTTTTTTAACATGAGTGGAATCTGCTCCCATTCTTTGCTTACATGTGCCTTTTCTGTTGTTTGCTTACATTAATATCTTTCGGTTTAGTTTTACACCTATGCTGAATTCGGCGTGCAACTATGGTACCTATAAAATTGATGAGTTTTGTAGACAATTATTACAAATTGAACAGATGACATCTTCTCTTAAAAAAATTGTGCCCAAACATAAGGGCAGGGCATTGTCAGAGTCCATATTAAATGCTTTTATTCTTAATCCTACGAACTGTGACTGTCCAATAATGATGGCTAGCCAACCAATTTTGGTACTTTATGCAAGCAAGAATTTTGAATCAGTTTTTTGGACAGACTGTTGAGGTGTTTGTCTAGATGGTAGCAGGACAGTTTGCCATTCAGCCCATTCCTTGGGGAGGAGGTAATGGCGTCTTGAGAGTCGAAGACATCAATGCCAAGTGCAGACATTGGTAGCAGGTTGGGCTCGTGGCCTTCAGGAGGTTAGCGGCTGCTGGAGTTGTCGGCTGGGGTTAACTGGGAATGAGATTTACGTAGCTTTTAACAGGCTGTTTTCTGGTGGCATTGGATGAATACTTGGTCAGGGAAGTGAATGGGGAAATGTATAGCTTTATCAGCCTTATGCTTGATTCAATATAAAACTGTGTCCATATCTAAATCTTCCTCGTTCTGTCACTCTCTATGATGAGTCCCCTCACTCAGTCTATCAAATAATTGTTGGTCGAGGGAGCACAAAGACTGTTGTAAGTTTGCTTTCACCTTGGATCTAAGTCTTTGTTACCAATCCTTAAGATTTTATTTGCTTTACTAATTGGCGCGGTGACACATCTTCTAGTGCATCGGACGATAGTGGAATGGTACTTACCCATGTTGTTATTGTACTAACTTAATCATTATAGTGCAAGTCTAGAAGAGTCAATTTTGCTTATTGTCTTAGGGGTTCTTATAAATTTTATCCTGACAAGTTCTTTGTAAGGAAAAGAGAATCTGTTTATTTTAAGCAGTTGGCTTAGTATCAGACTGCTGAACAATGATTCATAAATGCTAGAATAGTATGGAAAAGGACGGGAAAGCTGTGGTGTTATCGCATGACACCTCAAACTGGTGGCAAAAGCCATTTACACAGTCATGCATAATAGTGCTATCCAAAATTATCTTTTTGTGAACGATGGTGCGAAAGGCCCGTTGGTATGCTGTACTTGTACTAGAATCTCGCCTTCGTGCATACAGCTACATAAAATACATTCCCAAGCGATAAGAGTAGATGCAAGATGACACTATAAAACAATTAAAAGCTCTAAATCTGTGGGGCTGTGACATCGAGAAAGAGCAATCTAGTTAGATGTAGGTGGGGAAAGACATCAATGCAAGTGATTGAGGTTGGTAGGTTTGGGATGGTGGTAGGAATAGTGGTAGGGATATTTGGAGAGAGATAGGGTTTGCTGTTGGCGAGGAGGGCATGTTTGGCAAAGATGAAATTTGGGTGCTTGGTTTAAGCAGAGAGCGCAGGGGGTTGGTAGGCGATGGTGGCAGCCTGAGGCAGGCAGGGTTCTAGGAACTGCAGCCAATTGGGGAACAGCAGTGAGCAACATGGGTACCATGGGCCCTGTCTTTAACAGATGGCAATCACGGCATGCTTCGAAGGTCGTTTTAATGCTTGACGTGGATGTCGCCATGATCAAGGAGAACATGATGATGAACTTGGTGGCAGCCATCCTCTGAGGCAAGGGAGAGCGATTAGTCTTAGATTTTTTGATTGATATGGAGCCCATGGAGAGTGGACAAGAATAGCTTCCTTTGTGCTGAATTGAAAATAAGAGCTTGTTTGATAGACACGGGGATTCTTGCATACAAAATTCAATGAAATTGGACTGGTGTAAAGAACGTAGTTCGGTGTGTACTAGCTTTACCTTCTCAGCACGTTGTGCGATAAAACTCTAGAAACTTGGGATGTGTTGCCATCCTAGTATATTGGGTCTTAGACTATTACTGTCTCCGAAAGCAGAACATAACTGAATTTAGGAAGGTAAACTTAAATTAGTTGGATTCAGAATTGCCACGATCAGTGATTGTCCAGATAGTAGATCACCATATCTAACGTAGTTCACTGCTTAGTCACACTATTTAATGCATCTTCCACTTAAAAATTGGGTTTACAGTATGCAGTTTACTAGGCTAAGGAGCATGGGCACTGATACATGACAGGGATTCGACACGGTACCAACACGCTTACAGGTGATTGTTTCACAAAAGTAGGATATGACACGTATAATGACACATGTTGACAAGAAAAATATTTCTTTAACTACTAGTGTTTTCTTTCTATTACGCATGCGCCTTACGGTCCAGGGAGTGCATGAGAGTGTTTGTGTATGACACATGTTATACACGGACACGTGAGGTTGTTGAGAGTGTCCGCTTCTTAGTCTCTGAGGTTTGAGCATTCCGGCAACTAAGACTAATTTATAACCTGTCAAGTTAAAGGAATAGCACCTGCAACTAGTTCAAAAATGAGTTCCACACCCGCCTTTTTCCATGGAATACCTTGTGACTTGCGTCCTGCTCACATTATTGGTTTTAAAGATTTGGAGCCTAGTAAAGGTGACCTTTGAACGAAAAGGGGGCAGTTTCTTTACAGATTTTGCCAGTTTTCCATAATGAATGTCTGATACTCAGATTCAGCTTCAAACTTTAGGATGATTAGGTAAGTTGTGACAGGCCGATAAGCGGTCTTCTCTGACGTTTCCATACAGAATTCCCGTATCTGACTGGCAGATGAATTGCTTTACGCTGAGAATCTAGCAATTCCCAGAACATGGATTTGAAGAATTGCTGCTTGTTCTCTTTGGCAGGGGTGTGGGAGATTCTTTAACTAGTCTGATAGGCAATGTTGAAGCTTTTCTGGTATGGGACATCAGATAGTTTTTCTGAAGGATGTCTTAAGGAATTTTCCTAGTTACCAGGAAAGTACAAACCCCTTGTACATGGTTGTGAATCATGCGACCTTTATAGGCAATTTGCAATTCATATACCGCAATCCCAATCTAGAAGTTGAAAATTGGACTGGTGCTACTGATTAGTGAACTGAGTTCCTCTGCCACAATCCATAATTTATGAGAATGAGGATGTTAAGAGTTTTAGCCAGGTTCATAGAACAGGACAGTTATTAAAGAGGTACCGTTCAAGGTACAGACTACGGAACATAATCATACACTACCAATTCACCATGGAGACATTCCAATAATGTTGCAAGATCATGTGTGGTTCCTCAAAATCAGAAACCTACTGGTTCCAATGTATTATTTTGCATTGACAACCCCATACCCTGCATGAGAAGGTTAATATTGGAAGCAAACAACTTCTGAATTTGCTACTCTCGTCCTTCAAATCTCTTGTTCTGAATCCTTTGTTGAGATGGAAAATTGATTTAATAGCTTAGTTAGCCTCTAGTGATTCTCTTTCCCGTTGGATCTGATGGAATGATTGGTCAGTTTTCAATCAATTTTTTCCCCTTTCCAATTACGAACATGAAAAATATTTCTCTAACCACATGAGAATACTGGCTGGAGTCAGGCCTAGATCTTATTCCAGAGAAACTTAAGAGTGTCAATCTAGCAGAATTCTAAAGACTACATGTATTCTTTATTGATAAAAATAGTGAAGCAATAAAAGAAAGGTCTCCAGACTCACAATTGAGAACAATTGCAAACGTTGTAAATAAAAAATCGCTCAGAAATACAGAGAGAGGCTGGGGCTTGTGATCAGCAATGTTGTCGAAAAACAATATAGTACAGTAATCCATAATGCAGAAATGGGCTCATAATGCAAAGAAACAAATCTTGATATAATGCCATTTGGTTAGGATCAAGTAGCTGAACAATCATCCGCAAGGCAGGAAGAGTATAGATAAGAGAAGGAAGACTATGGTATGATAAAATTAAACATCTCAAACTCAAGACACATCCATTATTCTCAAACTCAATACACATCCATTATAAAGACACTCGGAAGTTCGAGTATCCAACTGTAAATGATGAGACAAAAGTAACAATCTGCACTCATATAGAATCTCACTCACACAGAGACACTCATAAAATACACTCTTAAGCAATACAAGGTGAGCAAAATAGTCCTAGAAGGAATTTAAAAGCTCAAAAGCCGTTACATTTGGGAAGGGAACTTAGTTGGAAGGAGGTTGAGAAAAGCCAGGAATAGTAGGGATTGAGGTCGGCAGGCTTGGCATGGTGGTTGGAATAGTCGTAGGCATGTTTGGCAAGGGAGGGATTGTCGCTGTTGGCAAGGAGGGCATGTTTGGCAAAGATGGGATTTGGGTGCTTGGGTTAGGCAGAGTGGGCAAAGGGTTGGTGGGCAGTGGTGGCAGGGCAGCCTGAGGCAGGTTTGTTGGAATTGCAGGCAATGGGGGTATATTGGTGGGCAGTGTGGGTACCGAGGGCCCTGTCTGTAACAGATGGCGTGCTGCAAGAGTCATGTTGATCCTGGACATCGACATGGCCATGATCAGTAAGAGCATGAACACAAACTTGGTGCCGGCCATATTTTGGACAGGAGGGACAAGTATGAGGTTTCTTGATTGGTGTGGAGCCTGTGGAAACTGGGCAAAGAACAGCTTGATTTTGTTCTGAGCTGAAAACAAGAGCTTGTTTCGAGTATTTATAGATACTGGGATTCCTGTGTTGCATAGAAAGTTTGATGAAATGTGGTTGGGGGCTGGTGTACAGAAGTACCTAAGTTTTTGCTTCTGAACTTAGTTGTGCAATGCATGAGATTGATAGGGTATTATCCATTGGGAGATTTTGAAAGTAAAAAAACAGATATTTAATTGGTCAGCCATTAGGATGTGGTTGGCCAAAATGTAGCGATGCAGCAGCATCGATTAGCTCACCTGCCTGGTGACTGGACTCTGGAGACTTTTAGTGTAATTTTAATTTGAAAGCAACAACTTTTAGTGGCCTGTGTCGAGGATCAACTCCTAAAAAATTTAGAAATGTGTGTTTTTCTGTCAGTGAACGTATTTGCGTAGTCAACTCAAATGATACGCATTGATGATTTCCTTGTCACTTCCAATTTTTTTTTTTTTCCTGACAGAAATGGGGAATTCAAGAAACTCTTGGCAAACATGTGTTTTTCTGCACTGACTGCTGCATTTTTGGACCCCCCCGGGCCAAAGAAAAAAAAATCCTCTTTGTTATCTGTTGCTATTGCATTTAAAATTTTAAGGTGCGTTTTATTGATACAAAATGCAGTGCCACGTTTGTCAAAGAGAGTTCATAATCCATAAACAAAGTGCAAATGCAGTGTCATGTCTGTCAAAGAGAGTTCATATTCTGTAAACCAGGCACTTTGTTTACACGGCTGAACTTACAGAGGCCAAGTAATAGGCTTTTTTTCTTTTTCTTTTTTTTTTGAGAGAGAAATAAAGGGGCGTGGGGTTGGTTTAGAGGCTAGCTTATTGTTTGATAAAAGCTTTTGAGGTTGAAGTTTGCCTACATTATCTGTATTTTTCAGATCTCAGGATAATTCTATGTATGATAGTCGTGCGATTCTCTGATGAAAAATGTAGCCATTCTAGGTAGATCTCTTTGGAAGTCATCAAAAGTTTGTTTTTGGCTTGAACCCGGAGCTGTGGTCTTCCCTAGATCTCCTTGCTGGATACAGTGATTAATTATCCTCTTCCGTTACTTATACCAGTACCTTCTCACAATTGCATTCGATATTGTAAATCTTCCGTGTAATCCGTGTAATTGAGCTCTCATGGGATGCCAACTGCCAAGCATAGTCTGTTTGACAGCTGAACATGATCAACTTTGTACTTTGGGGTTGGGGGGGGGGGGGTTTTGTTTGAGTCTCATCACTGAGTTTCTAAAACATTTATGGATGCAAAGTGAGGCACAAAGAGCGACGTAAGCTAGCTTTGCCTTTAGCTGAGTTAGCTGACACCTATTCTAGTGTATCAGATGTAAGTGTCACCATAGTGGTCTGGTACTTATATTTGTTATGGTATTTAGCATCATTCTTGTGTAAGTTCCAAAGAATTCATTATGAGCATTGTTGTAATATTCTTTTAAATCGACAAAGTATTTATATCCTGGAGCAGTGACAGTGTAATGTAATATAATTCAACGCAGGAAGAGCGTAGAAAAGAAAAACAGAAAAGAAAAGGAAGGCTGTGGTATGATTACATTAAACATCTCAAACTCAACACATCCATTGATACAATTATGCAGAAGTTCCACTCTCCTACGTTATCTGTTTATAAGTGATGTTACATGAGAATGTTCTGCACTCATAGAGGAAACCTCACTCATACATACACACACATGAAAGTGCCACTCTCAAGCAATACAAGGTAAATGAAAAACAATACTGAAGCTCAAAAGCTGTGACATTTTGAAAGGGAACTTAGTTGGAAGGTGGTTGAGAAAAGCCAGGAATGGAAGGGATTGAGGTGGGCAAGTTAGGGATGGTGGTAGGGATAGTTGTAGGAATGTTTGGCAAGGACGGCATGTTTGGTAATGATGGGTTCTGGCTGCTTGGATTAGTCAGAGAGGACAAGGGGTTGGTGGGCAATGGTGGCAGTAGTGCAGCCTGAGGCAGGGTTGTCGGAATTGCCGGCAATGGGGGAATGGTTGTGGGCAATGTAGGTACTGCAGGCGCTGTCTGCAACAGATGGCGTGCTGCGAGGGTCATTTGGATGCTTGACATGGATATAGCCATGATCAGGGAGAACAGGAATATTAACTTGGCCATATTTTGGAGGAAGGAAGAGGGCTAAGACTAGGATTTTTTATTGGAATGGAGTTTGTGGAAACTAGATGATGAATAGCTTCTTTTGTACTGAGTTCTAAAAAAGGATCTTCTTATGGCCATTTATAGATACTGGGATTCCTATTATGTATAGGAAGTTTGATGAAATGTGGTTGGGGACCGGTATACAGAATGGCCTAGGTTGGTCTACAAGTTCACCTTCTCAGCATGGTGAGCTCTTAGAACTTTTTAAAAATTGAATATATGGACATCTTAGCAATTTGACTTTAGGCTATGCCTTGTTTGCAGAATAGGAAAATAAGTGAATCTGCGTAGATTTAGATTAGGTGGATCCACAATGAATCATCGTTCATCTAGACAGTAGATTGCCAAATGTGCATTTAGTTCACTACTTAGTTACACTATTTTAGTGCCACTTGCAACTTGCAGATGGGGTTCACTGTTCGAGTTCATGTGCTTTTTGGGTTGGGTTATAATTTGCCATGTGAAAAGAAATTGCTGCTGGCACTGGCTCCACACTGGCCGTTTTGCTTCCATCCCTCGTACAACACCATTTGTGAGGATTTTGATCCTAATCGAACTCATCACCTTGTGAAAGGAAAGATGGCGGTTTGTCTGTAGATATGATCAGCTTAGAAGAGTAATAGATGGATTCAATTTTCATAAAGAATGTCAGATTCAGCTTCAAACTGTTGTTGGTATTGGGTACCTCACAGGCAGATGAATGGTCTTCCCAGTTGCTGCCAGAACAATTTGGCTTTGTCTATTGTCTTTATCTGAAATTCAAGCAATTGCCAGTACATGGACTTGCCTTCGTCTTTTTGAATAGCCTGTTGTGCAAAACATGACATTGTTTTACAGTTTTTTTCCTTTTTTTAAAAACAAGGACATCCAGGTGAAGCAATGTCAGGGATTCTTTTACAGTTTGGCCTAAAACAGGACATTCTAAATTGGTCTAAAAGAGGACAGTTTTTTACTGTTTAGTGATCTGGTCGAGACAATGTTGGAGATTCAAGCAATTTCCATTACATGGATTTGTAGATCTTTTGAATAATCTGTTGGGTAAAATAGGACATTCTTTTACAGTTTACTGATTTGGTAGACAATATTGGAGATTTCAGCCATTCCCAGTACATGGATTTGTAGTTATTCCTCCCCAATTAAGACTGATCATTCAGACAGACAGAGGTAAATTAATGAGTTCGGATATCAATGTTAATAGTCTCTTGGGTAAAAGAGGACATTTTTTTTACAGTTTACTAATCTGATAGACAATATTGAAGCCTTCTGATGTGCGATAAGGGATGATTTGTATAAAGCATGTGCAAAACCCCTGTCAATGAGCGTTCGTTTTCTGGGCAATTCACATACTGCTATCAGAAATACAGAATTACCGGTAAGGAGCTGCAAATTTGGAAACGTAAGGATTCAACTATATATTCATGGGGACAGACAGATGTTACAACAGGCATAAGATCACCCTTCCACTAGTACACATCAAAATCCAAGAAGAATAAAATACACCCAAAAAAAAAAAAAAAATCTTGAAAGGAAACTCTATCACTCAGCGTCACTCATGAGGCACAAAACCAATCTAATTAAGGCCCAAATACTTACACAAGGCCGAACCAGAAAATTCACCGATACAAACATTGCATCCACCCCTGGGCTGGAAGAAGAGAGTGGCCTGTCCGCCACCACCTTTAATGCCCTCCTTAGCAAAACCCCTCCTGTCCACCACCGCTGCCGCCGCCAACACTCCGGACCCAAAGGATGCTCTTAGTCTGGCCGCCAATTGTGGCCAACTTGGCCTTTACAACCTTACCTTTGACTGACCCTAATGCCCTTGTCAAGTCTCTCTGTATAGATAAGAGAAGGAAGACTATGGTATGATAAAATTAAACATCTCAAACTCAAGACCCATCCATTATTCTCAAACTCAATACACATCCATTATAAAGACACTCGGAAGTTCTAGTATCCAACTATAAATGATGAGACAAAAGTAACAATCTGCACTCATATAGAATCTCACTCACACAGAGACACTCATAAAATACACTCTTAAGCAATACAAGGTAAGCAAAATAGTCCTAGAAGGAATTTAAAAGCTCAAAAGCCGTTACATTTGGGAAGGGAACTTAGTTGGAAGGAGGTTGAGAAAAGCCAGGAATAGTAGGGATTGAGGTCGGCAGGCTTGGCATGGTGGTTGGAATAGTCGTAGGCATGTTTGGCAAGGGAGGGATTGTCGCTGTTGGCAAGGAGGGCATGTTTGGCAAAGATGGGATTTGGGTGCTTGGGTTAGGCAGAGTGGGCAAAGGGTTGGTGGGCAGTGGTGGCAGGGCAGCCTGAGGCAGGTTTGTTGGAATTGCAGGCAATGGGGGTATATTGGTGGGCAGTGTGGGTACCGAGGGCCCTGTCTGTAACAGATGGCGTGCTGCAAGAGTCATGTTGATCCTGGACATCGACATGGCCATGATCGGTAAGAGCATGAACACAAACTTGGTGGCGGCCATATTGTGGAGCAGGAGGGTTTAGTATGAGATTTCTTAATTGGTATGGGGCCTGTGGAAATTAGACAAAGAATAACTTGATTTTGTTCTGAGTTGAAAAAAGAGCTTGTTTTGAGTATTTATAGATACTGGGATTCCTGTATTACATAGAAAGTTTGCTGCAATGTGGTTGGGGACTGGTGTACAGAAGTACCTAAGTTTTTGCTTCTGAACTTAGTTGTGCAATGCATGAGATTGATGAGGTATTATCCATTCAGAGATTTTGAAAATTAAAAAACAGATATTTAATTGGTCAATCATTAGGATGTGGTTGGCCAAAATGTAGCGACGCAGCAGCAGGGGTTAGCTCACCTGCCTGGTGACTGGACTCTGGAGACTTTTCCTGTAATTTTAATTTGAAAGCAACAACTTTTAGTAGCCTGTGTCGAGGATCAACTCATAAAAAATTTAGAAATGTGTGTTTTAGGGTCAGTGAACGTATTTGAGTAGTCAACTCAAATGATACGCATTGATGATTTGCTTGTCACTTCCTTTTTTTTTTTTCCTGACAGAAATGGGTAATTCAAGAAACTCTTGGCAAACATGTGTTTTGCTGCACTGACTGCTGCGTTTTTCAACACCCCTCCCCTCCGGGGCCAAAGAAAAAAAATCCTCTTGGTTATCTGTTGCTATTGCGTTTAAGGTGCGTTTTACTGATACAAGACGCGGTGCCATGTCTAAGAGAGTTCATATTCCATGAACAAAGTGCAAATGCAGTGTCATGTCTGTGAAAGAGAATTCATATTCCGTAAACCAGTGAGCTTTGTGTGCACTGCTGAATTTACAGAGATCAAGTAATAGGCTTCTTTTCTTTTTCTTTTTCTTTTTGGAGAGAGAAATAAAGGGACGTGGGGTTGATTTAGAGGCTAGCTTATTGTCTGAGAAAAGCTTTTGAGGCTGAAGTTCGCCTACATTATCTGTATTTTTCAGATCTCAAGATTATTCAATGTATGATAGTCGTGTGATTCTCTGATGAAAAATGTAACCATTCTAGGAAGATCTCTTTGGAAGTCATCAAAGGCTCGTTTTTGGCTTGAACCCGTAGCTGTGGTCTTTTCCTAAATTTCCCGGCTGGATACAGTGATTAATTATCCTCTTCTGTTACATATACTGGTACCTCGTCACAACTGCATTCGATATTGTAAGTCTTCCATGTAATTGAGGTCTCATGGGATGCCAACTGCAAAGCATAGTCCGTTTGACAGCTGAACATGATCAACTTTGTACTTTTTTTTTGGGGGGGGGGGGGTTGTTGTTTGAGTCTCATCACTGAGTTTCTAAAACATTTATTGGTGCAAAGTGAGGCACAAAGAGCTATGTAAGCTAGCTTTGCCTTTGGCTGAGTTAGCTGAGACCTATTCTAGTGTATCAGATATAAGTATTACCATAGTGGTCTAGTACTTATATTTGTTATGGTATTTAGCATCATACTTGTGTAAGTTCCAAAGAATTCATTATGAGCATTGTTGTAATATTCTTTTAAATCGACAAATGTATTTATATCCTGGAGCTGTGACAATGTAATGTAATATCATTCAATGCAGGAAGACTGTAGAAAAGAAAAAAGGGTAAAGAAAAAGAAGGCTGTGGTATGATTACATTAAACATCTCAAACTCAACACATCCATTGATACAATCACGCAGAAGTTGTACTCTCCGACGTTTACATGCGAACGTTCTGCACCCATATAGGAAATCTCACTCATACATACACACACGTGAAAGTACCACTCTCAAACAATACAAGGTAAACGAAAAACAATCCTGGAATTAATTCTGAAGCTCAGAAGCTGTGACATTTCGAAAGGGAACTTAGTTGGAAGGGGGTTGAGAAAAGCCAGGAATGGAAGGGATTGAGGTGGGCAGGTTAGGGATGGTGGTAGGGATAGTTGTAGGAATGTTTGGCAAGGACGGCATGTTTGGTAATGATGGGATCTGGCTGCTTGGATTAGGCAGAGAGGACAAGGGGTTGGTGGGCAATGGTGGCAGTGCAGCCTGAGGCAGGGTTGTCGGAATTGCCGGCAATGGGGAAATGGCGGTGGGCAATGTAGGTACTGCAGGCGCTGTCTGCAACAGATGGCGTGCTGCGAGGGTCATTTGGATGCTTGACATGGATATAGCCATGATCAGGGAGAAAAGGAATATTAACTTGGCAGCGCCCATATTTTGGAGGAAGGAAGAGGGATAAGACTAGGATTTTTTGTTGGAATGGAGTTTGTGGAAACTAGATGATGAGTAGCTTCCTTTGTACTGAGTTGTAAAAAGGATCTTCTTATGGCCATTTATAGATACTGGGATTCCTATTATGTATAGGAAGTTTGATGAAATCTGGTTGGGGACTGGTATGCAGAATGGCCTAGGTTGGTCTACCAGTTCACCTTCTCAGCATGGTGAGCTCTTAAAAGTTTTTAAAAATTGAATACATGGACATCTTAGCAATCTGACTTTAGGCTATGCCTTGTTTGCAGAATAGGAAAATAAGTGGATCTGCGTAGATTTAGATTAGGTGGATCCACAATGAATTATCGTTCATCTAGACAGTGGATTGCCAAATGTGAATTTAGTTCACTACTTACACTATTTTAGTGCCGCTTGCAACTTGCAGATGGGGTTCACTGTTCGAGCTCATGTGTTTTCTGGGTTGGGTGATAATTTGCCATGTGAAAAGATATTGCTGCTGGCACTGGGTCTACACCGGCCGTTTTGCTTCCATCCCTCGTACAGCACCATTTGTGAGGATTTTGATCCTAGTCGAAGTCGTCACCTTATAAAAGGGAAGGTTGTGGTTTGTCTGTAGCTATGATCAGCTCAGAACAGTAATAGATAGATTTGGATTCAATTTTCATAAAGAATGTCAGATTCAGCGTCAAGCTGTTGTTGGTGTTGGGTACATCACAGGCAGATGAATGGTCTTCTCTGTTGCTCCCAGAACAGTTTGGCTTTAACTATTGTCTTTACCTGAGATTCAAGCAATTCCCAGTACATGGACTTGCCTCTGTCTATTTGAATAGCATGTTGGATAAACATGACATTTTTTTGCGGGGTTTTTTAAATTTTAATAAGAACATCCAGGCGAAGCAATGTAGGAGATTCTTTTACAGTTTGGTCTAAAACAGGACATTCTCAATTGGTCTAAAACAGGACAGTTTTTTACAGTTCACTGACCAGGTCGACAATGTCGGTTTCCAGTACACGGACTTGTAGATCCTTTGAATAATCTGTTGGGTAAAATAGGACATTCTTTTACAGTTTATTGATTTGGTAGATAATATCCAAGATTCCAACAATTCCCAGTACATGGATTTATAGTTATTCCTCCCGAATTAAGACCGATCATTCAGATATATAGCGGTAAATTAATGAGTTCGGATATTAGTGTGAATAGTCTCTTGGGTAAAAGAGGACATTCTTTTATAGTTTACTAATCTGGTTGACAATATTGAAGCTTTCTGATGTGCGATAAGGGATGATTTGTATAAAGCATGTGTCAATTTTTACCAGGAAGCTTCAAAACCCCTGTCAGTGAGTGTTCGTTTTCTGGCAATTCAAATACTGCCATCAGAAATACAGAATTACTAGTAAGAAGCTGCAAATTTGGAAACGTGAGATTCAACTATATTCATAGGGACAAACAGATGTTACAACAGGCATAAGATCACCCCTCCAGTAGTACACATCAAAATCCAAGAAGAGTAAAATACAAGAAAAGAAAACTTTGAAAAGAACCTCTATCACGCAGCATCACTCATGAGGCACAAAACCAACCTAAGGCCCAAATGGTTACACAAGGCCGAACCGAAAATTCACCGATACAAAAAATGGCCCATCCCAGGCCTAGTAGAAGAGAGTGGCCTATCCACCACCACCTTCAGAGCACCTGCAATACAAGGCTCGCGACTCAAGAATTTGGCTCACGGTCCAAAAACCACCATGCATCAGTGATCAGTTTCGCCCGTCCCACAGTCTAGCTTACGGCCGTGATACGCCTTCCACACATTTTCTCTCATATCTTTTTGCTAACTAAGCCCTTAAAAGTCTAAAATCAATAATATGTTAGTGATGAGGTCCATAAAATATTATTTTATTTAATAATTCAAGTTAATGATCCATAGGATGTAGAGAAGAGAAAAAAAGTTGGCTTGTGAGATGATGTGGAGAGTGTAGGCCCCCACTTGTAATTCAAATTATGGATCACTATTGTATATGCTTTTAACGCCCTCCGTAGCAAAACCCTTCGGTCTACCACCACTGCCCCCGCCAATACCTCGGACTCGAAGGATGCTCCCAAGAGCGTGATAGATGATTTATTTCAAATTTCATGTTTTATTCTTCTCATTATATGGCACCATCAACAACTAGAAAGGTGTACATGCTCCTCTTTATATATTTAAGTAGTACTTTGGCATCATGCAAGTTTCTATCAAATCATCTATCATGTCCTTGGGAGCATGTACTCTGAAAAGTCGCATTGACAAAAATATATTAAAATAATCTATATGACAAATACATCTTGAAAAAATTATACATATGACAAATAAGAGCATATTTACCTAGGAGCACATCAGAATTTGCCAATTTGAAAAGTGTTAAAGATCGGTCATTTCAACAAAGGTTTCTAACTTTTTCACCTTTTTCAAATAAAGATGGAATTTATTATTGCTGCCTTTGTTTCTTATTTTTCAATTTGTTTTCAAATATTTTCAACTTTTTTAAAATACATCTACACAAATTTTGACTCTTTGAAGACAGACTCTCTACGTATTATTGGTAAGATTGTACATATTTGGATCTCTCTCAATAAATACTTCAGCTAATCACATTACCTATTGTCATATCCGTTGGAGTTCCATTCGGGGAGGTGCCAAATACTCCTAACATGCTATAACAAGGTTTTCATTAGTACCCAAAAATTGTATAACACTTATCAAAAAGATAAAACAAAATCGTATAATGAGTAGACCTTTTAAAACTGACTTGAGATTTGAAATCCGAACCGAACGACCTAAACTCATACCCAACCTCGACATCCGAAATATGATCACCTAAAGATGCACCCGAAACTCGAATTGACCTGAACCGAACCATACCCGATGCAAAATTTGCTACAAAGTTGCTTATTTTTGCATGACAAGCGTATTGGACCAAAAATTAGTTGACTTGAACCGAAATTCACCTGATTCAAATCGAACTGAACCGAACCGACCAGAAATGTCACTTAACCTGAAACATAACCCGATCCAAATTTAACCCAATCTATACTCGAACCAAATGACTCATTTGTGAGGTCTACCTAAATTAACGAGTGCCAGAATCTGATTCCAAACTAGTCCCAGTAAATTCAAAGTTTCAATTCTTCGCGGTTTCGACTGCCTCATATATTTCCTCTCACGCGATATTGGGGGAGGGCGGAAAAAAAATCCCAACAAAATCAGCGAAAGATGTTTTCGTAAATTTGCGTGCGCAGTTGTCTTTCAATTGAGCCAATTTTATTTATAATTGAGGTTAGGGTTTTAAGTTTCAAACTTCAAATTCTAGATTAGATCATAGCATATGCTAATTACTTCTTTTTTCTTATTTGACTTAATTTCTTGTCGACGATGGAGTTGTTTTATGGTCCTTCCATGGGATTTGAACTTTGGATACCAACTAATTTGCTTGCATTGCGTGTTTAATTCAGTTAGATTGCTTATACATGATTGTTTAGTTTGTTTGTTGCATGGGGAAAGATGTCTTTCAAAACATGAAAAATCATGAAAAATTTCAAAGCTTTTAAAAGATGTGACAGTTAATCCTAATGAATACCTTGTGTGTGGATTCCAAAGTACGGAAAATCATAAAGAACCAGTACAATTCTAAAATATGGTCGTATTTATGTGTTTCTATGAGTTTTCTTTCGGTCGTATTTAAATTTCTACATTTGATGCGGTTTAAAGAAACACTTGAAACTTACTTTTCTAGTGCATCATACTTATTTTCTATTGCCATTGTGTTGCTGTTTCTGACTTTTTTTTAATCGTAATTTAATATTCAGATGGCAAGTTCTGTACGTGATGTCCCTAGTCAAAATATGCACATTACGTACCAAAGGAAAAGTGATGTATATGTGGGTGGCAAGTGAACCAAATCAAACTCCAACTCAAAATAAGCCAAATTGGGAAGAGAAATGAAAGATGGATGAGATGGATGAAGAATTTCACTACACAAGAAAAAGGAATAGAACAAGATCTTGTAATTGAGATAATCCTTCACGGAGCCACTCAATGACTTGACCTTGGGCTAATTCTCTTGTCTTAACCAAGGAATCACTCCAATTGGAAAAGGAAGAGAACCTAGAACACTACTTGAATTTGCCACAATTCAAGATATAGAACTAGGAATTTAGTTGCACTTTTGAGAAACACACTCAAAGTACTTGTATTGCTTAGGAAATTTCTTACAATGCTGAATGATAAGCTTCACACGCCCCTCCCCTTTTTATAGACTCAGCAAAAGACAATCAAAGAACTCAAATAACTCCTAACAATTAAAACTAGCTAATGAAAAGTCTAAGAAAAATGAAAAGACTCATCATAAAAGGGGTGGGGGAGGTTACAAGGAATATTCTAGGATTTTTGCAGCTGATTACATCAATCTAGAAGCATCTAAAACGTGCACAATATCAGCCACACAAGTATATGTAACCGAAGACTCTTCATATTCCCAGCATTAATCCTTGCAACTGCCTCAACTTCAACAGAGCATAACTTCCAGAATACTCGGCCAAATCACGCGTTCGTGGGCTTGTTAGAAAGCCCTGGAAGTCTATTTTCCAGAATGGGCTCATTTGCTCAATTTGGATAAGCGGTTTGAAAGTTATGGCCCAAACAATGCACCTATCTCAGACTGGACTGGATCAGCATAACGTATCTTTGAGTGATATTTTGCCCAATCAAATGACGTCCAAATTAAACAAACTTGGGCTTATTTGAAAGCTGAAATCTTAAACTTCAAAACCATGTGGAGCCTCAAGTTGTGGGACCACTTTAGGTAGGCCAAAAGTGCACACAAAAAGCGGGAAATTTCTGGATGACGGCGGCACTACCTCTTCGGGTATGAACGCCAATTTTCGGCAAAGTTTGGCAACTTCCTTGACTTCTTGAAGCTTGAGTGAGTCCTCCTTGGGCTGAGCTTGATGGTCCTTGGGCTTCTCACGATGGTCTCCATCATTCCCCCCGGGTAAGTGAAAGTTTGCCCTCAAACTAGGAAGGGGCTCATCATCGAAAAAGGGGCTAAGATCGGAGACATTGAAGGTAGCCGAAACTCCATAATCTCCAGGTAGATCAACCTTATATGCATTGGGCCCAACCTTCTCAAGGATTTCAAATGGACCATCGGAACGCGGCATCAACTTAGATTTTCTCTTTGAAGGGAAACGCTCCTTCCTCATGTGAATCCATACCAAATCTCCTGGCTGAAAATGTACCTCCTTGCGATGCTTGTTGGCGCTTTGCATGGCTCTCTCATTAGCCTTGGCAATGTTATTTCTAACTCTTGCATGAAGATCTTGGATCTCCTTGGCTCTTTTTTCAGCTTCCCAACTAAATTTTATGGGAGTTGGAATGGGAACAAGATCCAAGGGACTCTTGGGATTGTAGCCATAGACAACTTGAAATGGAGAGAGTTGGGTGGACTTGCTAGGCACTCGATTGAATGCAAACTCGGCATGTGGTAGCAACTCATCCCAATTCTTCAAATGCTTCTTCACTAGGACTCTAAGTAAGGTACCCAAAGTCCTATTGGTGACTTCAGTTTGTCCATCAGTTTGGGGATGACAAGTAGTGCTAAACTTGAGTTGAGTACCCAATTTGCGCCATAGAGTTAGCCAAAAATGACTAAGAAACTTGGAGTCATGATCGGATACCATGCTCTTTGGAATGCCATGTAGTCTCACAATCTCCTTGAAATAAAGACTAGCCACTTGAGTAGCATCATTAGTGGTGTGGCAAGGGATGAAATGCGCCATCTTGGAGAATCGATCCACAACCACCATAATGGAGTCTTTGTTCCTTTGGGTTCTAGGTAAACCCGTGACGAAATCCAACTAATATCTTCCCAAGGGGCTTGAGGAATGGGAAGTGGAGAATACAATCCTTGGGGCAAAGAATGGCTCTTAGCCATTTGACAAGTAGAACATCTTTTGATGAAATGCTCTACATCTCTTGACATCTTAGGCCAATAGTAGTGTTCCTTCAACATTGATCTAGTCTTCTCGACACCAAAATGGCCAGCTAGGGCTCCTCCATGTAGCTCTTGGATAAGCAGTTCACGAAATCCACATTGAGGTATACAAAGGCGTGAACCTTTGAATAGGAACCCATCTTCTAAGTGGAACAACCCATGGGGGTGTTTAAGACACTTCTCAAAAATGTCCTTGAAATCATCATCTTTTGGGTACAAATCTTTAACAACTTCAAATCCAAGTACTTTAGTACTCAAAGTAGAGAGTAATAAGTACCTTCTTGATAATGCATCAGCTCCTTTGTTGAGAGTTCCCGCCTTATGTTGGATAGTGAAGTGGAAGGACTGAAGATACTCTACCCATTTAGCATGTCTAGGGTTGAGCTTATGTTGTCCTTGGATGTATTTGAGAGCTTCATGGTCTGAATGAAGGATGAATTCACCTCCAACTAAGTAATGACGCCAATGCTCCAATGCTCTAATGATTGCATAAAACTCCTTGTCATAGGTGGAGTACTTCTTCTTGGCATCGTTGAGCTTCTCACTGAAAAAGGCAATGGGTCTCTTCTCTTGAGATAGGACAGCTCCAATTCCTACCCCGGATGCATCACACTCTACTTCAAAGACTTTGGTAAAGTCGGGCAAGGCTAGAACGGGGGAACTAGTGAGCTTCTTCTTGATCTCTTCGAAGGCTTGTTGTGCTTGCTCGTTCCATGAAAACTCTTTGCCTTTAATTACCTCAGTCATAGGAGCCATAATTGTACTGAAATTTCTAATGAACCTCCGGTAAAATGAGGCTAGGCCATGAAAACTCCTTACTTGAGTGATGGATGTAGGAGTTGGCCACTCTTGAATAGCCTTGATCTTGCTTTCATCAACTTGGAGGCCTTGGGCGGAAACAATGAAACCCAAGAATACCACTTGAGGAGTGAAGAAAAAGCATTTATCCATATTGCCATAAAGTTGTTCTTGTGAAAGAATCTCCAAAACTTGTTGCAAATGCTTGGCATGCTCCTCCTCGGTCTTGCTATAGACCAAGATATCATCAAAGTAAACAACAACACAAGTTCCAATGAGGGGCTTGAGAACTTGGTTCATGAGTCTCATAAAAGTGCTCGGGGCATTAGTAAGCCCGAATGGCATTACAAGCCACTCATATAAACCTCCTTTAGTCTTAAAGGCGGTTTTCCATTCATCACCTTCAAAAATGCGAATCTGATAATAGCCACTTCTAAGATCAATCTTAGAAAAGATAGCGGCTCCGTGTAATTCATCCAATAGATCTTCCAATCGGGGAATAGGATACCGGTACTTGATAGTGATCTTGTTTATTGCCCGGCTATCAACACACATACGCATGCTACCATCCTTCTTAGGAACAAGGAGGGCGGGCACGGCACATGGGCTTAGACTTTCCCGAATTAAACCCTTGGACAAGAGATCATCCACTTGTCTTTTGATTTCTTGTGTTTCGCTTGGAGACATCCGGTATGCCGGCTTGTTTGGAAGTACGGATCCGGGAACGAGGTCTATCTTGTGTTGGATAGATCTTGGAGGGGGAAGGCCATGTGGAATTTCTTGTGGAAAAACATGGTGATAGGCTTGTAGGAGAGGGGTGAGTAGTGGATGTGAGGGAGATGGTGGCTTAGACTCTTCTTGTAAAAGTATCAAGTCTTTAAAAGACTCATACTCATGGTGCTCAGATTTGAGAAGAGTAGTAAAGAAGACTTCCAAATGAGGATTGTCTTTTGGTTGAGAGGGGAAAGGACTTTTGAGAGGGGTAAGAGTGATTTTCTTACGGTCCTTGAGAAAAGAGTAAGTGTTCATCCAGCCATCATGGATGACACTTCTATCAAAAAGCCATGGTCTACCCAATAATGTATGGCAAGCATCCATGGGGACTATATCACACCAAATCTCATCTTTATAGTTTTTCCCAATTGAAAAGGAAACAAGACAACGGTGAGTAATTTGCAAACCTTTGCCTTGATTCAACCATTGTATGGTGTAGGGATTTGGACGAGGAGAGACTTGCAGCTTGAGTTTGTCCACCATAGTCTTTGAGGCAACGTTAGCACAACGACCTCCATCAATGATAAGGGAACAAACCTTGTCTCCTACGGTACACCTGGTGTGAAAAATGGTTTCTCTTTGCTCCATGTCCTTTTGAGTGGCAATTCCACTCAAGGCCCGGCGGATAACTAGCAATTCTCCTTCATCGGGGCCTTCTTCAACTTCTTCCAAACTTCCTTCTTCATGGTGCTCTTCTTCTTCTTCGTCATAGGCATGTTCATCACATGCTTCTTGGTACTCCGCTAGGGAAACGATCCTCCTGTTTGGACACTCAGATGCATAGTGTCCCATACCTTGGCACCGAAAGCAACGAACCTTGTCCTTTGATTTGGGTTCTTGTGTGGAGGGTTTTGGAGGGGTTGGAGTGGTGTTTTTGGTTTGTGATGGTGGGGAATTTTGTGGACGAGGAGGGTAGTACGGAGGCTTTTGTGTGGGGTAAGGACGAGAGAGAGACTTGGAAAGGACACTCTTTCCCTTTGATTTCTTTTGTTGCTCTACCTTGTAGGCTAGAGAACTCAAGTCATCAAGGGATGAATATGGTTGCAACTCAACAATATGAGCAATAGACTCATCAAGTCCGGTTAAGTATCTTACCAAGGTTTGAGAGTCATCTTCTTTCAAGTCGCATTTGAGTAGGAGTTGTTCAAACTCCCGAGTGTATTCTTCCACACTCTTGGATCCTTGCTTGAGTCGATGGAGCTTGAGGTAATTGTCTTGCACATAGTGAGAGGGAAGAAACTTGGCCTTGAGTTTTTCTTTCATTTTGGCCCAAGTTCTGATTTTTCCCTTTCCATTCCTTGCTCTTTTCGCTCCAAGGTTAGCCCACCAGATTGAAGCATATTTTCTGAGTTTAAGGGCTACGAGTTTTACCTTCTTGTCCTCCGGGATGTCCTCATATTCAAAGATCCTCTCAATGGTGTGCAACCAATCGAGAAATAAGTCCGGGTCAAGTTGGCCTTCAAATTCGGGGATGTCAATTCGGACGCCACCAATATTGCCTCCTTGCCTTCGTCTCCTTGGGGCTTCTTCGTTACTAGAATTGGCTCGGGATTGAAAGACTTCTTCTTCTAATTCGACCACCGGTTCATGAGGATGAGAGGGAGTGGGGCTATGAACCCACCTTCGTTTTTCCTCCAAAAGTTGCCCAAGTTGAGTTCGAAGATAGGTGACTTGCGCTTCTAACTCTTCCACACGTGCTTGATCGCTTCTTGTGGACTTTGTAGACATGTTGGAGATGCTTTGAAGGAAGAATAGGCAGCAGGGAAAGTGGCACGGTCGTGCAAGGGGGCACGGGCAGGCCGTGCTATGCTTCGACTTGAAGAAATGCAGAAAATTACCGTGGCACGGTCGTGCTTGGTGGCACGGGGGCACCGTGCTGCGTCTCGCCTTGCAGATTTCTGGAAAATGAATATGGCACGGTCGTGTGGTATGGCACGGGGGCATCGTGCGGCTTCTCTGGTCTTCGAGACTGGGTTTGCCGGTTTGTGCCTCTTTTTTTTTTTTTTTTTTTTGTATGTTTGGCTTTTTGGGATGTATGTGGGTGTGATGTGGGTCACTTAAGAACCTTGGCTCTGATACCAATTGATGTATATGTGGGTGGCAAGTGAACCAAATCAAACTCCAACTCAAAATAAGCCAAATTGGGAAGAGAAATGAAAGATGGATGAGATGGATGAAGAATTTCACTACACAAGAGAAAGGAATAGAACAAGATCTTGTAATTGAGATAATCCTTCACGAAGCCACTCAATGACTTGACCTTGGGCTAATTCTCTTGTCTTAACCAAGGAATCACTCCAATTGGAAAAGGAAGAGAACCTAGAACACCACTTGAATTTGCCACAATTCAAGATATAGAACTAGGAATTTAGTTGCACTTTTGAGAAACACATTCAAAGTACTTGTATTGCTTAGGAAATTTCTTACAATGCTGAATGATAAGCTTCACACGCCCCTCCCCTTTTTATAGACTCAGCAAAAGATAATCAAAGAACTCAAATAACTCCTAATAATTAAAACTAGCTAATGAAAAGTCTAAGAAAAATGAAAAGACTCATCATAAAAGGGGTGGGGGAGGTTACAAGGAATATTCTAGGATTTTTGCAGCTGATTACATCAATCTAGAAGCATCTAAAACGTGCACAATATCAGCCACACAAGTATATGTAACCGAAGACTCTTCATATTTCCAGCATTAATCCTTGCAACTGCCTCAACTTCAACAGAGCATAACTTCCAGAATACTCGGCCAAATCACGCGTTCTTGGGCTTGTTAGAAAGCCCTGGAAGTCTATTTTCCAGAATGGGCTCATTTGCTCAATTTGGATAAGCGGTTTGAAAGTTATGGCCCAAACAATGCACCTATCTCAGACTGGACTGGATCAGCATAACGTATCTTTGAGTGATATTTTGCCCAATCAAATGATGTCCAAATTAAACAAACTTGGGCTTATTTGAAAGCTGAAATCTTAAACTTCAAAACCATGTGGATCCTCAAGTTGTGGGACCACTTTAGGTAGGCCAAAAGTGCACACAAAAAGCGGGAAATTTCTGGATGACGGCGGCACTACCTCTTCGGGTATGAACGCCAATTTCCGGCAAAGTTTGGCAACTTCCTTGACTTCTTGAAGCTTGAGTGAGTCCTCCTTGGGCTGAGCTTGATGGTCCTTGGGCTTCTCACGATGGTCTCCATCAAAAAGAGAGGTAATATATATCCATCCTTCCTATAACCAACTTCCTACTAATCAATGAAAACGTTGTGTAGATCCCCTTATTAACTCAAATTAATGCTTAAGGTTGTGTCTTAGCTAGCTAGTGATTCATGTATTCTTAATGGACATCTGGCTTCTTGGGTAATAGGGGCACAAGAATTGTAAGGACCTCATTAGCTCGTTGACAGATGATATGCTTGTCCATATCCTTTCTTTGTTGGACCCACGAGAAGCAGCAAGAACTGGTGCCCTCTCAGAGATGGAGATATGTGTGGGCTAATTTATCCGATTTAGATTTTGATGCCTCATCAACATTGTGCACACTGTGGAACGCACGTTCTGTTTCAGAGGAATATTAGCTACTCAATGCGCGGCTGAGGCATGTAAATATGTTCGTCGTGTGACCCACGTAGTGCGTTCTTGTCTTGCTCCCAGTATCTGTAGATTCCGAGTTCATTTTCCACTTGGAGTGTTCTATGGACATCATATCCAGACATGGGTGAACTTCGCCATGAGGAAGAATGTCAAAGAACTCAAATTGAACTTTTCAGGTTATACTGGTGGATGCCCTCAATATCCTTTCTACTTAGACTCTTTTAGGCGCTATGCTGGGTATCCCTCTGTGCAGACCTTGGTCTCCCTAAGTTTGGTTGGAGTCAGCATCAGTGGTTATTTTCTCGAATCTGTCTTGTTTAAGTTTCCGAACCTGGAGCACCTTATGATGAAGTATTTGAAGTGTGGACAAGGTGATCTTATTGTTGTCGGTGATTTGCTCAAGCTGAGATACTTGGAGATATCAAGTTGCCATGATTACAGTAAACTTGAGATGGCTGCCAGGAACCTTGTTTCTATTGTGAACGGTGCTTACAACCAGGATGTCAAGTTTCATTATGTTCCATTGCTCAGCGAGGCCTCATTTAGTGGACCCAGTTCACTTCACTGGATCCATAATCTTCACCATTCTGGTTTTCTTTCTCAGCTAACGAAACTTACACTTACCATTTTGGTCAGTTTTTTCATTCCCTTTATTTGTGGGTGATTCAGTGACGATTTATCTGAAGAAGTTATGTAATGTTCACTTCATAAAAAGGCTTTTTGCTGCGTCTGTAGATTCAAGATTTCATGCAGTACTCAACTGGACTTCCACAGTTTGGAAACCTGAAGCAATTTGAGGTCTTGATCTTTGACCCTGATGACAAGGGCCTTCTCGCTTCAACCCACTTCATATATGCCTGCCCAGTGCTGCATAAATTCAAGCAACAGGTGATTGATTGCTTCTCTTATTCTTGTTATGTGTTATAGTGCTATTGTAGATATGTGATTGAATTATTTAAAATGACAGGTGCATTTAGTACTTTTTATGGTTGATTCCTACAATTTCCAAATTTTTCCTCATCATATTTAGGATTTACATTGTGTTTGTGAATATAAAATTCTGTTGGTAATGCTTGTTCTGTGCTAAAATTTAAGTATTGTTCGCAATGCCCTGCTTTTAGCAACGTGACGCCAAGCAATATTGACAGTTGAATGTCAGTCATTAGTGTTGTTAAAAAAAACATGTACTACAGACTTTACGCATTTCCAATACTGAGGCCAAGAGTTCGTTTCAACTTCATCGAATGTCTCTGCCAGTCATTAGAATCCATTTAGCAAGACGTAAAGTTTTGCTTTCTTTGTGGCCTTTGAAATCCCATAGGATGAACTCTTTTACAAAAGGTGTTTACTAATCACTCCATGGATCATAGGTTCTGCATCTTCATGTGAAAATGTTCTATAAGCCGAAAGGCCTTCTCTCTCAGGTAACACATTTGAAAATTAAGGGTGCTAATTACTCATGTCACTTGGAATCCATGTTTTTACTTGTAATAGTAAGATTGTTTATATTTGAATTTTTCCAAACTTCATTTGAGTGGTCTTTTTTTTTTTGTTGTCGCACCAAGTGATAGTTATAACCTTTTGGGCAGCGCCTCTTCATCGAGCCCACTTGGCGGCATCCTAAAGGGTTCTTGGAATCGATGTTTTTACTTGTAATAATAAGATTGTCTATATTTGAATCTTTCCAAACTTCATTTAGTGGTCTTTTTTTGGTTGTCGTACCAAGTGATGGTTATAACCTTTTTGGCAGCGCCTCTTCATTGAGCCCACTTGGCGGCATCCTAAAGGGTTCTTGGGAGGACGTTCACCCAAAGTCGCCGAAAAGCATCACCATTCTCTTAAGATATTTGAGATGGTTGGATTTGGTGGAGCTCCAGCTGACATTGAGTTTGTTTTGTATCAGGCACGGTGTGCTGTAACGTTAGAGAAGGTTCTCCTGGATCCTCACTTACCCTTTGATGAGGGGAAGCCATCAAAACAGAACCCACTTGAGCAGATAGACGCAAGCAGGAAACAAGCCAAGCTACTTCAGAATCAGTTACCAGCAAGAGTTCGAATGGAGGTTCTTTGATATCACGCCATCGAGTCGAGTTAGGTGCACTATGTAATTTGAGTGCCATTATTTCTTACCGTAAGATTAAGTTCTCTTGTTTATTGATAGATTGAAGATCAATTTCGATCTAGCGATGATGGTGAACCATCAGGCACGGCTGGCAAACCATTTGTTCTTTCATTGATGATGGAACCATGGTAGTTGTGATCATGTATGAATGCTCACACTACTGGTTAATCTAGCTTTACTGAAAACAAAATCTTAGAGAGAAGAAATGGCAGAGATGGTATATTGGTTCATCCAATCCTACGAGCTTGGAATGTATATATTCTCAATAAGCATAATGTAAAATTACAATATTATTCCTATACTGTAATATACCCCCTCAATCTGATCGAGTGAGGGACATGAACATATTATTATTAATTTCTGATAGTATGGGGCCAAGCGGCTTCTACACTGTCAGCATACAAAATACGTTACATAGTTCGTGAATTAGCTAATTTATCGACTGCCCAAGTCATTTTTCATGATAGTGAGGGGAGATTTGAAGTTCCCAATGCTCGTGATTAATCAAGTTCTTGCATTGTTAGAGGTCTCAATACATATGCCCCAAATTCAGGCCTAAACAGTTGCAAAAGGCCTAACTGAAAATTCATGGATACAAACAGTGCACCCTACTTCCCATCAGCCCAAAGAGGCCTACCCCCGGCCCAGAAGAAGAGGGAGGCCTGTCCACCACCACCTTCAACGCCCTCTTCAGCAACCCCTCCGGTCCACTGCCACCGCTGCTGTCACTGCCAACACCCCGGACCCAGAGGATACTCTTGATCCGACCGCCAACCATGGCCAACTTAGCCTTCACAACCTTACCTTTGACTGACCCTAATGCCCTTGTCAAGTCTGCAATCAGCTCTGGCCTATCCTCGCAACACAAAGTGGCAATGAGGATAGAACTGTCATTTTCGCTCCGATAAAGAGTAACCTCATCAGTGTCCCCTGGGAGCAAACAGGAGTTATTGTCGTCGCCTTCGCTGAGATGCTGAGTTGTCAATTCTGACGTGGCCTTTTTCAGCTCTCTCACCTGCCGGACCACCTCTCCTAGAATTGATGCCTTGTCTGTCTATACATGTCCAACATTTGTAACAAAGTCTCAAGTCTATATCAAAGCATGTATTTTTCTGCATGAATGCATAATATATATGTCTATAGATATACAGTAATTTCGCTAGGCTAGCATGAAAGAAAACCCCACGAAGTCTGGAGATAAATGCACCGAAGAATCTATGGTATAAGTACCAAAGGTAATTTACTGTAAGTTCTATGAGTTGGAGGAATCAAGTTCCCATGAGAAAAGACAGGAACCTTACTTTGATGAGGCTAGGGAGAAGGGTGCGTAGGGTGGCAAGGTGGCCATTGATACGCTTTCTTCGCCTCCTCTCGGCTTCCTTGTGGCTCTTGCAGGCTGCCATGGCTTTGGCCTCGGGTGACAGCGCCACCTTGGAGGAGTTCAACAGCAAGGATGGTATGCTTGCACCACCAACAATGGTGTTACTGTAAAGAAAGTGGCTTGTTTGATTCATTGAAGAGGGTCCTAGTTGATCATAGTAACTTGCCATAGTATCCGCCAACATTTTTCTCTTCAAAATGTATGTAAGAGTTCTGAAAAAGAGGAGAAAAAGCAAACAAAAAAGATGACATTCAAGTTGGAAAAGAAGGCAGGGAAAGAGACAGCAAAGAAGATATTGCACTGAATATCCAAGAGTTAAGAGATATGACTTGAATAACTTGGTATCTGAGGCATTAATGTAAAGAAAATTGTGTGAATCTTAGAGAATGATTTGCATGGCTGATGAGAATAACTGTCTAATTATCTTTCCAGAATCTCAGGATCTGATAATTTTTTTCTTGGTCAATGAATTGGGATTAAAAAAAAAATGCAGGAATCCTCGTCTTCCAAGTCTGTCTTATAGAGGACCACACCTTTCTAGTGGCTGTTCCATGTATAAAAATAAAATATGGAGATTGACAATGTTTAAAGATTGGTTACTTTTACAAAGGTTTCTAACCTTTTCACCATTTTCCTAAAGAAGGAACACTAAAGTTTTTTTTTTTTAAAAAATACAAATTCTTAGGTGAAACCATCTTACATAATAGTTATTGTGAGTGATTTGTCTTATGTGAAATGGCCTTATACAAAATTTACTCTTTCTCAATTTGTTTTCAGAAATTTTCCAACTTTTTCAAAGTGTGTTCAAAAAAAATTTGAATCTTCAAGAATAATCTTTCTACTATTATGGTTAAAACTGCAAATATTAAAATTTCTCTCAATCAATGCTAACTCTGATCACGTTATCCCTTCCCGTGGTCATCGAGGTTCCATTCGGAATGGCACCAAATACTCCTAAGTGGGACATTCACTATATAGACTAACCAGCGTTCGTTCGACTCAATTTCAAATGGGTATAATTCATCTTAGGTCCACACAAGTGTGACCTGACAGGTTTATACTTGATAGAGGATAAGAGGGTCCAGTTACCTATAAGAATATTTGGATGAACTCCAAAACCCTCATTTGACAAGAGATGACATTGATGGGCATGGCAGTAACACTTTGGTTTGGACAAGGTGAAAAGCAATTAAAGATGGCAAGTGGAATATTCCTGGAACCAGGGTGCTTGGCTCTGCAGTGATAATGCTGAGACTAAGATAGCTAAACACAGAAGGGGCAATCATTTTCTTTCACAACCCAGCAAGAAGTAAGTAAATTTTGTCTTTTTTGACCAGAGCCAAATCCCACGCAAATCCCCCTTTTCTTTACAAGAATCCACCGCCTATTTTGTTGTCAAACATTGAAACTTTTCGCCTAAAAACATTAAAGTAATAACTAATATGATGTAAATAATTTTGTAATGTAAATAAGTTTATAATTGTGTTTTTCTTATCTTGTTTAATTGAAAGAAAGAATTGCATGTAATAATCACCTTGTAATTATAACTGTCACAAACTATGTAATTATGATTGAAGTACAAAGCTGATTGCATTACATTATACTAAACCGAACTTTACCTACAGTGAAAATTGAAGTCCGTTTTAACAGTCAAGGGTCAAGAAGAAACATGTTTCTTTAATTTAAACGGCACCACCACTCATTTTCTGCTTAAGATATATGATTAAAGCCTTTATCCGCTAAATATTGTTCCATTCTTATTCATTACTCCAACCTTTCCATTTTATTTATTAAACTACACGGCCAGCATCTAATTAAGCATACATTGAACATTTGATCAATAGTCACTATTTTAATCCTAGCCCATCTTCTACTCATTATAGTTAAGGTCGCATAATATCTTAAGCTCTCCAAGCACCATTTTAGAGGGATCCGTACATGTTGGTCTTTAATTCACTGGGTGTGACCTTTACTAAATAATGCATCAAAATTACCCATTGCTCAACTAGTAAACGTACCAATATAGAACTCCACTCTCTTTTAATGTGGTTTCGTGCATCGCATTAATGGATAGAAAGCTGTTTTAACTTTTATTCTAGTCTGTAGCTAGCACTTAAGTCCCGAGATTTTAGCACTAATTATAAGTTAAGTGCATTCTATGTAAATTTTTTTTTTTTTAAAAAGGATAAGTACAATGTACAAATATTAGACAGCTTTTTTTTTCAAGAATTCTGCACACAACATAAGCCATCTATGTAAAATGTTGGCATTTCAAAAAAAAAAAAAAAAACCTTTGTTTTTTTCCAAAATCAAAAGTGTTTTTATTTTTTTGGGTGGTCTTTTTGAAGCATTGGGGTCTGAGCTTGTTGAGGACAGAATCATTAGCATAGAATAGGATGCATAGCCCTAGGTCAAAAGCCCTGGGTCTGACCCTGACTAGTGACGATTGGCCCTGAGTTTGAGTTTGAGTTTGAGTTTGAGGGGAATATTAACTTCAGCTTTATCTCTGTTTGTCCTCTCTTTTGTATCTCATGACTTTCTGTCCCTGATATGAGACTAATGATAAATCTCCATAATTATGGGATTGTTGGATTGCTAGATTGTTGTTTGTAAATTCTCATGCGAATTGGAATTGTGTCATTTAGACATTTACAATAGACAAAAATTAATTAAATTCTTTAGTGTTGCTTAATTCTTTTCACACTATGGGCCTTGTTATTATGCAATCCCAATTAAATTTCTTATAATCATTTTCAAAAAAAAATTAGATTGTTTACAAATAATTATCGAAATATCTCCTTTAGACGGGTAAGCTATTCGTATTGAGAGAGCAATGGCGTAGACTTTTAGTCCCTGTCAATTGCTGATGAACTCAAAATGTTTAAATAACATTGAGTATTACTTAAATTGTTAAAGAGTTTTAAGTTATGTCTCTATTTTATCTATTTTTTTTTTAAGAGAAGAACAAGATTATTTTTGTTCTTTACATGCATAACTATTGAAAAATATCATATACAACATTTAATTTGCTCTCTGAAAAAAATCCAAAGTCTTCAAGTTCCGTCAACCTCATATGCCATCCTACTTTGTCATAAACACAAAAAAGAATAAATTTATCTTTTTTATGATAGAATTAATCAAAATTTTACATTTTGATCAGAGTTATTTCATAATTATTCTCAACCCCAAAAACTGTTGTATGCTGCACACCAACGTTACAAAAATCAAACTAAACAAGCTATCGAGTTGCATACCCACTTTTGTATGACTTTGATCTCAAATTTAAGAAATACTTTAGGAAGGCATGTCACTTTTAAAGCTCTACCCAATGGAACATTAAGAATCACATGAAGTATATGTTCGAGTCTCATCGAAAAGATCCAAACCTGCTTAGAAGGCAAAATTTTCCACAAGCCAGGAGCTATAGTGTCCGAAGAAATCAGTAGCAAAGGAAGCAAGAATAACAACTCTTAGTATGCATCCCGCTTTCACTGGGTTTGGAGAGACCTAGATAAAGACAACATCACTTCTGCAGACATATCTGGTCGTAAAGAGACTGATTCCAAAAGTAATAGAGGAAGCAACTGACGCATATTAAGAGGCATACTATCCATTGTACAACAAAAAGTTTGAAACACATGGTTCGTCAATCAACAACGCAGGCTCTTGGTTGCCAAAATTTTCCTAAGCTGAACCCCTAGGCCAGATTCCCAGTACACCAACAAAAAAGGGGGCGGTGGTTCGTGCTTTTGGGGATGGGGGGATCCCCTAAGACACCGACTGCATCAAATACAAATATTGGTATAGATTAAACGCATTTACAAGATGTTTCTCCTTGATCCGACCTTAAAGAACCAAATAAACAAGACTATTGCCTATTTGCCCCCGTCACCTTGTTGGTGAAAGTTCTGACAACCAGCCTCCTTGAACGGAAAAGGCACACCAAGTATAGATAAGCCTCAGTAGCAGCAACAATGCATACTCCAATGTACACACAAACTGTTGCTGCCCATACATACAGATACCTGGAAAGGATGCGTAGCGTCAGTTGTCACAGTTAAGCAACAAATTTCTGTGCAAACAATGACCTACTGATATGCTTATCAGCAGGTGTTTAACCATTATTTCCTGTGTTCCCAGGAGTTAGGTTCCGACCATAATCATCCTTTCCTTATCAATTTATGCTTGTCAAAGAACCTATTCCATGTCCTCGCATGTTATACAAAAGACCATTGATAGCTTCAGCAATACTTACTTGGGGGAGAAGACGCTCCAAATAAATAAATGGTTCCTCATCTGGAGCAATATGATTGTGTATGCAATCAACAAAACAGAATTGATGCACAGCGGAACAAGCAGAGGCATGACAAGCACCGCTTTCAGTAGTAGCCCAATGTCAGTGGCGTTATTGCCTCTGGAGTGACTCTCATCTTTGATAGAGATGTACATAACCAAAGATAGAAGCACTAACATTGGTGATGCATAAGTAATGCAGAACATCAATATTCCAGAAAGCAATGTTGAGTGACTTGAAATGCCCTGGGATTTGGAAACCATTGTAGCAATGTTAGCAATAATCAAATTGAAGAAGAGCGCTAAAACAAAAGGGACAGAAGTGATATGCCTAATAGTAGAGGACGAAGATGTACAATGAAAGCTCCAGCAACGTCAATAGTGGCAAGCGTATTGGTATTCCCTAGACCAAAATGGCCAGCCATCCCGATGAAATACAATGCAGCAACCTGAAATGACAGTATCATTGCCAAGTATTAGTGCCTGGAATGTAAGTTTATGGTGTAGGAAAATCACAAAATCTCAACAACTCACTGGAAAACTAAGACTAGACAAATTGAAGACTGTACAGATTAGGAATGGACCATACACTTGAACTAACCTCAACCCATGTCTTTCTAGCAAATCGATCGCTGAGAAAATATATCATACTGGCAGAGATTTGCAACAGCAGCAAAAGAATCGGCATCGAATTTATTGGTTGCTGCAACAAAAGCTGCAACAGAGACCAGGAAAGCATGTATGCCCAACCAGTTAGATAGGATGATTCTTTCAATCCTTCCAACAGATGGATCATCTGATTCTCAGCAATTTGAGAACCTGGCGACTGGCCATTGGAACTTGACTTGACAGAAATGTAAAGAGGAAACATCCATGCTGAGGCTACCGCAATAAAGCATGTTGCAATGCCAAGAACACCATAGATTATTTGGGCAATAGATGTTGCATCGCCACCAGATGCCAGAAAATTTTTGTCCTGGTATTTTATAGCATGTTGCAAAAGTAAACATCCTGATAGCAAAAAGACTAACTGAACAATGAGGATGAAACATCTATTCAACCTCGATTTAGAAAATGCAAATAAGCTCAGGCTGGTTATCAGGATTCCTGATAACACTTTGATTGCTTTTATCCATCTGGTTCCAGCTTGCTCAAGCCATTTTGAAATATCGGGGAGTTGCGTCCAGTTGACACCACCTTGATGCCAGGCTCGGATGATCCTACCAGAAACAAGTATTACAAGAAGTGCTAACACTTGTTTGTATCTTGGAATACCACGGCTTCTGTTCAATGAATCTTGATCTCCAAGTGGGAGAAGTTGCATTGTCTTACGAAATAGAATCCAGAATAATGTTGTTGTCAGAAAATGCCAAATATATTGCTCTTCTTCTACCATAGAACTAGATCCCATGCTCATGACCAGGATGATTATTACAGCTACAACAAATGCTTCCTCCAAGCTCCAATTTTGCACAATATTCATGTCTGACAATCCTTGATTCCCTTTGACATATCCTTCTTGCCGCAAACAAAACAGAAGTCTCAGAAGTATTGCACAAGCCAGAAGCATCGCAATGATGCCAACAGCAAGTTGGCCAACAGGTTTCTGAAAATGATTAATTTAGTTGATATTGAACAATGGATATATAAGAAACAAGCAGACGGGAAGGACCAGTTTGCAGTTACTCCTAGTGCATTTTGCTAGCTCGCTCTTCATCTCCCTCGATCCCCTTCCGCTCCCTCCCCCCCCCCCCCCCCCCCCCCAAAAAAAACGAAAAAAGAAAAAAATAAGAAAAGCCCAATAAAACGACTGAACAGATAACTGTGTACCTCAATGTTGTTTAATGCTTATCATGAGTAAAATTGGAGGCTTAGATGAAGTAAAGAACAAGAGGACATACATCAGTTACTTTGTGAGTTAGCCACCCACTTGCAGCTGTCAGAAACTCATAAAATGCAGCGGCAGTGCAGTTGTAGTAATGTCCACTGTCAGCACTAGGGAAAGAGTGCACATAGAGAACAAGAGATCAGAAAAATTCTTGCAAGAGAGAACCAAATCTAATGCATTGTGTAGCAAATTCTGGACCAACCTGGAGCCCATAGACTTCCACAAACTGTGGAGAACAGCAGCTTTAGAGTATAGGCAACAGAACCTCTCTTCAGCTGTCCCATTGCAATGACTGACTTTGGACCAATCATCATCAGTATGGCCACCAGAACCTGGATCTCTACAACTTAGGCGCGGCAACTGGGCTTTCAATAACCTCAGCAGCTGCCAGGAATTCAATTCAAGTGCCCTCAGCTTTTGGACATCTGATCAACAAAGGAACGTCTTCAGACATGCAAAGAAATTCTCTTAAGTGACCAATAACATCAACTAGAAATCAGATCAGTCATGTATGTGGAATATGTTTTCACAGGTAAAAGAGCAAGCTGGTCAGATAGAACCTTTTTTTGGCGACCCCAAATATACGGAAAAGGCTGTAAAGTGTCATGTTGCCATATTTTCACATCAAGATCAATTGAAGCAAAGCAACTGCGGTAAGAAAGCAGTTTCCGGACAACAAATCACAACAATACCTGTTAAAGATTGGAAACAGTCCACAGCAAGGACCCCAACATTGTTCTTGGGAATTGGCACACCAAAAAGAATAGCTAATGTTGGAGTAATATCAACCTGCTCAAGAAGAAACAACTTTGAGAAATCACAAGACAAATAGACATTAAATCGGTATTTCCTAGTTCCCACTCGACATAATAGCACGTAAGATTACAAAAATCAACAAACACATGCTGACAGCACCTTTCATCAGGTGTTGCATGCACCATAAGCCAAAGAAATAAGATATTTCTCCCCTCAGCAGCAACAAGGACCTTAGCTTCAAACATTTTAGTGGACGGTAACTAATTCATTGATATTTCCAGAATTGCATCCATCTCCAAACAGGCAACGACACTTAAATCTATCACATATTTTGAAGGAACTTTTTACCTGGTTAGCTGTGTCTTGAGTTGTCAAAGCTTGATTGTGGGCTTCAAATTTTGGACCAATGAAAAGAGCCAAAGAATCAGTTTCTTCATATGATGACCCACCATGATTGCCACTATCAGTCATCCCATGATCACTAACTACAAGCTGCAAATCATGGATATAGCTATCGGAAAAAATCAATGCCCAGCAGAAAAGTACAATTTGCAAATGCCAAATATGCTCTTTACACATATTTATAACACAAAAAACTCCAAATCAGACATTTTGATTGTTGGCACAAAGGCCTAAATAAAGCCGTAGGGCGACTGGACAAGCATCTTAGGGAAGGTACGGAAGAAGAATCACTCTCCCAAAGATCTTAGAAAATTATTCACAATAGAATACAAGTAGGCAGACACAAGCATTAGAAACAATGCAAGTACACCGACTGCTTTCAACGGATAAGCATGAATGTAGTTAGAAAATGCTAAATTTCACTGACTCAGATGTGATACTCGCAGACATAACTCAAGACATTGAATATAGAAAATCTATAGATCAATACAAGTATGATAAATAATACTAACATTCATCATTATGCTATACAAAAATTCATCCCCCACCCCCCCAAAAAAAGGAAAAATGCTCCACAGAGGCATGTCCAGTTCCCTAGCTAAGTAACAGAGAGTACAAATACCAGCGCAAGTTCTCCTTTCTTTTCTTCGTTTCTCTTGTTTTTTAGGCAGGGGTTGGTCTTGTTGAGTAAGCAATTTCCACAAGCCATTCATTACTAAGTTTGTGCATTATTAAGCTAGCACTATATTCAATTGGAATGGAGAAAGATGACCAAAGCGATTGAATTTCCACTAGCTATACAGCAATAAGTTTGTGCATCATTAAGCTATCACTATATTCAATTGGAGTGAAGAAACATGACACAAACCATTGAACAAGTACAGTGGGACTTGTTGATCCCACAACAATGATGATCTCTGACTAGCCATCAAAATGTATCTGAAGCAAAGAAATATAAAGTCTTATACAACAAGCTACACAGACAGACCCTGATAAACAAGAAGTCAAACTTTGAGATAACTCCTTCACTCAAATTAGCATAGAAGACTAAACAGGAGCAAGCAAGAATGAAGTACCACACACCAGAAGTGTCTCTCCTTTTTTGCTACCTTGAGAAAGAATATTATTCAAATGTACCATCTTAATCACCTCATCCATCTCCCTAAGTTTTGGGGCCATTAGAGCGCTGAAATTGTTTGAAAAGAAGCATCAGAGATTCAAACAACCAAGGAACACCGAACCAACAAGGCAAGTGGCAAAGACAACCACCTTTTACGCCCACCAACATGTCCGACATGATCCAATCCTAGATAATGAAGGATCTGCATATATGATGAAATCAAAGCACAAGACTTAATAAGTTCAGCTTACCAGAAACCTAACTGCTGTGCAGCCATTTACAGAATCAAGGTCTTCTTGGGATACAATCAATAAACAACAAGAATCAGTCGAAAGGGCAGACAGATACCAGCATATGAAACAGGCACAACAATTCATGATCTTGTTATTCATTTCTTTAATTCAGAAGGACCAGAACTAAGCAAAATCGGAGGAAAAGTGGGGCTCGCGGCATCCCAAGTGATCTTAACAGTTGGCAGCCTCACCCAATGAGGAGCACAACGACTCAGCTAAGTTTTGTGACAAAGGATCCAGAATGAGAAGAGGGTGGACAATCAGACAGCCCATTTTGAGAGACTTCCACATTTGTTCTAATTTGAAGCATCTAAAGTGGCTAAACCATCAGGGAGTGAAGGTATGAACTCATAGTACTCTCCGTTCCGATGAAGCAGCCAAGCAACATAGTTGACCAGTTGCAAATCCAGAAGAGAAAGATCCATGCAATAATCCAGACACGGATGAACCAGAAGCAGGGATGAGTAGAAAACATTCCCCAAGTTAGAGAAATCCAACAGTACAAAAGATATGAAGGCAAAAATACTAGAAACACCCAAACATACTTGGATTCAGAGCCACAAATATGCATCCATATCCAACATTACGCTCGGAAAATATGACCAGCAGCATGCAGCAAGTGAAACAATTGTCCCATGTAACAAGCAAACAATGCAGTTCAAGACTGCAACTTCTAAATCAATAGGGCCATCAACAAGTGGAGGGTTCAGAAGTCACCAGAAGATGCCAATCATCCTGCTTAAGTTCCTCAGGCAAATGTCGAGAAACATTGAGATCCACTTGTACAGTATCCTTGACCTATTTCCAGTGGGCAATCCATACAAAGAAACAAGGGAAGCATAGATGATTCAATATGAATTCTAGTTATCTCAATAAAACAGTAACTCTCTTGTCCATCCCACCCTTCCGAGACAAACAAAATGTGCCAGAGGTTATTAAGCTACTTGGCTAACATATCTTTAAAGGGAGAGACTCACAAAGAAACTACTAACTCCATCTTGCCTAGTGAATAACCGTGGGAACAACTTCAACCATGTTTCATCACCAAACATGGTCATTTGCCAGCCAACTCTGAGAAACTGGTCTGCAATCAAAAGGTTGAATAAATACCAGTCAGCCAACGGTTCCATTTCATCTCAGTCACAGCAAGATGTAGACCAATATTATAATACAACTGCCATAAGGTCATGCAAACCATGTAACCAACCGAGAAGATTGTCATCTAGAAAAGCTTGTGTATTAAAGTTGAATACAATATCCAAGAATCCCCCAACAGCACCAGAAACCATAGCCTGTAAGTTTACCAAGAGATTGAATCAAAAGAGATTATTCTGGAAGTGACTTATGAGTCAGAAACAATACAATAGAAACAATACCAGTAACCTTCAGACGAGGCATAGTAACTGTTGGAGGTGCAGCCTTTGCATGATATCCAATCGCCTTGCCACTTGCTAACAATGACTGAGTGTATGGCATAGCAGCTACATGATTTCTGGAAGGAGGATTACCATCCTTCCCAAGCACAAACTCTGCTGGTAGACCATCAATAACCTAAAGTGCCATACTTATGTTTGATAAATAATGCTTACATTCAGTGTGCAACTTCTGTACTAAACTGCACAGATCTCAGACACAGCAACAGAGAATAAGTACATACCATGAGTATTAACCGGCTATATGAAGGAGGAACCTGAGAAAGCTCCTGCACCATAAGAATATTAGTTATCAATAGATACTTCTCAAACAAATCGAAGGTCTAACAGCAGAGATTGAATAGACTGCTCTGTCCGTAGATATCAGTTTCCAAAAGAGAAAATCGATGGGCAAGTACTCTTCGTTCCCACCAAAAAAAAAAATCACTTACCTATTAGATTTATTAGGTCAAATAATACACTCAAAAAAACAAAGCACAGTGTTTTCTGTAATAGTCTGGAGCTGATTAATTAAGCAGGTTGATTATTAACTGTATAAAAACATTACACGCCCATTGCATTACCCCCAACCAAATGCCGCAAAAGTTCCTCATTTCATATGTTAAGAATCTATGCAGCAAGACATTAATCAACTAACTTGAACGAGCCTATGCAGGTATCAAGTGACACACTAAAGATTCTAGTTTGAACCATACTTAACACATCTATTTCGAACTGAAGTATGATTCCCTAAACAGAATGTCGAATTTAGCTGAGCTAATCAGTTATGTCATCCAAACTCCACATTGATATGTATAAAGAATAGTCCAAATTAGCATCTACCTCCAGATACAACTCAACTAGGCTACTTTATTAACAAGTTTAACAACAGCACAGACTCAATCATTCAATTGATTCTCTTCATAAGAAATAGAAAATCCAAGATTCCTCACATAATTTTGGTTCCTTAAGCAGCATCACCATAATGCTATAAATTTTAGTCCCATAATCCAAACTAATTGTAACAATTTAACCTAAACTAAATTTATAGCAAGTTAGCATCATATACGTCAATTGATCAACCCCCCCCCCCCCAAAAAAAAGAGAGAGAATCAAAAATCAAACCAGATATAGAGATCTGAGCTCATCTGGAGACATATCAGTGACATTGTACTCATCAACAGATTCATTTCCCGGTGGTTGATAACTCTCAGGCCCGCTGAGTACAAGCAATTCATCGCATCAAGAGGGAGAGCTAGCGTTTTAGAGAGAGAAAGAGACAGAGAGACTGAGAGTGACCTGACACCGGAGAGAGCGGGCTTGACGGGGAAGAAGCCGAAGACGAAGAGAGAGAGGCCGAAGATTTGTAAGGCAATTGCACATAACGTCCAGATCGAGAGCTCTGAACAAGTCACTGGTGACATTTTTCTTCGTTGTTTGTCCATGGCGACTCTTCTTTCAGCCATCCCCGAACTGCAGAATAAGCTTTCAGCAATGGCGAACGGAGGAGAGAGACTCGCGATTCAGAGGGAAAGTTCTTCCACCAAGGTCGCTCAGTTGCCTACAAACATCTAAAAATCTGTTTGGATATTAGTCTTTTGCTTCAAATTATTGTAATGGTTATTTGAGCCTCCAAATACAATGAATTGATCTATCCAAACAACCCCCCCCCCCCCCCCCCCCCCAAAAAGCAATTGAAACAAAGTCTACTATAAGGGTGAGTAAAATCGAATTCAATTTTAGTAATTCAAAAATCTTGATTTTAAAATGTCCAAATTGAACTGTGGTTATAATTCTTGTAAATGTGTAAATTGCTTATGGCTATATTTAGCAAATAGCTGTTAGCTGTTTGTGTTAGTTATTAGCTGTTAACTGTGTGAATTAACTGTTTATATCAGCTGTTTAAATTAGTTGTTTTTAGAAAAAGTGTTTAGTAAAAACTAGTTGTTTCTAAAAAATATGTTGGTAAATTTTCATTTATACCCTTATTTGTGAAATGGTTTTTAATGAGATGTACATATTTTTCCAAACTTAAGGGCAATTATGTCATTTCTACAAAAAGTTCTTCTCAAAAGGCTAATGGAAATAACTTTTTTAAAAAGAGATTTTTGGAGTCAAATAGTTACTAAACACCATTTAGCTATTTGACTTTGTCAAAACAGTTAAAATTCTCCAAAATAGCTATTTTTTCCTAAACAACTGTTGTTACCAAACATCTCTATGATGTCATTATTGGAAGAACTTTATCAAAGTATTACTTGAGAATTCTATTTAGACATCTTTGTTTTTTATTTAAGAGTGTATGTCCCACCGTTTGACATAGATGATTAATGCTGAATTTGTTTACTCCCCACTTTTTACCCATAAAACGTTGATATACCAACGCTACTGAAAAAAGATAATAGGAAAGTAAGATACGTAAATGATTCAAAAAAATAATTATAATAGACAATTAATGAATTGACGTGGTAATTAGATGCTCATCCCATCCCATTAATCCATGGAATTCTACATGATACTTTGAATGATTTAATAAGGTCACACTCACAATGGGCATATAGAATTGACATTGAGGACTCGTTCATGCACATAATCAGTGTGTTTATGTCATTTGGTAGCTGTAAACTCAAAAGAGTGTTATCTTTTTTTCTTACTTTATTTTCAATCGTTAATCATAGAATCCTATTATGTCATATATTGTATTAAACATAGATAAATTACATGTATAAATCATGATGGATACATATTTAACTATATAAGATATCATGTCAAATAGAAAAATTATGGTCATGTTCGATAAAATTAGGTATTTAAGTAGTAGATAGTGGTTCAGGTAGCGAATAGTTGTTTAGGTAGCATATAGCGTTTCTCATTTATCTATTAGTGAATAGCTGTTCAGATGAGTGGTCGAAACAAGTGTATTCGATTGGTAAATTTAGTAATTGGAGTAGCTTATTAATATAAATTGACATAAAAAGATATACATAATTTCCAAAGATAAAATTTTCAAATAATATTTTTTGTCCAAAAAATATGAAAACTTTTGAATGTCAAAAGCTAATATTATTAGTTTTGCAAAAAGCTACTTGAAACGCTGAACATTACTTGAAATGCTAGCCAAGACACTATGTTATCAAACACTATGAATTACTTAATTCGATTATTGATTTGGTCGAAATGTTAAACGTTAGTCAAAAACGTTGTTACCAAGCACGGCCTATAGATGACGGTCGTATAAAGTTCTATTGCTAAGTAATTTTAATATTAATTTAATCTTTTTTTAAAAAAATGAATAATTCATTAACGAAAAACTAGCAACTACATTGAATATCTTATGACAAAAGTAAATCTAAAACGCCAAAATGAACTATTCTCTACAGAAAGCTAATGGTAGATATGCTGTCGACCGGCTCTAAACTTATAGTAATATTTTTACTAACAACAACATTTTCTAATGTCAATGCGTCTTTCTCAAATGTTGGCAAACTATAATATAACTTCATGGAGCACACGTCTAACTGATGTGGTAGATTGCATTTGAGAAGAAGATTTTCATAGTAAAACCACGTTAAATTCTATTATTCACTTATTCTTTAATCAAAAACGCAAATCTAATACCATAATGTCCACATCATACTATATAAGAAACTCATGCTAGAAATTTTCAAATCTACGATAAGTCGCACAAAGGAGTAACCAAGACTCACACTAGCAGTGAAAACGACATAATTTACACTAGCGGTGCAAATAACAAACAATCCAACTCTCACATACCAGCTATAAATTTTATTGTAAAGAGACTAAAATATCTTATGACTGAACAAAGCTCTAAGAAGCATGAAAATTAATGCTTACCACCAATTGTAACTGATAGCAACCTCTCATTGAAGTCGATAGAAGTTCGAGTTTTTTTTTGTAGGGAGCTTAGGGCTTTTTGAGGAATGAGGAGAAGAACGTTTTCCTAGCAGTCGATTTAATATTAATTTAATCTACATTAACCTCATTTATTAAAATGGAATATTTTAGTTTACTAAACAGTTTGCGGCATGCTCAATTTTTCTATAACCAAAATGTGATATTTTAATCGCAACTTATTTAAACCAAAAAAAAAAGATATTTTAACAAATAAATAAGTCCAGTTGAGTTGATGGACAATTTAAGTATGTCGTCATAACATACTTAAAATAAATTATATATAGAAGGAAAAAGATAAAGCATGTTAATATTTTGTTTATATATCCGATGTTTATATAACAATTTTTTGTTCTCAAATTTGAAAATATCTTATTATTTGTTTATTTTAATGAAACATAAAAAATAATTTGATTTAACTCTACCTCTTAGGATGTTTAATCCTTTTTTTAAATCTAAATGCGGGGCTCATTTTATAATCATAATTACTGTTTCCAATTAATTATACTTGATCAAACAAGAATGATATGTTTCTAATAGTGTGAAGGAGACACAAAAATGAATAAAAAATTAAATTTGTATCTAAATTTGTAATAGTAATAATAGTTCGTAGAGACTTTTATCGGTTAAATTAATTGGCATGTATATATAAGAAATAATTATCGCCATACTATATAATTAATATTTTTAATGCTTAGTACATGAAATGGAACCATCAGATGATGGTACTGTTCAGCCTTTTTTTTAAGGCTCAACATCTTTTTTTTTTGGTACCAACACAAATTGATTCAAGACATTTGACACTTATTCCCATTAAGTAAGGTATCCGATTCGAGTGCTGTGAATAGAGAAAAATATATGATGGGAGAACTCTACCATTTATTAGGCCAATAATAGCTCAACTCTAGTGAAATGGAGGATCTAACACCAAAATAAGATAAAATGAACATAGAAAAAAAACATCCAAAGATTTGTAAACATAATTTGCAGTATTTGAAGTAATAGTTTGACAAAAATGGTTATCAAAACAAAATATCATTCAGTTCAGCCTGAAAGATAAAAAGAGGATGCAAATAACTGAAATCAGTGCATAATCATACATAAAAATAGGGGATGGAATTCAGGAAGAAGTGAGCTTGCTAGCAATTAGCAGGCCTGGCAGCAGTGTATGCAAAAAGAAGATCAAAATTCTTTACTTTTAAAAGAACATAACCTATTCTTCACTAGTACTTGAACATAATTTTCGAAAAAGAATATTTTACATAAAAAAGATAGAAGAATCTTTTTATAAGAAAATAATTTTACTTTATACCAATAACACCATATGTTATATCAAAAGGAGAAAAAAAAAATCATATATTACTAATACAAGTTGTTTCAAATAGGTTGATGCTTGCTTCACTTAAGTAAAATTATCTGTTCAAATTTTTTGAATGGATAAAATCTGTAATTGGGGAGTTCTACTTTTCCATGGATCAACAGTATTTTGATTTTGATAAATAAATGCTCAAAAACCTCACTATATATATATGTGTGTGTGTGTGTGTGTGTGTGTGTGTGTGTCATCCATCCCAAATTTTTTAAGGCCTTGTTCGGCAAAGTTAATTGTTTAGATAGTTAATAGCGGTTAGATAGCAGACAACTCTTTAGATAGTTGATAACGTTTTTAATTCAGCTGTTAGCGGATAGGTGTTTATATGAGCAGTTGAAACAAATGTGTTCGGTAAATTTAGCTATTGGATTAGCTGACCAATGTAAACTGACAAAGAATATAAATAATTTTCAAATATAAAATTTTCAAGGGACATTTTTTGATCAGAAAATATAAAACGCAACTTTTGAACGTCAAAAGCTAATATTGTTAACTTTTCAGAAACGTTGCTTAAAATGCTAAACACTACTTGAAATGCCAGTCAAAACATTAGGTTATCATACATTAAAAATCGACTGATTAATGTGTTGAGTTGATTAAAATATTAAACGCTACTTAAAATACTATTGCTGAACACAAATTACCTAAAAAAAAAATCTAGAATTTCCTCAAAATTCACTTTAGGGATGTAAAATTGCAAATTATTGTCATACTATAAAGTTCCTTTTTTTTAATTTTTTGGGTGGGTGTTGCTATCTACATTTGGAAGATGACGATTGTAAATTCGTGACTCCATGATTCCTTTCGCAAAGAGGTGAGAGAAGAAGGAAAAAGTGATTGTAACATTTTATGCAAGGTGATGTAGACAACAGTGATGGTATGGTGGCGCGGCAAATATCCAACTTGTGATACCAGCAAATGAACCCTAAATGGTCGCATCCTTTCCCCCTCAAAATCGTTGTCAGTCGAGTTCAAATGTTGAATCCCCTTTCCCATTAATGCCAAAGTTTCACTCTATCATTTTAGCTTTTCCTCTTTTACATCATCAATCAATTTGTGAGAGCAATGACTGAGGGTTATGAACCAGAGAGAGGAAAGCGATGAAAATTCTTGACCCCAAGAAAGCTCGGCTTTGCTATTTATGGCCATTTTCCTTTTCCATGTTCTAATTTGCTTGGGTTGCTCACCAAAAAAATCCACCCAAAACCACTCAAACAGGTTAGTGACAAGCACTAATTGAAGGAGGGGGGAAGGAAGCCAGTTTTTCTCTCTTATCTATCGTCTGTCGTCGTATTCGATGCACCCATTTGCACGGTCATTAATTCCAAATTAGTTTTGGGGTTTTTCAATGCCCACATTTATGGGTTTTAAGATTTGAAAGATGGGCTGTGTAGTTGTGTTGATGTCTCGGTACTGTGACATTTACTGCTAGGGTTCACCCCATCTTTGGCGTTTATTCTGCAATTTGCCTTTATAAATTATGCCCTTCACATATTTGGTAAAATGCCGCTTTGAATGTTGCCTTTTTGTTTGTGTCATGCAATGCTAGATAGCATGGAGCTTGACATATGCGACCCTTAATTTTCCCTATTTGGGTGTTGGGGTTCCCCCCCCCCCCCGGGTTTTGATTGATAAATCTTTGATTGGCACACTGGTTTATTCTGTGCAAAGCAAGGAAGAAGTGGTGGGTAACTCTTGTTCTTGGAGGTGAGAGAATTGAGAGGAGAAAAAATGGCGAGGGAGAAGATTCCGATCAAGAAAATAGACAACGCAACTGCAAGGCAAGTTACCTTTTCAAAGAGGAGAAGAGGTTGTTCAAGAAGGCTGAGGAGCTCAGCATTTTGTGTGATGCTGATGTTGCTGCTATCATCTTCTCTGCTACTGGCAAGGTTTTTGAATACTCTAGCTTAAGGTCTCTCTCTCTCTCTTTCTCTCTCTCTCTCTCTCTCTCCTCTCTCTCTCTCTCTCTCTCTCTCTACTACACACACCCCCAAGCACACACGGGCTTCATCGTCTTGCTCTATTTATTGTTCTTCAAAACTCGCTGCTTTGCTTCTGGTTGAGGGTGGGCTGGGAGGAGGATTAAGTGCATCCTTAGCTTGGATCTTCACTTTGTATGGAGACTTTTATGGTATCACTTTTGTGAACATGTTGAAATCCTTATGAAGGGTGAGCTGATTTAAGCTCAAGTCCATTTATGTATTTTGACAATGCCTTTTGTTGGGATGAATGGGGAGAAGAGAAGGGAGGGGGCAGGGAGGAGCTTTACCTATTTGTTTATGCATTCATTTGGTTAGATGCCCTAAACCCCTGTTTAAAGATAATAAATGTTGTTAATTTATTGAAGATGCACTATGACTGGCCACATGATGGCTCCCTGTCCCATTTGAGGGTTGTGGTTTTTTTTTTTTTTTTGGGGGGGGGGGGGGGGGGGCAGGGGGAGGGATTCTTCGTGTCCATATTATTATATATGTACATAGAGTAGGACATGTTAAACTGCCATAGAGCCTTCATGTTGAATGCAATGGAGTTTTGTTGCTCCTAGAGGGTGAGTAGCTTTGCTTGGGATCTATGGTCTTAGTGCGTGCCTCAAGTGTAATAACTCGCTTGAAGTTTGGCAAAAGGCACATCTAAGCGTGCTTCATCAGGATAAACAAGCCCAGTTGAACTCCTAGTCAGTGAAGAGTTCATGGTTAATATGAGCCACATATTTGATCTCGCTTCTAGTAACCCTAACAATTTATTCTTTTGGTGGTGCTTTGTCTGAGCTTTTGCTGTGATTCTTAACAAGTGAACACCACTTTCCAATCTTAGGGCTAGTTGAAAGGTCGAAATTAGTTCAACTTCTACTGGGATTGGGTCCACCTTTTTTCATACTTTAACCACTGCTTGGATTGAATATAGTGGTGGCAGGGGTGGTTCACAATGATAATCTAAGGCAGATTAATTAGTTCTATCACGTACTGCCCATTTTGTATATCGTACCTCAGTCTTATTTCATGCATAAGTTCATGAAGCAGCTTAGTTTAAAAAAGCCCGCCTGAGGCATGCCTAGGCGCGCCTCGACGTGAGGCTAGTGGGTCAGTGTCTCGCAGGGAATGAGGTGCGCCTCAAGGATGCGCGGCTCTACCTTCCCCCTTTTTCTTCTTTTTCTTAGCCTTGCCTTTACATTTTTTCTTATTTTCCTTCTTTGGGAGCTAAAAGGTAAGCTAAACTTATACCATAAGTACGTGCATTGGAAAACTGCAATGATAAGATAACATATCTTAAGGTTATTTGCAGTACTAGTTGTTATATTGATGTCTAATCACATTTTTAATGCATTTATCTAACTTTTTTCTCCAAGATATGCTTTGTGAAATATGAAATACTTTTTAAAAAATTTTGCATAGAAGTGCGCCTCGCATCCATGATGCGTGCGCCTTCGCCTCGCGCCTTGCGCCTCATGCTTTGGGACCCTACGCGTCTCGCGCTTTTTAAACCTAAGTGAAGCAGTCATGTCGAGAAGGTTGTTGATGCCAAGTAGTGGGGGCAGGAAGTGGATATGGAGATATCGAGATTCGAAAGCTGGCTGAAGACGAGTGGAAGAATTAAAAGATGTAGAACCTTATGGGCAGAATCTTGTTTAATGTTTGCAGCTATAATAAAAGAATGCAGAATCTTGTATCAGTGTGAAAATTTAAGCATTAAAGATTTACACTTGTGAAATGGTTGGTTTCGGAGCTGTCCTTTAACTTGATAGTATGGGCGTAGAGCATTATACGCGCATGCTAAATAGGTTATCCAGTACTATAAACAATGGAAGCACTATTTTATTTCTCGTTAGCTGCCCTTTTCATGCCCTGGAACGCAGACTAAATATATGGGGCTGTTCAGTGGATTGTCGGGTTGGTGTGTTGCGCAACAGATATATTTACAAGTGTTGCAACTAATGTCTTGCGAGTTGCGACTCTTATCGTTAAATTTCATGGATTGATCCCCACCCCTAGTATATGGTATGATTTTGCTATGATTTTCTGGTGGCTGAGATTAAGGATATGATATGGTTTCATTTGCATTTGAACTTCGGCTTTTGTGGTGAGAATGAATGATAGTGTTGAATTGTCTCATATAGGATATTATTTTGTGTAGTCTCTCTTCATATTTGAATTGAGAATTAACGGCATTTATACTGTTGCAATCAATAAAGTATGAAGACAATACTTGAGAGACACAAATTGCACTCAAAGAACCTGGACAAACTGGAGCAACCATCTTTAAAGCTGCAGGTAAATTGTCCCCTGGGCTAATGAGTACACTGGATTTAATATATAGAAGAAGGAATGCTTAACCTAGGGTTCCATGGAATTAACTGATTTGCATCTTATTTTCATTCTTTGATGTTGCCTTCAACTTGAGTAACATCATTCAAGATCTGTACATGTTTTGAAAGGCAAGAGAATATTCCTTCCACCTTGAAAAGAATGCCAAAAAAACATTTTCAAATGAAATTAAGGAAATGTATTAAATATCTTAGCTTTGTTTTTTTGGGCAAGATGACATAAAAATTGCTTTGGACTTGCTTGGTAAGTTGAAAATTAAAGCTCCTAAAAAGGTGTCATGGTTAAAAATTGCACATAAATTGTTCATATATCAATTATACTGTATTTATAAAAACAGAAAGTCCACTTTACTACTGTGCTACTTTGCCAGCTGATTAATGATCGAAGGATCTTAGCTACCGTTACATCTTTGAAGCTGGAAATCTGGAATTAACATGACTTGTTCTTCTTTAACTACAAAAGAAGAAAAGGTGAAAGTTTCTCCATGATGACATTTAATAGTGCTAATGGACATTGAAATTCTTGTTGGTTGGTTACATCCTGATGATTCCCTATGCAATGTTATGTCGTAATATTTTCCTTTTCTGGAGAGACTGTGTATTATCTGTGAGCTAAAAAGACAAAACATTTGTGTTTTTAGCTTGTACCAAACAGCAATTACACGAGGCTGAGTGAAGAAATTGCTCAAAAAAGCCATCAGCTGAGGTAATCCTTTGATATGCCTTGCTTTTTGGCTGTTTAAACATGTTTCTTCTGTTATCTGCTTGTCTTGGGAAAAAGTTGTGAGAGGCTAGGTCCACCATGAGCCCACAGTTATAATATATCATGAGATCACTATTGATGCTTATGATCCGGTTATTGGAAGCAGGCATATGAGGGGAGAAGAGCTCCAGCAATTGAATGTTGAAGAGTTACAACAGCTGGAGAAGTCACTTGAATCTGGACTGGCCCGCATCATGGAGAAGAAGGTTTGCTTGAAAACATTTATTTGCTATGGTATAAATCTAGTTTTTCTAAAGTTTTGCCATTTATATTCATATTATTTGGTTCGATTTATGCAGGGTCAGAAAATCATGAGTGAAATCAACAGACTCCAGCAGAAGGTAGGCACCAAAACTAAAAGCTTGACCATTCAGATTTTAGCCAACAGATTAACAGGCCTCCTTGTTTGATTAATATGAGATGATTGGTTTTATTTGTATTCATATGCCTCAAAGGGAGAGTGGCAAAGGAAACCTGTTTTTGTTGTCTCATATATGAACTTTACTCCATTGTATTTTCATATTCAGCATCTTTACTAATTCGTCTGTTTCACTTGGACAGGGCGCTGAGCTGATGGAAGAGAATGAGCGGTTGAGGCAGCAAGTAAGAACAGCAGAGCTCCATTTTTTTTTAATTTGATATGCTTTTCTTTTTCCTAAATTAATTGCTGGAAGGTGGAAGGGATCTGCATAAAATATGTAGTGCCGTGCCCATTGTATCTTATAGCGAAATTAGTATTGAGTTTAGGCCCCCCCCCCCCCCCCCAAAAAAAAAAACATAGTGGTCTCTAGTGCAAAACATTTTCAAATTGAAGGCCTTTGAGATCTTCCTATTTGCATTAGCTCTGCACAACTAAAATATGTAATGCCTTTTCCCTCCCCCCCCCCCCCCCCACCAAAAAAAAAAAATTATTGGCAATGTCATTCAATATATCTGAACAATTTGGGGGTTGGGGGTAAAGAGGATCATCAATTCACAATTCCTTCAAATGGAGCACATGTTTGATGACTCCAGGTGATGTATTTTCTCATTGAAGGTGCTGGAAGTATCTCGAGGCAGACAGCATGCCCCTGCTGATTCAGAGAATGTCATCTATGAAGAAGGCCAGTCATCTGAGTCTGTCACTAATGGCTGCGATTCTGGTGGTGCTCCGCCAGACTATGACGAGAGCTCAGACACTTGTCTCAGATTAGGGTAAGATCAAACTGATTTCCTTTTAGTTAGAAGTACCTGTATGAGTGGGCCTGCGAAGTGCATGGTTTATTACGTTGCTTTGGGGACTATATTAATGTCAGTGACCTTAGAATTCTGAAATCCAAAATGGCTCAGGTTGTCGATCAACCACCTCACATTTTATATGTTTTATGAGATCTTGCGACCCAGTGTCCTTTTGTTGATCCATCATAAGCTAATTAGTTTACTTGAAGAGGAACCCCCCCCCTTTCCGGGGGAAAAAAGGGGAAAAGCATAGGTCTCAAATGCCCTCAGTGGGATTTGAACCCCGTGCTTTTGTGATTGTAGTTAATATGGTGGCAAAACTAGATACTAACAAACCTAATGCTGCAGACTTTTCTGTAATTTCGCGGCCTTTCATGGATTCATGCTATATGGAAAGATGAGACGAATATAAGAAAATCATATGTTGCCTTGAACCACTATCCAAGAACTGACTAATTCCCTTTTGCTGTGTGCCATCTTGTGCCTCAGAGAGGCCAATTAGGCCCGGGGAAGAAACCCTGGAAAGGCGGACTCTTTGGTCTATTAACAAAGCTATTGTATGACTGCAGATTGCCATAATCTGGCTAGATGGAGATGCTGTGGGGATCATTGGAAGCGGAAATTATGTTGTTTTCATCTATGCTTATGGAACGACTGTTTTTGCCCATTAGAAACGAAAAAATTGTATTAAGCTTAGCCCACCTACTTCCAAGATGTTGATGCTTGATTTTGCATTTTGTGACTGGAGTAGGGATGGGAGTTGCACCCGAACCTGAAAAACCCGCTATAGTGGGTATGGGTATGGGTATGAAAACTTATAAAAAAAATAGGTATGGGGTGGGTGTGGGTATTGCGCTTGATAATGGGTATGGGCATGTATATGGATTCTTAAAATCCGTATCCGATTATGTACCCGCTTTGCTAATAAAAGGTGACCAAAATACGGTAAAATTTAAAAATAAATGTTTGGCATGAAACTCTAAGTATATAGTGTTTATTTATGTAAAAATAAAAAATTAAAATTTTTTATATTTTTAACTTTCATGAGTTTATCCGACATAAATTTTAATAGCATATTTTAAAATTGCTAATCAAATATACCGTGTATGCAAATATGGGTTGAATATGGATGACACTTTACGCACTTTATATATATCCGAATAAAACCCGTAAATTCGAAAAACTCGATGGGTATGGGTATGGGTATTGGTATGGGTATGACTTTTGAAAATGGGTATGGGTGCGGGTATAGTTCAACCTCTCCCGAATCCTCTCCATGCCCATCCCTAGACTGGAGCCAGGAAATTGATAGATGTAAACTAAATAGTAAAGGAGTTGCGATGTCGGAGTTCTGCTTTGGTCACAATTTGGTCCATGTTGTGTGGTTTTCGGAAGTGGTATCCTTGACAAAGGCAGAGTTGAAGTTTGTTTCTCTCTACCTTCATGCCTCCCTTTTACCATTGTTTTCAATTGCATCATTATGGTGCCATTCAGCTTAGATTAGGGGAGGGCAATGGACCGGGTCAAGTTGGATTGTGGCTGATCCGTTTACAAAAAGGATCGAGTTGGCAAGGTTGGCCCATTAACCATTTGGGCTGGATTGACTGTTTTGTGTAAATAAGAGGATTGGTTCGGGCGTTCGGCCCATGGACGGTCTACTTTTGGTCCGTTTTAAAATGAAACAAACTTGTGCAAAAAAACTGTATATAATAATTACTGTTATGTATAAAGCATTGGTAATAAGTTTAATTGATTGGAACATGCAAACTAGTATGTCAAGTAGGATAAAAAAAATGGGTCACTAAACGGGTTGTTAATAGGTCGATCCAGTCATTCTCGTTAATATACTTTAATGGACCGGTCCAATATTGATCTCGTCCATTATTGACATGATCCCTTATTGATCATATTTTAAACGGACTGATCCGCTTGACCTAATAGATACTCGACCCGTTATCCACCCTTAGTTTAGATCACGGAATATTTGCAGGTTACATAAGAGATATAGACTCAAATTATGTATGTATTATTCTTTATATTTAGTGTCTACTCACATGCAAAAAAGTAGGATTAAAATTCGTACATAAAGAAGAAGATGGAATACGATCCTAGAATCTTGGACGCTTCATTTTAAACCATTAGACCGATGCCTCGTCTTCTGTGATCATCAATGGCTTAGTTGGTTAATGACTTTGACATGCGGCTTAAAGATGTTGGTTTAGTGGTTAACCATTAGAAGTTGGGCTGCTAGTTGTTACTTGTTGGGCATACGTCTAACTCTCAGAATGTTGCCACTCATGACAAGATTTTTCAGGGGCAATGCTTAACAACTACTTATTGTCGATAATTACAAAGCATAACTGCCACATTGATGTCGCAATGCTCTACAACCATACTTTCAAGAGGCTCTGAGAAAATACCAAACGTCAATGTATAGTTTTATGCATGGGACAATGGAGTTGGGCTTTTATTTTTATTATTTTTACTCTCTGAATTAGGGGGACTTTTTTTTGGTTTTTTTTTTTTTTTTTTGGGGGGGGGGGGGGGGGGGGGGGATTGTGACTTGTGATTTAGATTTTAGACAAGCAGAGACTTCAAAGAAGAATGACATAATGCTATGATGCTATGACCTATAATGTTGTAAGATTCACATTGTGAAAAAAGGGTGTACGATTCTTCTATTCTCAGAGAAAAATGCATTTAGTTCCTAGTTTTCGTGTAAAAGTACAAAGATAAAACCGCTTTTTGGCCAGATTGAGCTTCAGAAAATCGGGTGCACTAAAACAAGACACAACAAAGCCAAATATCACAAGTGTAAAAAATGCTTCAGGCTGTTATGTTACTCTCTCTTGGACTTGGAAAGGACCTTCTTCCTCTGCCCGAGCATGTAAGTGTACATATGCGGACTGCCTGCAATAGCTCATGCAAAAAACAATCAGAAGCTCGGCCCCAAGATAATGACAGCCTATTAATAGGATTAAGGGATCGAACATTCACCTGGAACGTAAATTGCAAGGACAAGAAGAGCTGCATAGTAATAATCGAATGAGAAGTTCCATTTGTTGGGCATCCTTATGCAGTACTTTCCTGAGTTCTGCTAGTAAGCAAAAATTTCAGTCAGCAATTTCGTCATCAGTTTTAAGTGTAGAATAAGCAAACAATGCTGGATGTTGTTCACTGAAAGAAACTACTTATGGAAATGCAAAGATCAACATGTTTCCGGTTTTCCTCTCTCGCTTCCTCAGTTCCTATAGCTAGACCCCAATTTCCCATCTAACTAATACAGCACAGTTCAGTATTGAATTACCATCTACTTCTTCTTTGTGGTGACAAGGCACCATACTTCACTAAAACTATCAGTTAACCTGACCTCAGATGAACAAACCATTGAGCGACAATAGCAGAAGTTTAAGCCCATGAGTACAATACTGTATACGTTAAGTTAGCATCCTCCTTCCATAAACAAATGGAACAGCTACAAATGTATATCACAGGCCATTTCTCAGAGATTGATCTACCTCAGAAGTTAAGTCACTCATATACTAATTCATAGATTAGGGTCTAGCAGTAAGTGACAGAGAATTGCAATGCATAATACACTTGTTCCGAATAAAATGGCAACGAAGCTTACAAAACTTCGTTGTTGATGCATTTCACAGGGAAAGCAAAGACTACAGCAAGAGTGTCATGGATGACTGGGTATCTCACCTTAATGTACGGCAGAGCAATGTAGATCAAACCAACCTCACTGGAGATACCAGTTGGGTACAACAAGAAGAAAGTGCTATACCTGCATAATGCAATCAGCTTCTCATGAGTATCGAAACTGATAACACATGTGAAATAGACACTAATTAACAGAGCATAAAGCAAAATGACAGTACCTCAGCCATTGAAGCCATGATGGTGCTGAGCCAAAAACTTCTTTCACACCAAAGAAAGAATACCGAATAATCTGAAATACACCAGAATGAATGTGGGATATTTGATTTCAGATAATTTAAGCTGCTCCTATTCTATTTTCATCCAAAATTCACTTTTTCATCGGTAATATGGGGTATGAATAACACCGTGAGAATCCTTCAGGGATAATGCTTCTTTTTATCAATATACACACAACAATCAACAGCTAACCATGTCCTCAGCTTGAAAGTTCTTTCGACTTCACAAAGTTTCTTCATATATTCTTCAGCTAAACTAACACTTGGTGGTCATACATTCCACTCATACCCCTCACTATCATCCCTCAAGCAGGCATATTGTTTGATCTGGATTCTCATACTAAAAATCCAAACTCAAATGAGAAATAGATGGTAAGATGCCCACCTCGGTGATAGCCCAGCTGATTACCAAAGAGCTCACAAGGAAATGGGTTTGAGTCTGCAAAAATAAGAATGAATCGAGTCAGGTAAACCATTCTAAGACCCTTTTAACATTTCTGGTCTCAAAGTCAACAGCAATTTTGAAAATAAGATCAAAACGGTAAATTACAGACCTCTGGAAAGCTATACAAAATGCCCCAAGTTACATACAACCTTGAACCAATCTGGGGTAGTGTTGCACTTACTGGAGATCTTACCAAACCTATCAATTGAATTCCCACATCAAAAAATCAAAAATAATTTCTGGGATCAAAACAAAATCACATCTTTTTCACAATTTATCAACAATTTGCACTTACCTATCAAACCATGAATAATCTCCAACACGGCGGCGGTTTGAGCGAGCAGAAGAGGCTTTTCAACGGCATTGTAAACATGTTCATGCCCTGATTCTATTAAGGTTTTCACAGCAAAATACAACACTTGAGCCCTGAAATCAGTTGTTCAAACAAATAACCCCAATAAAAAGGAAAATTGATAAGATTGATGTAATAAAAACGAAATAAAAAAGATAAGTAGTAGTAGAAGAAGAAGATCTAACCATCCGAAGAAAACAGCCCAGTTATAGATGGAGAGGTAGACGCGTTTCAGAAGAGAGAGAAAACCCGCCATTTTCGTCGGAAATGGCGAATCCGAAGTGCGAACAAAGAGATTAAGATGCCAATTTGAGAAGGGTAAATTGAAGTGGATAAATAAAGATAAGAGGAGGGAGGAAGTTATGGGGAGGAAATAAATAAATGGCGAAGAAGCAGGTGAGCAGATGAACTACCAGGCCATACTAGCATTAAACCCACAGTTCATGTAGATCAACAACTACCGGACACATGTATCTCCATTCTCCAGTCTGATTTTTTTGTTCTTTTTTTTCTGTGAATTCAAATGGAAATCTTATTAATTTGAATTCTTTTGGGTTTGATGATGGAGATAGATACATTCTAGTTTGTAATGGTTAAACAAAGTCACGCAGATTTTGGTTTAGTGGTGGGTAAAGTTGATAGTTTAGGTATACTAGATTTAAATTTTTGATTTCTTGTTTCTTGTTTTTATATTAGCACTTAAAAAAGGTAATTCTGAATTAGATTGTGTAAGATTCATGTGGAAATTACAATAATTAGTTTCATTTGATAGTATTTGTCCAAGAATTTCAAATTATCTGTTAAAACATTTCACATATATCGAATCTATTTGTTTATTGATTCAAAATTAAAACCCAACACATAAAGCTACATCTGTTATAGATTTACGATATATTCAGATAGCAATAAGATAATAAACCCATTGTAAGTCATCTGAATCCCCCCCAAAAAAAATTATTTAGATATTTTATTTCCAAATAAGATAATAAACACAACAATAATATTGTCTAGTAATTACGAAAAGATTTCGTCTATCCAACTGTTTTTGCATAAAAAAGAAGTGCCTACATTTAGCATCCAAGGAGAAAACACAACAACAACTCAAGCAGCAAGCAAGAACCACAGAAGCGGATTAGATCCAGAAAGGCTCTAAGAAGCCAGTTTCTTCATGGGTCTAATAGTAGCAGGCAGACAACCGGAACATGAATACAAATCAAAATAGGACAATGGACCTAATTTCTCCTTTGGATTTTGCAAGATTCTATAGAACTTAAGCATTCTTCTACGAGGTCTGTGCACTGGGCCCAAGTTTTAAGTCTCAGTTCCATGGAAAATGATATGAAGATTTCATGGCCAATAGGCTTTCAGATGCGAATCGACTGGGGATTTTTTGAATCATATCAACCTTTTCATCATAGTCCAGCCTAAGCTTCCGAATCTCGGTATTCACTGCCTCTAACTCAGTGAAGGGCTCCATCAGTGCAAGTCCAACATTCGGAACAGCATTACGCTTGAAAAATTCACTATTTCTTTGATGCCATTAACCAAAATCTCTCTTCTTTAGTAGTGAATCATGTTCAGTCTTATGTCGGACAAGAGCATCCAACAATTCACAATATGTTTCAAACATAGTACTGGTGACCTGTTTACAATATCATTGCCAAAATAAAGCATCAGAAATCTGTAAGTATTACAAATCTTTAATCAAGTAAACCTGCATGAACTATCTGTCAAGGGGTGTGTGTGTGCCATGGACATGTTATCATTTAATAGAAGTTACCTTTCTTCCAAAAACACAAAAGATTTTTCTTTGTTAGAGAGAAATCTTGATTAAAATTACATCTGACTCCATGCCTGTGGGTAATGCACGGACTGTACTGCTATCAGCAACTACGGTGCCATTGCTGAAGGTGGACCCAACCGAGCTGCTAGTGGAGGTGGCCCCGATGGTGTTGCTGCTGAAGGTGGACCCGACAGAGACTCCAGTGAAGGTGGACCCGACTGTGCCATTGGACAAACTCACTACCTGATCTACACGAGGAACATGTTTACATGCCTCAAACTTATACTGAGTAGCATGATGTTCCTTAGAAATAGAACGAGCATTCAAGTGTGTATAATGCTGATGAAGCACCAAATTTCAGGTCGGAGACTTTAACCTACACATATCTGATATCTCCATCTCGTTGAGAGGAAGCTAGTTCTGGTCGCTTCTCTTGGCTCCGGTGAAGAGAGGATACGAGCAAGAATATCATCTGTCAACAAGCTGATGAGGTCCTTACAGTTCTTGCGTCCCCGTTAACCAAGAAGCCAGATTTTCATTAAGAATACATGATTCGCCAGCCAAGTAAGACACAACCTTAAGCATTAATTTAATAGTAAAGATACAAAGTTTCATTGATTAGGAGAAGGTTCGTTATAGGATGTATGCATATATATATATATATATATATATATATATATATATAATATATATATATATATTAATATATATATGTATATACATATATATATATATATATATATATATATATATATATGTATATACATATATATATGCACATTACCGTTCTTTTTCGTTGGTAGGTAATGTACATCTTTTGACTAGAGACATCACATATAGACCTTGCCATCTGAAGGAAAAAAAACCCCCCAAAAAAAAAAAAGTTGCGGTAGAGAGACCATTAACAACAACTCCATCAACAAAAAATTTTAAAACAACAAAAACAAACTAATTTGGAATATAATCTAAAATTGAAAGTCTGAAAATTGAAACCCTAACCTTACAGAGAAAATTGGCTCAATTGAAAGAACAGGGTTAGCACAGACGAGTACTAGCAAAGTCGAGGTCGAAGAGGACTATATACCGCTAATTCACCGGAAAACTCGGAGAATTTTGTTGGATTGGGAGAGGCAGACTTTGAACAATGCTTGGACTACTCGCATGGTCTCTTGAAAATTTAAAATAAGATTTTGTTATTAAAAAAGAAGAAAATTTAAAGTAAGATTTTGCTTTCAAAAGGAAAATGAATAAATAAATAAATTCTTAGGCAGCAAAAAAAAAAAAAAAAAACCCTGGTGAAAAATTCAGGACTTGCTTATAGTTGCATAGCCCTCGCTACTGGATGAATAGATTTTGTTCTTGTTCAGCAAAATTAATTGTCAAGGTGGCCGACAGTGATGCAGATAACAGATAGCTGTTTAGGTAGTTCATAGTGTTTCTATTTAGCTGTTAATAGATAGTTATTTAGGTGAGCGGTTGAAATAAATATGTTCGTCAAATTTAGTTATTGGATTAGCTAATTAATGTAAATTGACGTCAATGGACAAAAATTAACTACGACCTGGCCAAAATAAATGTCGAGATTTTTCATTTGTGGTAGAAAATAAAGATACAATTGGAAGGCTTAACGTACTTGAAGTTGCTACACCACTACAAGAGCCCGTGCAGCGGCTGACTCGCCCGCCTCGGCTGAAACTCAATTTGCAAGTTTCAGCAATTTCGGATCTTTGCTGTCTGCTTATCCTAAGTGACGGCCCCTCCCCCCCTTCTTCATCCTTGCCTTCTCATGTAGAAATGGTCTCCTTCCCACTTTTTCTCTGAGTTAGAGCTACAGTCGTATCAAAATTATATCATTGTATCGTAATTAAAACAAAATTAGTGAGGGGCAATTTTAACTCAGAACCTCACAAAGTCACTGCCAAGCTAATAGCTTGTTATAGAATCTTGTATTTAACTGACAATACTTAACAGTCTATACATGAATTAAATATCAAACTTCAGAAAAGAGTAGATGGCATAAGGTAAAAAGAATCATGTAGAAAGGCTTACACAAGGTTAGAAACGAAGCCAAAGAGACTTGGAATTGTAAATGTGATGAACAAAACCGAGGTTTTGAGAAGCAGGCTCTTTATCGATAAACCACATAGGATATCCTGAGATATCACAGGGGAACTAAAGCTGGAATAAATGATGACACCATACCTGTGACCAAGTGTTAAAAAGAAGTAACCTTATGGATTGCACAGAATAGTGTCCATGTCATGATGAGTTTATACTTTCGTATGTCTGATGTTACAATGCAGGGCCGTGCTTAAATTCAACACCTGAGATGAAGACTGTCATGTCGACATTTTGTGCATAGAAATTACAGAATCTCCCTGGTGTCTGCACTTATTTACTGAAAATGGCACTGCTTTCCCAGCCGTGTTTGATTGATATATATGTCAAGATTGAAAACGCAAGAGCCTTGATTTTTTCAGGAACAATCAGAAAACTGTCAGGGCTGAACTTTACCAAGGTGAAACAGCAAAGAACAGCAAAGATCTGACAACCAGGGTTTTTCATTCAACGGTTGCACAGCCATTTACCCAAAAAAAAAAAAAAAAAACCCACGGATAAAAACAATATCTGGGGAGGTTGCAGCAAAGATACAAGCAATTGAATCCGAGAAGAGAGATCTACCTCATGTGCATATCTTAGTAGTTCTTTCCAAGAAATGGAAAATTAAAGATCCTGATCAGTTTGTTAACATGTATGTGCTGAAATTCCGACACTGACAGCCCTGATGTGCATCAGCTTGTCTTGGCAGATATGATGCATGGTCCTCTTCTCTGAGACTTCCTTCAGTGTGCTTGTATGAAACAAAAAGGTTTGTACCATGACTAGTAGATTTGGATTCCATTAGACCATTTGCAAACACAACTGATGACGCTTCACATCCTGCATATTGCAGAAGACAAATGATAGCAAAAAAAAGATAAGAGGTGCCATGATGGACAATCCTTTCGTTGGTTAACCACATGCCGTCACACCTTTGTCGCATGAATGTTGAGATTGGTTCGACAATAAAAGCTTTCAAGCCCTTATATAAGTACATTTATAAAGGCTATGATCAGAGCTTTTATCTTCAGACAATATGCAAATGAAATAGAACGATATCAATTGCCTAGGTGGGTTTCACCCCCTGAAGCGTCTGGTGTGTCCTTGAGTTTGATTTATACAGCATGTATGCTCCTGTTATTCCTTTACAGGTACACACACCATAGATACATACAGTTCAGTTTGAACCTGGATAAGATCTCTGAGAGGCTGTCAATGATTTGCAATGAAGCAGTAGCAAGTTATTGCCGCTATTCAAGAAGAATGCTAATATAATTGAAGGTGCAAAACTTCTTTATCATTAGTTCCCTGGAGAGTTTACATGGAAAGAGCAGATGAAACAGTGGAAGGAGAGGCGAAGAGGAAGTTCAATTGGTAGAATGACACATCCTAGTCCAGCAGAATGTGAACAATACTATCTCTGCATGCTATTGGCAAACATCAGAAGGGCCAACATCTTTTCAAGATTTGCTTACAGTCAATGGAAGGGTTTTCCCCCCTTCATTTCAACCAGCTGCACCAGAACGAAACCTATTGCGAGCTGATAATTTTGCTGAGATATGTATGAATGACTCTGCTGCTGTCCATATGCCAGTAAATTTACAGTGTCTATTTGCCAATTGCCACTGCCTCGATGTTTTTGAACCACCAAATCCAGAGCAGTTGTGGTCTCAATATTTTGGATTTTTATCAGAAGATTTTGCAAACAAACAAAAAGATAATGAAGCTTGGGTCCTACAAACAATTACAGTAGTTTAAAAATGCCTTCAAGGCATGGGAAGATCACTATCAAACTTCAAGATCACCATCTTTTGAATCATTGTGAAGAACTTTTTGATCGTGCAAGGGATGTCAGGGGTGCATAAGCTGCTCTAATTCCTCCAAAACTCAATGCTAGCAAAAAACTGAATGCTGCACACAAGGAAGCATACTAGCAAATAATTCATGCTGTCAAGCATGGGAAGCCAGGTATTTTTTTCATCGATGGTCCAGGAGAAATCGTGCTTTATATGCTAGACAGCTCAACCAAATTGTTTTTCTGACAGCTACATTTGGCATTACAACTGCAAACATGGGTATTCGAAGACTGCACATTTTCAGTTCAACCTTCCAGTTGATTGTGAACGTTACATAAGTGTGTGATGTCGGCGAACAAGGTAGCTTAGCATAAACAAACTGCACTTACACTGTAATAAGAACACTAAAGCAGCTGATCTTTTAATAGACTTGTGTAATTCTAGTGAACTGTTTTGAGGTAGAGACATAGAGTTACTGTTATTGGAGGTGGTTTTTGGCAAGTATGACCTGTCATTCCACAGAAAAGTCAGGCAGAAGTAGTGGATACAAACTTAGTTCAGCCACATGGCTCAAGCTTAAAGTACTTAAGCTAATGGAAAACAAGTGAACAAGTAAAGATCCTGAATTTTCTCTTTTCTTCTACCGTTTGGAAATGGATCGTTGCAAAAAGGGAGTATTAAACCAATTCAGTGTGGCAAGTGTTATTCCTGAATTTTCCTCCATGATTCCATGTTTGAGAACGACAAATGAAACACTGTCTAATACCATAGACAAATTACTGCCAGAACTCAAACAGCTCCTTCATTGACCCTGATCTGTCTGCAACCTGAGCTAACCTGACTCCATGAAATGAAGTTGACATTGTCAATAAATCAAATATGAGTATCTGAGTTCCCTGGTTGACCTTGTCAATCAAATCATAATATCTAAGTTCCATGCTAGTGACATTTAAGAGTTTTGACAGTGTTGGAGCTAGATTCATAGGCAGTCAATTGGCTAGAAAAATCTGTACGCTTAGTATGCCCTAGAGGTCTAAGCTCGCATGAGTTGACTTTGATGCTTGATTTTCCAGTCATTCTTCTTCGCAACTTAGACCCATCCAGTGGGCTTTGCAATGGAACAAGGCTTAGATGCAAACAGTTCTTTCCAAACTGATTGTCTGTGAAATAGCAGTTGGACTTCACCAGGCTTCTTGCATAGGATCTGTGTGAGGCAAACAACATCGCCAAAGATCCATTTCAAATTAGAACAAAGACAATTTCCTATCAAACTTCACTTCACAATGACCATAAACAAGTCTCAAGGACAGTCTGAAACAGGTTGCCATCTGTAAAGGTCCTTGTTTTTGCCATTGCCAACTTTATGTAGCATCATCTCGAGCACAGAGATCTGAACAACTTAGAATATTCTAAATGAAGATGAAGATCCGGAAGAAGTACGAAAACAAATTGACGGCATCATGGTTTTGAAGTTGTTATACGAGCAGGAATCAGAAAAGTATATTATTAGAGAATAGGTTAGATGTAGTTTTTTCCAATTCCTCTTGTAATTTCTTACATGTTCTGTTCTTTTATTTCTCTACTGTTAACTGTCAATCTTTAAACATGTTTTATCTTATCCTTCCACATTTCATCATCAAATGTCATAAATATGATATTATGTAGAGTGCAGATGTACATGAACCATATGAAGCACCATTCAGTTCAGTCTAGTGGGATTAATCCTCATTTTATTTAGCATTCGAGAAGTTGTTATTGCTTTTTCATAGACTATTTTCTGTAAGGCAACAAGCACAGTACTCTGAGGTTGTATGTGTCAAAACACTTCGCTTCTTACCCCATGCACAGACAAGGTTGACGGAATTTCAGACTACGTGAATGAGTTTAACCTTCCAATTATGCACCCAATATTTACCCTCAAAGCTTTGACAGCATCAGATGTACTTAATATAACCCAACTTGCATTAAATAAATCAGTAAAAATAAAGCAAATGAGAGATCATTTACTAGACAATAAACCTTAAGAATATAAAATTACTCCATTCAAACCAATAAATTAGAAGTTCCAAAATTCTGATGCCAATATGAATACAATTTATTCAAACAAGTATTCAAACCCCAAAAATTCTGATGGGAAGTGTTACAATTTTATTTTTACATTTATTCTATTCTTAATTGCTTAGTTATTTTTGTTATTTGTAGCATATAATTGCATGATTAGTTACATTTGCATATTTAGAAAAAAATAACGATAAGAGCAAAAATATGGGTTATTGGACCAAATTTAATTCGTAGTTTTAATTATGGGTTAAAATAGTAATATTGAGCTAATTTTAAAGTAATATTTAATTTTTTTTTTCTTCCCTATTTTTCAGGTTAAATAAATTATCAAGAGCGTTCCATTCCGAAGTATTCAATAAACTCGGGCAAGTTGCAAGAAGAAGATGCAGTATTATCAAAAATGAAGATTGAGTCAGGAAAAGCCCAGCCCAGCAATTTTTCCACTTGGGAAAAAAAAAAGAGGAAAAACAAAAAAAAAAAAGAGAAAAAAATCAAACCTCAGCAGGCCGTGAACCACCCCACCCATTTTTGGCCCTTCTCTCTCCTCAACCCAACAAACCCAAATTTTAAAAAAAAAATAATAATAAAAAAAGAATCAAAGCTCCCATTTTCGGTCAAGCTGACCCGAGAATCAACCCTGGCCTCCACATCTCCTCTTTCTCCGGCTGTTCTGCTCCATTCACGCTCGATTCACCTTCTTATTCGGCTCACATCAACAAGCTTCACCACATACCATCTTCTTCTTCTGCTTCTTTCACGCCTCACCACAACTCACAGTCATAGCCCATTCACGAATCCAGTATAAAAAGGGCAATCGGTCATCAGCAAGAGGCACGATCTTCTCCTCATCCTCTGTTCTTTATCTTCTCCATCATCATCATACTCTTCACCCCATCACAATCATCATCATCTTCACAATCAACATCACTGTAAACTCCCATCATCACGATCAACATCTTCATCAACTCCGATCATCACCACGATCGTGATAATCGCTCACCCAGATCTTCCTCTGATTTTCGGTTGCTTCTCTGCCTTTATACTCTGTTTTTTTTATTTGTTTTACTTAATTATTTTTCCCCTTTTTTTGGGTCCCAATAGTTTCTCTGCCCTGCACGTGAACTTTTAGTAGAAATTTTTTTTTTTTGTTTTGTTGTCTTTGTTTTTATGTTATTTGTTGAAGTTATTTGTTTTAGTTTTAATATGTTAGGCTAATTTAACATTTTTTGCTTGACCTAAATATTATATTTTACCATGTGTTATTTTTTTTGAGATTAATTTTATGCCTAAATTCATATTATGCTTATGAATAATCTAAGTTGATTTGGTTTAATTATTTGATATTGAATGTTAAATGATTTCTGTTTGGCCACCTAAATGATTCTAACATTTAATTAGTGTTAACAAGTAACAACTTTTGACTATTAGCGTTAAAAGAATCAACTTAGGTCTAAATTACATTCAATCTGCTGTTGAGGATCTAATGGTTTAGGTTAAATGAAGTTTTCCTAAATCGTCATGCGTTGAGTCTTTAATTTATTATGCTGTAGAGTAATAAATTAAGCGACTTAATGGAATTCATCCTTAGACGTTCTAGGGTGTATTAAACAGTAAGGGAAATAGGGGTTACAGACGTTCTTAACCTTCAGTTTAACTATTCAGTAAATATAATATGTGTATCGATGATTGAATAACATAGCATGGTAAAATATGCATTAAAGGTCAAGCAATATTTTTTAAAATTGAGTAATATTTGTTATCTTCTATTTTGCATAAATTTTATTATTAGTTTAAAATTTTAAAATTGAGTAATATTTGTTATCTTCTATTTTGCATAAATTTTATTATTAGTTTACAATTTAATTATATTGTTCATTAGCTAATCGAAAATTTTATCCAATCACCCCCCCAAATTATTTTTTTATTTTTTTTCTTTTCCTCGAAATTGTTTGAGTTATAAAGTTAGATCTAAGAGTAAGTAATACGTTTTTTTTTTAATTTATTTATGAGAATTCATTCCTTAGTAACTTAAAATTTATTTCCTCGTGGGATCGACCCTACTTGCCCTATCTATAGTTTTTAATATATAATTAAAAGGGTGTTTAGGTTATTTAATTTGTAGGCACTGCGACAAGCCTTACAGGAAGATATCATTTTCTTCAAGTATTTTTAGAAATGACAACCGTGCATATTCCCAAGACAAATATCAGAGTCATGCAAATTACGAAGCAATGATATGCATATTCAAAATATATTTACAGAACATTGGCATTCACTGCTCAAGCCTCAAAGCAATCTAATCCCATGTAAATATTGTTGATTAGATAAGGTAGAAAAACATATCCTGTTCATTATCCTTAATGAAGATATCCTTCCAACATTTCTGGTTCTGGTTCCAAAACAGAAAACTGTCACTGCTGATTGAAGTTTCAATGCATGGCAGCTATGAATCACAAGTGGTCGATGTTAACTATGAATGAATGCTTCATCACGGGGCTAACTGTCTTTGAGAGACATCCAGATGGTGGTGGGGAATAGGAAGAAATCGTCAAGAAAAGGGGGTGGGGGAGGCAGAGGAATGGAATGTGATGCTCTGTTACGCTTGCGAAATGATTTTCCTTAGTGCAGACAGGGCCAAAAGGTTTCCAATACTTATACTTTATCTTGCTAAATTGGGAACAGCATACTACCGCGATGTTTGCTGTACATTAGAAATTTCTGGATGTTGTTGACAAAAATAAGGCTGAGCATGATTTGCTGCTAAGGAGGAAGAGGATTCTAACTACTAGCATAACACAGATGAAGGAATTTTTTCTGAATGGTGTTGTTCCCAATTTATCACTTGCATTGATAGAGACTCTCACTGAGCTAGAAGAAGTAAATCAAAAGCTGCGGAATATTAAGGTGGATTACGATAAAAAGGTTGAATTCCTGAAGAAACTTCCTAGTATAATGACATCAGAGAGCATATTGGCTGTGAAGTTTTTGAGAGACATCCAGATGGTCAAGAATTTGCAAGTCATCTATAGGTGGAAAGACAAGGTAAAACTTATTCGGGGAGGGAGGGACCCCACAGAGGAGTGTTTAGATTTGATAAGGAAGTATAAAATCTGAAGGACAAATACTTAGGCAGCAAAGGACAAATATCTCATGATCTGCGTTTCTCTTAGTCGCTACAAGCCTTGGCTTCCTAGTTCTATGGCTCTCATGGGATGTTTGAATGTTGAATGTAGGTATTTTCTGGTGGTATTGTAGATAATATTTTCAATTGATTGTAGATAATGTCGTTAATTAATTGAAAAAACAATTGATAATGTCTTCAGTTGATTGAAAAAGCAAATGGAATTTTTCGTAATGAGTATGATTTGATATCTCCAGCTCTTTATTAATATTTCCCTTTGCTAATCTTCTTATTCGTTATCTTTGTTGTGATGAACTAAAAAAATATTGGCTATCTTTGAATATGATTGCTAAACTATTAACTTCGTAGCTGTTTTAGAACTTTAAAGATTACCACCGACCAAATTAAAATCACTTCAATTTCTTATACCTAAAGAGAACTCCTATTCAACCAGATCAATTTATAAAAGGTTTGTTAGAATGCATAGATTACATTTGTAGAATGCTGTAACATAAAATGTATAAATAATGAGTAATTATAGCAAATGAAGAGATCTTAACATATTTACAATGGTAGATGAAACACATTACATCCAGCAGTTAAAACTTAAAACGAAAGTCAAAGGTAAACCCTATGATTTGCAAGAAAGTGCTAGCCAATGACGAAGAATAGTTGCATACAAAGCCACAATGGTCAATATAACACAAACAAAATGGACATACCTAGCAGCTGCAAAATTTTTCCGTAATGGATTATCAAGGTAGATGTAATGCTTTTCATTTACCACTGTAAATATGTTAAGATCTCTTCTTTTGCTATAATTACTCATTATTTATACTTGTTATGTTACAGCATTTTATAGATGTAATCTATGCATTCTAACAAACCTTCTATAAATTGATCTGGTTGAAGTGGAGTTCCCTTTAGGTATAAGAAATTGAAGTGATTTTAATTTGGTCATTGGTAATTTTTAAAGTACTAAAACAGCTCAATAGTTAATAAGCTAGCAATCATATTCAAACATAGCAATATTTTTTTTAGCTCATCACAACAAAAGATAACGAATAAGAAAATTAACAAAGGAAAATATTAATAAAGAGCTGCAGATATCAAATCATACTTGTTACGAAAAATTTCATTTGTCTTTTCAATCAACTGAACACATGATCAATTGTTTTTTCAATCAACTAACGACATTATCTACAATCAACTGAAAATACTATCTACAGTACCACCAGAAAATACCTATATTCAACATCCAAGCATCCCATGAGAGCAACAGAACTAGGAAGCCAAGGCTCATAGCAACTAAGAGAAATGCAGATCATGAGATATTTGTCATTTGCTACCTAAGTATTTGTCCTTTAAATTTTATACTTCCTTATCAAATCTAAACACTCCCTTATGTGGTCCCTCCCTCCCCGTACAAGTTTATCTTGTCTTTCGATCTGCAGATGACTTGCAAATTCTTAACCATCTGAATGTCTCTCAAAAACTTCACAGCCAATATGCCCTCTGATGCCATTATACTGGAAAGTTTTTTCAGGAATTCAACCTTTCCATCGTAATCCACCTCAACATTCTCCCCCTTTTAATTCACTTCTTCTAACTCACTGAGAGTCTCTATCAATGCAAGTGATAAACTGGGAACAACACCATTCTAAAAAAATTCCTTCATCTGTGTTATGCTAGTTGTCAAAATCCTCTTCCTCCTTAGCAGCAAACCATACTCAGCCTTATTTTTGTCAACAGCATCCAGAAATTCACGATATAAAGTAAACATCGCGCTAGTATGCTGTTCACAATTTAGCAAGACAAAGTATAAGTATTGGAAATCTTTTGGCCCTATCTGCACTAAGGAAAATCATTTGGCAAGCGTAACAGAGCATCACATTCCATTCTTCTAACTCCCCCCCGCCCCCCTTTTCTTGACGATTTCTTCCTATTCCCCACCACCAGATTCTCAAACGCTTTTTTATGGTAATATTTTTTGCCTAATTGACCCAGAATCCATCAAATTTGATTAGGAGTAGGAAGTAATACATACCCCAAAATCGAAACAAGCCCTATATTAGTTCCTGGATTGAGACAAACCCATAAACAAAACAATGATTGGGGGTCTGAAAGCCTAAGATTCTTACTAAGGTTCTTGAAAGTAATCTTTTACATATTAGAGTGCAAGAAAGAAATCTCCGTGATCGAAATAGAAAGATATCTTGCTGCAAATTACCTCTAAATCCCGATCAGTTGGTAACGTCCCGACGATACTGTTTGTAAAGATTACAGTACTGCTGGAATTGTAAGCTGGTGAAAGTAGATGCGATGCCAACGGAGAAAGTCGAGGGGGCAGTGCCGCCGTTCAAAGTCAAGCCGGAAGCGTCGCCCGTTTCGCCGCTGAAAATGGAGCTAACTACGACGACAGTGGTTGCGGCGCCGGTACTACCGCCGGTGGTTCCCACGTCGTTTGTAGCGCCAGTAACGATGGCATTGCCAAAGGTACCACCATGGGAGGGTGAGTGGAAAGAAGATACAAGAGGGAATGTTTTTTGATCGCGACACTAGGCAAAAGGAAAAGTGAGGATGTAATATATTTATCTACCTCTTATGTTCTTACAATTGTCGGTTGATGAATAACATGTATTGTAGTAGCGATGGACCAAGCAACCCCAGTAATTCTATGGTACATACCTTTGTACCTAACTATGTACACACCTATACAAGAGGGTGTGTACCGTACTAAAATACATATGTTTAGGTGTGTACATAGTTACGTACATCGGTATGTACCATAGAATTTTTGAACCAACCCAACACAAACTATGGTGCCTGTTTTAACGGGCTAACCCAGCGGGCTTCTAGGTCTAGATGGGTTGAGTCATAGAGACAAAGCCCAGAGTCAGAAAAGACTAATTGCTGCACAAATGTTGTTGGCAATGAACACTCATTGCTAGTTTTTCCTTGCTATAAAAACTAGTACTTAGGCAAATGAAAATTGAGATTGTAATGGTTGCATGCTAAAGATTTGCCGGATACAGAGTTGCCGGTTATGTTGCTAGTCGCGATATTGGCCATGCTGTTGTTGTGGAAGACGGGACCCCCCCCGAAAAAACAACCACAAATAACAACAATAATTATTCAATGCCGTAGGGCCAGATGCAAGCGAGCAAAATAAACTAACCAAGCAAGCAAAGCAAATAGTTGGCATCCAAAGCCCAAATCCTATAAAAAGACCATCAACAATTCCATCAACAAGCAGCAATTAAGTTAGACAGGAGGCGGAAAACCCCACCAGTTTATACTATCATCTAAAATTTAAAGCTTGAAAATTGAATCCCTAACCACAATTTCAAATAAAATTGGCTCAATTGAAAGAACCGGGGGCCAGCACTTAGCAGCTAGGCAATTGTAAATCATACAAAGTTTCTGGTTTGTATTCGTGCATACAAGTTTGTTAGTTACATAACAATGGCAGCTTGGATTAGCTAATTACTTGGCATCCAACTTCCAAATACCATAGGAAGATCATCAACAATAAATCAAGTTCAATAAGGGGGAAAAAAAACCTAATCAGAATGTAAAGTAGAATTTTAAAAAGTTTGAAGAACCCTAACCTTAATTATAAGTAAAATTGGCTCAATTGAGAGAACCGGGGGAAGTTGGCACTTGGCATAGGCGAGCACGAGTAGATTCGAGGTCAAGGAAGACGAGACAGCGCCAATTTGCAAACACCGATTGCCGGAAAACGTCGTCTAGGGATAGGAGAGAGAGATTTTGTGGGAGGGGGCATCAGAGAAATTTGATTAAGTATGTCTCATCAATTCTTGATCAAAGCTTTCCACAGATTATGCTGCTCGATGCTCTGACCTTTTTGGTGAGCTAATTTTCAATTGATAATTTGGGTTCCTTTGTTCTTTAGAATTTGATGAAGTATGTCTCGTCACTTTTTAATCAAAGCTTAAAATGCTTTGAAATTCATCAACAAGGTGATAGTGAAATGGCACCCAGATTGATTTCATTTGTCATCCCCGTCCTTTGTTCTGAAATTTCCAGAGAAATCTCTAAACCATTTTTTAAAACCTAACTAAAGAGTTTAGATGCAAACAGAGTGCCAAAATTTTTGAGGGAGGCGCAAGTGAGGTTGAAGGACTACAGGTCAGTATTTAAATGAATGTTCTTTACGAGATCACAGACGCATGTTGAAGAAGGAATTTTGGGCAATTGGGTTACTTTAATGGCTGACCTGATTTTCATATCCTACAAATTATTTAAAAAAAACTCAATTTAAATTAAAATAAAAAAGAAAGGAGAGGTGATAGTAGTTGCAACAATGGTCGTGTTCGGCAATAGCATTTTGGGTAGTGTTTAGTGTTTTGACTAAGTCAATACACTAATTAGTTAATTTTTTGTGTTCAGTAAACTAGTATTTTGACTAGCATTTCAAGTTGCATTTAGCGTTTTAAGTAGCGTTTTTGAAAACCTAATAGTATTAACGTTTGACATTTAAAAGTAGCGTTTCATATTTTTTAGCCAGAAAATACCCTTTAAAAATTTTATCTTTGTAAATTATCTATATCCTTTTATATGAATTTACATTAATAAACTAGCATAACAACTAAATTTACTGAACACATTAGTTTCAACCGCTAATCTAAACAGTTATCCTCTAACACCTAAATTAGAGACGCTATCCGCTATCTAAACAGTTGTCCGCTACTTGAATCGCTATCCGCTACTTAAACAGCTAATTTTGCCGAACATGGCCAAACTAACTACCTAATATACACGAGGCACATATTTACATGTTTCAGACTTAGACTGAGTAGCCGAATGTTCCTTACAAATAGAACGTGCATTCCACAGGGTGTATAATGTTGATGTTCCTTAGAATATCATCTGCCAATGAGCTATTGAGGTCCTTACAATACGTCCATTAAGAATACATGATTCACCAGCTGGTTACCTTTCTTTTCTTTTGGTAGATAACGTACATCTTTTGACTATAGGGACATCACATACAGATTCGTCATGCTTTGATGTCAACAAATACAATACGCGATCATCATGGTTGTATGCAACACACATCTTTTAAAAGCTTTAAAATTCTTCATGAATTTTCATGCTTTGAAACATAACTTAGCTTTTTCTATGCAACAATTGAAAGGTTTAAAATTGAAAGTTTGAAAATTGAATTACCTTACAATTCATACATCTAGCGTAGCATCTAAGGATCGATTTATGTATGAAGGGCTGCCTTGAACGATTCTTTAGGGGTGAGGGCGAGAATTTATTTTTTGCCCAACACTCACAAGCACATGGGGGCTAATGTCTACATCCTGGGCACGTCCAGCATGGAGTATTTAGGCGCTACTTGAGTCTCCCCACCTTCAACGGGCCATAATCCGAGTCACGTATCAACTGGCGGTAGATAGAGTAAAAAAAGAGGCTGATTAGCAGTGACGGATCTAGAGTTTCGAACTAAGGGTATCCACCTACGAACATTCATCACCATATGTACCATAAAATAAAGTTTAAACAATACACGAAATACTACAATAATATACTATTACAATTGTCCTTTACGTTTTTTCACTTTTTGGAAGCGATACATGATAGAATATTAGACATTGAGTCAAATATCTTAAAATGAAATTGGATCGATCCATATAACACTGAAAAAAAAAAAGAATATGAAAATTAGAAATTAAGCTCACTTAGTTAAAACAAGCAACACATTAGTTCAAATGAAGCGCTGAGACAATGACATAACAAGCAATGTAGCTACCAAGCAATTGATTAATTGATTGAAAATCAAGCAAGAAGCAACACATTAGTTCACTTTAGAGCTAATATTACATGAAATCATCCATATTATCATGCTTCACTTTGCATTTGAATTATGTACATGAATTAATCAATGGAAAATAATAACCACGCAATTTCCAGTTACCTCAAAACAACTTTCACTAATTGATTAACAGTTAACAATTGACAAGTGCGCATGAATTCTAGGGATGTCTATCAAACAATTAACGATTACAAATCCGCACAAATTGATATTTAAACTTAATTGCACAATCTACTTTGTCCACCAACACCAAAACCAAACATTCAAATTGAACTTGGGCATGAAAAATTAAACAAAAACCAGAAAATTTCGGAAAAAACAAATGAAACAAACCTATTGATTGATGAGTCGAAGCCTCGAAGGAGATGCTTGAGCGTTGAACAACTCACTAATCACTTGCTATCTACAAAATATAATTTGAGAACAAGCTATTAGAAGTAATTAAAATTGTCAAATGATGAAAATCGAAGCCCTAACTAACTAATCGACCTCAATCTAACCGAACTAACCTCCTGGCTGCTGCTCGCAGCCTCGCTTGGTGGTGGACTGCCGACTGGTCGCCGGTGGGCTCGGCGGGAGGCGGCGTCTCGTCCGGCAACGTCGACGGCGGGAGGCGGCGTGGAGCGACTGTCGAGAAGGGCGGGAAGCACGCGACAGGGGTTGGGCAGTCGGGCGGGGGGGGGGGGGGGGGGGGGGGGGGGGGGGGGGGCCTCGGGCACTGAGAGTTTGAGAGTTAAGGGTCTCTCTGGTGTTGCGTTTCACCGAGAGCCACGTAAATTTTTTTTCCTTAAATCAAGCCTGGGTAATGGGTCATTGGGCCGCGCCTCACTGTCAGGCACATGCATCCAAGGCTCCAAGCGGTCCATTAAGCCAGAGCCAGCCGAAGTTAGCAACTAAAATTTTTTAAGGTCTTTTTCAAGAGTGTTCACTTATAATATTTTTACAGGATTCAAATCAGGTTATTAGAGGTTTTTTTGGATTAGAAGCGTCCATAAATCCGCCCCTGCTGATTAGGCTGATTGAGTTAAAGACTTCAGAATATGGTCAGCCAACATATTAACTAATTGATTACGATAAATTGGAATGGATTTTACAGTCCAATGAGGATACTACAAAATATTTACCTATGGATGGTTCAAGCACTTTTATTCTGGTTTATGGTTTCTATCATGGGGAGGATCACTCTCATTCAATCCACAAGTTTAAGTATACTATTAGCTCATAATGGGTTAAGACACTCCCATCACGAATTTTTTCCATTCACAAAACTCGACCTCGACTCCTGATTGAAAGAGAATTAGTGTCAAATCACTAAAACTTACCTATACTGGTAACGGTATTTTCAATTTAAAAGTTTGTTTTCAATTTTCAAATATTATTAAAGATAGTGACGTTGTTTCTCAACCTAATACTCCCTTGCTTCCTTCTCATACCATTTCCATTCTCCCCTTGCCAAATGAGCACATAAACTAAATGATAACTTGGCAGAACCATGTGACAATGGTGAGAATACGTAGTAGTTGAGGGTGTGTACTGCATCAACAATTTTGTGAATGAAATTTTGTAACCTTTTATGAATAGAATTTGCATGATAAGCTGTCCCATTACTTTGGAAAGATAGGAATGAACCGTCATTGCTAGTCTTTCCTTACTATAAAAACACTAGTATTCAGGCAAATGAAGATTGGTATTGTAATGGTTGTATGCTAAAGAGTTGTCGGATATGGAGTTGCCGGTTGTGCTGCTGGTTGCGATATTGGCCATGCTCGTTGTTGTGGGAGAGGGGAGGGCCCCGGTGTTGCATAGAGTTGGAGGCGACAAAGATGGTTGGAAGCCTAATGTTAACTTTTTGGATTGGGCCTCTCATGAACGTTTCTATGTTGGTGACTGGCTTTGTACGTCTTGTTTTTCTTAATTTTTAACTTTTTCTTATTTCAATTTATTTTATGTCATATTCTTGATTTTGAATTTATGCTGTCGAGGTAAAACTATTATATTAGACCGTATTTAGATATCGATATTTGATTTATCAGATTTCGGATTTGACAAGAGGAGATTGAGCGTGCTAGAGGTAAACAAGACAGGGTACGAAAACTGCATAGAGAGCAACTTCATCACCAACATCACACGAGGAGGGAGGGACGTGTTCAATCTGACGGTTGCCAGGGCTTACTACTTCATCAGCGGTCGAGGTTACTGCTTCCAGGGGGTCAAGCTCGCGATCACCGTGTACGATGCTCCACCAGATCAGTCCAACATTCCAAGTCCAAGTCCAATAAATTCCCTTGCTGCCAGCACGACCCTTCACTGCCTTTGCCTGCCCCTTCTAATCCCGATTATCCTGATCATCACTCTTGATTGGACCTTTTAATATGTTTTCTTTGGATGGTTTAGCTACTAGTGCCTTTTTTTTAGTTGAATTAAGACTTTTTTTTAACAGTAGTAAAGGAGAAATACAACAATGTTAAGCTCCTCTTTTTTGGCAAGAGTGTGCACAGCTGTATCTTCAATTAAAATTGTCCTAAGAGTTGGTGAAAATATTGATCAGATGAAAATAAACCAACAATGAAATGTCCAGATTCAGATGATCGATCTTCTGCCATATTTGCCTCCATGGACAAATGATTAGCAATAATTGAAATGCCTTCATCTTTCCACGTACAAATGTCCTTGATAATGTAATGAATTTGCTAATGAATGCGGATCTTCTATTCTAAGGCATGAATGACTATCTTATTATCGCCTTTTACTATTAATTGATTGAAACCCTCAGCTATACAATTATACTTTGGTGGAATAAGAATCGGTTCAGTGCGTTTGCTACTATGTTTGTAATGTTGTACTGACTTTGACGCATTAAATATGAATTTACATCATGACTGGCTTTGTATATTATCTATGTCATTGTTAGAACAAAATCATTTGAAGATGTGAAAATTAAATATCGGTAGTGCAAAAGCAAGTTTTCTTTTTTAGGGATCGATTTTAGTATGATTAAAGGGAGATTAAGAAAATTTTTACCATACTCCCACAAAAAGGAAAAGAAAACTCCTAGAAGTTCGAATCTAAATATTTTGCCTAAAAAGGGGTGGGGGTGGGGGAAAGAAAAGAAAAGAAAACTCTTAAGCGTGGAGAATCTAAATATTTTGCTAACAGTATTTTCATCAAATGTTAATAATAACACATGATAAATGCTTAAAAGCTAAAACCAGAAAAAACAATAATGGATTAAAAATATTAACTATCTTTCACAATAAGCAATAATAATAAGTGATATTTATAATTATGAGCAACAAGAAGCAGGAAGGGATTGATGATCATCTATAATTATGAACAACTAGGGACTGATGACCGTATCATAGAACCTCCACTTTAACTCTTGCTGGCAACGGAATCTGAAGTAGCTTGGCTTGTCTCCTAATTGCTTCTATCTGCTCAAGAGTGTTGTGTTCTGATGGCTTCCCCTCATCCCAGGGTAAGCGAGGATCAAGGACAACCTTCTCAAACACGAGAGCAAACCGTGCCAGAGACATAACCAGCTCACTATCAGCTGGTGCTTCACGAAATCCATCTCTCTCAAATATCCTAAGACAATGGTGATGCTTTTCTGCAACTTTGATTACATTTCCTCTCAAGGCTTCCTCATCATCAAACCAATAGGACTTCCGAAAGAGGCGCTGCCAAAAATGAGGCCATAATTATCACTTCATACAAAAACAACAATGACAACACTTTGTGGGCCTCACCGCCCTCATCTTAACGAGCTCTAAAGAGATATAAGTAAACTTAACCTCCCGCAAATAAAGAAAAATTCCAAATGACCCACAAATTTTTTTGTAGAAATTTTTTTTGGACAACATAATCATCATTTTGTGTAATGTTACACCCCTGTCCAAATGTCTCGCCTAAGAAAGAAGGCTTTCCACCTCATAAACATTTTCATTTCAGAAGAACTACAAACAGGATTCATTTATAATTGAGATAGAATCACTGGTTTATATAGTTGAAATTTCCCATAAACACATAATAACAGCGAAACATCATCAGAGTTGTGCAGTAAAGACAGAAGAAAGACGGAAAATATTAACCAATAAACAGCTATATATAAAACAACCATGGTTTTTGAAGTGACTGAAAAAGAAACACATGAAGGAGCAGAGCTGACACCCACAGAGCCTACAATCCCCATGAAGGTGAAAAACAAACATTTGAAGGTGCAGAACTGAGGATCCTTTTTTTGTTTTTTTGAGTATATGATGCACAAATGTCATCGTCAGCGGATTCAAACCAAGGATTTTGTAACTCTCAAAGCTTTACTAACCAGCATAGCTAGCAGTCATAGAGCCTATGATTTATGGACAGAGAACAAACGTGTATGGCAAAAGAGTTTATCATATGGATTCATAAATGCATGTTTCATATTTGAGAAGGGAATTTCAGAAGCCACAAGCACCGAGGCACCTTGCTTCCTAATGGATGGAAGGATGAGTTCTAAGTGCGGTACACTTGGTTGGAAAATAAAGAACTAAGAGCATATGCAATGGTAATCCATAATTTTGGATCACAAGTAGGCGCCCACACCTTCCATATTATCCCATAAGCCAACTTTTTCTGTCTTCTCTACATTCTATGGATCATCAACTTGGATCATCAAATAAAATAATATTTTATAGACCTCACCACCAACATATTATTGGGTTTTGGACTTTAATTTAAGGTCTTAGTTGGAAAAAAAAAAGAGAAAATATGTAGGGGGCGGATCAGGGATGTGAGTTGAACCGCAAGGCGAACGAAGCGGATTAATGATGCATAGTATTTTTGAACTGTGAGCCAAAATTTTGACTCACGAGCCTTGCATTGCAGGTGCTCTAATATAGAGTTCCACTCCAACTCCCAGAGTAAGGTCTTGACAAAGACATTGGACAAAGTTGAAACGAACTCTAGGCCTCAGTATTGGAAATGCCGAAAAACTATGGCATATGCTTTTTACAACACATATGATGACCAACCTAGAACTGTTAACATTGGATATTGGGAAGAGTTCTCAGTTAGCAATGTCAATGTACTCTAAAATTCTATTCGTTTTCCACTGTTCTATAGTTTTCCAAACCTGCATGGCCCTGATTTTTGGATGTGTATCGTATCACAAGGCAACCGATTTACACCTATCATGCCAGGTAACCGCTGCCCCCCCCCCCCAAAAAAAAAAGTTTTACTATACTAAGGGCATATTCTTTCAAGTGGGAACTCTTTCCTTCTAATTTTTTTCAGTTTTCTAACTATCTTTATAACTGCATCCAGCTCCTTCTAGTTCCTTCTTCCAACTCGGATTGTTAGTGTACACTAACAATCCGCAACTAATTGCCCCCAACTGCCCCCCGAAGTCACACTAAAAAAAAAGCCCTCAAAAAAAAAAAAAAACTCTCTCAACCCCTTTGCCAGTCATTGCATGCCACCAATCCCAATCAAATTTCCCTGATAGAAAATACAGTGCCTTTAAAATAGAAAAGAGCAATACCTATATTATGAGAAAACCATCTCAGTTTTGTTTGGCAAGACTAAAATTTTTGGTGGAGCTGTGGTGAACTTGGGTTGAGTGAGCTTGAAGAAGATGGTGATGAGAGGAGACTAATTCTCCACCAAAATCAATTTTTTGACCAATATTCTTATAAGAGAACCGCTTTAATTTTGTTCAGTAAGTTGACTTTTGGTAGGGTTGCATGAGATTTGAGTTGAATGAGCTTGAAGAAGAAGAATACGATGATCAAAGCAGAGAAAATTCTCCCACCAAAATCCATATTCTAAGCAATGCCGATATGAAAGACCACCGCACTTTTGTTCGTTGCCTGAGTGAGCTGCTAAAGGAAGAAGCATATGACAGAAAAGGATTAAAATCTTGTTGGGAGGATGAGTTGAAGCCTTGAGCTTCGATATTGGCCCGTGGCAAGCTATCCGACTACTGGAAGAATCTTAACTCGGCCTTGCTAATGGCCAGCAACACTTAACGTAGCAACAATTCAAATGGCCGACAATAATGGAGGATGGGTCGTGTGAAACGGGCTTAGAGGGGTGAGAGAATATTACATTCGCAAACAGTACTTGAATTTCAGCACAAAACAAGCATCACTACCAGAATATTACATTCACACAATATAAACCTTGAAGACAATCTGGAAAATCATCTCTGTAGAGCATAAAAAGTATGAAGTGCATCTGTGTCGTCATTTCAAATAATGCAATCACACATGCAATAGCAGTATGGCAGGTGATGAACATAAAAGACAATCAATCAGTCACCTGCAGCTTGAATTTATGCAACACCGGGCAAGCATCAATCAAGTTGGTAAAGATGAGAAGGGTATGATCAGCAGCATCAGAAAATGAGAAGTCGAGTTGCTTCAGGTTTACAAACTGTGGACATCCAATCGGGTCCCAGATGAAATCTTGAATCTATGAAAACAGAAAACACACACTTCTGAGAAGTAAAGGTTGCCTAACTTCATCAATAGATTATTCACTGAATCACCCATATGAAGGGAGAGACAAACTAACCGGTACCAGGGCCGTGAGCTTTGCTAGCTGATGTAGAGAACCAGAATGGTGAAGCTTATGGATGAAGCCAACTGCATTGGGTCCGCTAACTGAAGCCTCATTAAGCAGTGGGGCATAGCCAAATTTGACGTCCTCCTCATGTCCATAGTATACAATAGAATTGAGGTTCCTAGCAGCAATCTCACGTTTTCTGCAATCACAGCAACATGATATCTCCATAGTATACAATAGAATTGAGGTTCCTAGCAGAAACAGATTCAAGAAAATAACCACTAATCTTGACGGCTACCAAACTTAGAGAGACTAATGAACGCACAGATGGATACCCAGCATAGCACCTAAACGAATCTAAGTAGAAAGGATATTTAGGACATCCACCAGCATAGCTTGACAAATTCAATTCCAATTCTTTGACATTCTTTCCCATTGTGAAGTTCACCCATGTATGAATATCATACTCATAGCTTGCACCCAGCAGAAAACAAACTCGGAATCTATCAATGCTAGGAGCAAGGTTCGAACTCACTACCCGGTTTACTTGACGAGCACATTTACATGCCTCAAATTCGTACTGAGTAGCATAAAGTTCCCAAGAAATAGAAAGTGCATGCGACAGTGTGTACAGTGTTGGTGAAGCATCAAAATCCAGATTGGATATACTAGCCCACACTTATCTCCATCTCTTTGAGAGAGCACTGGTTCTGGCTTAGGTCCAATAAAGAGAGGATTTGGACGAGAATGTCATCCGTCAATAAGCTAATGATGTCCTTGCAGTTATTGCGTTCCTGTTAACCAAGAATAAGCCGAAGGGTCATAAATAATATACAATTCAGTAGCTAAGACATATACTTAAGCATCAACTCAAGTTTATCGGATATACATACGAATTGCATTGATTAGGAAGAAGTTTGTTCCAGAAAGCGGTGATATGTATTACCTTTCTCTTCCTTTCATACATAATCGTCGTAATGTACATCTTTTGATTAGGGACATCACGTACAGAGCTTGCCATCTGAAGGCAAAACTAGAATAAAATGATTCAGGAAACAATAACGAGATAACGAGGCAAGAAAACAAGCATGATAGCCCAAAACGATTAAGTGTTTGCTTGAACCATGATAAATCTAAAATTTTCAAAATGATTGTCCCTCTGCTGGTGCCACCACCATATTTGCACGGTAAAAGAAAACTCAGAGAACACATTAAATACCACGATATTTCACCATTGCATTTGCACTCTATCTTTTTTCATGCTTTGAAATTGACACAGAATGGTCATTATGGTTAGCGTCAGACACCTATTTCTCTATGTAAATTAAACAATGCATTAAGAGCTGGATACACATTCAACCAGAAAAAATAATATTTGATTCGTTTAGGTCGCACAAACTAATATGATTCGGGAGCAAGATTTTTTGCATGAGATGTGAGCTGTCCGGTTAAATATGATAGTTTAGCAGGCAATTCAAAGCCCAAATCCTATAGAAAGACCATCAACAATTCCATCAACAACAAGTAATTAAGTTAGACAAGAGGGGAAAAACCCACTGTTTAGACTATCATCTAAAATTTAAAGCTTGAAAATTGAAACCCTAACCTCAACTATAAATAAAATTGACTCAATTGAAAGAACCGGGGGATTTGCAGCTAGGGTATTGTAAATCATATAAAGTTTCTGGTCTGTATTCGTGCACAAAGTTTGTTAGTTATGTAACAATGGCAGCTTGGATTAGCTAATTAGTTGGCATCCAACTTCCAAATACCATAGGAAGATCATCACCAACAAATTAAGTTCAAAAATAAAAGTACGCTAATTAGAACATAATGTAGAATTTTAAGAAGTTTGAAACTTGAAACCCTAACGTTAATTATAAGTAAAATTGGCTCAATTGAGAGAACGGGGGGAACTTGGCACTTAGCATAGGGGAGCACGAGTAGATCCGAGGTTAAGGAAGACGAGACAGCGCCAATTTGTGAACACCGATTGCCGGAAAACGTAGTCTGGGGGGGAGGGGATAGAGTGGGAGAGAGATTTTGCGGGAGAGGGCATCAGAGAAACGAAGCCCTTGTGCCAATTGTCACGGGTTGATAATTCACTCGAACTTAGACCCGTACAGCCTAGCAAACTTTGCTTGGGAACTCTTGTTGTGTTTGCTAGTAAGCCTTTAAAGATGCTTAACTTAGACATGAGAAGCTAAGTAAGCTCACACACACTCTAAGGAAACTTATAGAGAGAAAGTAGAGAGAGAGTTTGGAAGAATGCTCTTGTATTGCACTTGAATGTTTTCAATGGCTTGGATACAAATGAGGCCCCCTTGGGGGTTTATATACAAATCCACATCTTCAATGGACGGTGGAGATCTACTTTATCCCACGGCTAGTATTACACCTCTAGAATATTCCAGACAAATATCAAAGACTCTACACATATGTAGAATAGTATGGAACATTCTATGGTAGTCTAGAATGTTCTAGTATACCCTAGAAGGTTCTTCTAGAATAGTCTAGAAGTATCTAGAGTTCTCCAGAAGATTCTAGAAGAGTCTAGAAGACTTTAGAGCGTCTAGAAGGTTCAACACTCCTGAACATTCTAGTGTATTCCAAAAGGCTCTAGACCATTCTGGAAGACTCCGAAACGTTGTAGAACTCTTCGAAAATGCGGCCCGTGACATTCTCCCCCACTCAATCAGGCAACGTCCTCGTTGCCTTTAGGTCTTCGTATGCTTGGCCCTTGAGTTGCCTCGTCTCCATGAGGTGTCCATTCCACTCGGTTGGGTGGATGTGTCGTGACTGTATGCTCAGCACAGCGATCCCTTGCTCACTTGCGTCCCATCCTCGTTCTGGCACGTCTCCTCCTTGGTGCCAGCTTCCTAGACGATGTTCGAGATGTGTCACCCGTAGGTCCCTCATCCCTCATGAGGGTGGCTAAGTAACCTATCTCCCTCTTCTCCGTGAATTAGAGGGCAGGCAGCACTTTTTCCTTATGGGCTTCCTGTTTCATGGGTATTGCATGAAGCTGCTCATTGTTCGGGATGAACAAGGTGTTGGCATGGGGAACTATGACGACATTTGCCTCCTTGAGGAAGTCCATTCCTAGATAGAACTTCCGATCATCAAGGGGAGCGACGGTTATATCGACCTTACCTCTCCATGGCCCAACTTGGACGTCTGTCCCTCGAGCAACTCCGTGGATTGGAAGGCTTTGTGCATTATCTCCCTTTACATAGCCCTTCTCCTTTTTATAAGGAAGGCTAATCTTGTCGGCGAGTTCTTTCGCCATGTATACTTTGTCTGCTCCCGTGTCAACCGTCGCTGGGAGTTTCTTCCCTCCAACTTTGGTTTCTACATATATGCAGCCACCGGCTTGCTCCCCCGCCTTGGATTGTATGACACTTAGGAGTGAAGCAATACTTGTTTCCTCTTCTTGCCTCTCCTTTTCCATCACAAGGGCAACAAGCTTGCTCTTCTTAGGACACTCAAAGACTTGGTGAGGTCCGTTGCATAGGAAGCATGAGTATTTTTTCGACAACCCATCTTTCTTGTGTCTTCCCTTGTCCTTGAAGACTGTTGGCTCGTTTCGCCTAGGTGACTTATACCGGTCTCCGTCACTGTTACTATCATGGTGGCTCTTCTTGCTCCGTAGCCTCGAAGAGTCTCTCTCCTTCTTGAACTCGACTAGAGTTTTGACGGGGACGATCACGGAGATGAGGTCTCGTACACCACGCCTCTTGAGCTCCATCTTCGCCCATCCACATAGGCCATCAAGGAAGTAAAAGAGTACATCTTCCTCCCTCATACTTGGAATTTCCAAAAGAAGATCTTGGAACTCCTTGATGTACTCCTGAATAGGACCCTCCTTGTGTTGGAGGTGTCTCAGATTAGCTCTTGCTTCATTTGCGGCATCCTCAGGATAGAATTGCCTCTTTAGTTCCCTCTTAAATCCATCCCAAGTGGTGATGGGAGCGGATCCTCGTTTGACATCCTCACACCTACGATGCCACCAAACAAAAGCTATATCCTTAAGAGAGAACGAGGCATGGTTTATCTTTTGTCCTTCGTCCGTGATGCCTACCGCTCCAAAGTAGGCTTCAAGCTTCCAAAAGAAGCTATCGATCTCCCTTGCGTTCCTTGCCCCGTTGTAGGTTGGGGTTTGGAGCGCGTTTTCTTTTGGGACGGTGGGTACTTGGATGGCCCCACCATTGGCCACCGCGGCCACGCACAATTTGACCTGCGCTTCGAGGGACTCGACCCTTGTCTTGTAGGCCTGAAGTTCGGCCTCCTTGGCGGTTTCGGATGCTTGAAGGGCGGCCTAGAGTTCTTTCCTGAGCTCATCAGCCACGGAGGTCATCCCCCCTCGTACATCTCTACGGAGCTCTTCCATGTCCCCATCGGACTCGAGCTCCTCAAGGCGTCGGTCCATGTCATCCACCCTACCTGTTAGGGTTGACATGAGGTTGTTGATCTCCGCAAGCTTCTCTTCAACAAGGCCCATCACGTCCTTGTTCTTGTCCTTGCCCTTCTTGCCACCTTGTTGAGAGTTGGTATCGGTCACACTTGAGGCCATGATCTCCCAACTCAAACCTTGCTCTGATACCAACTGTCACGGGTTGATAATTCACTCGAACTTAGACCCGTGCGGCCTAACAAACTTTGTTTGGGAACTCTTGCTGTGTTTGCTAGTAAGCCTTTAGGGATGCTTAACTTAGACTTGAGAAGTTAAGTAAGCTCACACATACTCTAAGGAAACTTAGAGAGAGAAAGTAGAGAGAGAGTTTGGGTTGTATTGCACTTGAATGCTTTCAATATCTTGGTTACAAATGAGGCAACTTTGGAGGTTTATATACAAATCCACATCTTCAATGGACAGTGGAGATCTACTTGATCCTACAGCTAGTATTACACCTCTAGAATATTCTATATAAATATCAAAGACTCTACACTTAGGTAGAATAGTGTGGAACATTCTAGAGGGTAGTCTAGAATGTTCTAGTATAGCCTAGAAGGTTCTAGGACTCTCCACAAGGTCCTAGATATTCTAGAAGTATCTAAAGTTCTCCAGAAGATTCTAGAAGAGTCGCGAAGGCTCTAGAGCGTCTAGAAGGTTCTAGAACACTCCAGAACATTTTAGTGTATTTCAGAAGGTTCCAGACCATTCTGAAAGACTCCGGAACGTTGTAGAACTCTCCGGAAACGCAGCCCGTGACACAATGCTACTTGTGCAAAAGTTTTTCGAGAGGATTTTCAGTATTTTAACTGTTCAGATGGATTATAGTATTCATAAAGAATTATTTGAAGCAGTTGTTTTTGTATAAATAATTATTTTTAAAAAGGTTATTTTAAATTTTTTTGTTAACAATTCTTCATAGAAATGACCAAATTTTCCAGACAAATTACATAGGTATATTAAATCGTCAGTTGATTTATTCATGCCATTAATCTTATCATAAAGACGATGAATATGCACCATCGACCGCTCAAAACTAACCCAAAATTACTAATCCTAAAAAAATAATAATCATGCAATATCAAATCCCATAAAATCATAGAAGACCCTAGGAATTAATAATCAACGGCCGCGGATCAAAATAATCAGCACCTGGATGTAGATTGATCACAAAGTCCCCGGAAAAGTGAAAAAAGATGTTCCGAAAAAGTGAAGAATCTTTTTGCATAAGATAATGAGGTTGAATGGGAAGGCTTCATGTATAAATGGCAAGATGTTATTTTGTTCACCAAGTCCTCAACTGTTTCGATTTCGGAACGACCCAGAGATTATGTTGTTCGATGCTCTGACCTTTTTGGTGAGCTAATTTTCAATTGATAATTTGGGTTGCTTTGTTCTTTAGAATTTGATTAAGTATGTCTCTTCACTTCTTGTTCCTTAATTGTGTCTACACATCGCATATTCTTCTAATGGATCGTTACAAGGTTTAGAATCCAAATTCAACGACATAAAATGCCTGTTTATGGTTGATCAAAGATTAAAATGCCTTGAAATTCATCAACAAGGTGATAATGAAATGGCACCCAGGTTGATTTCATTTGTCATCACCCTTGAACAGGAAAACTGGGAACAGAGCTTCGCTTAGGTTAACAACCAGAATCATCATTTTCCTATCTCACAAATTAAAAAAAAAAAAAAAAACCAAGTCAAATTAAAATTTAAAAAAAAGGAGATGGGTTAGTAGTTCTGACAAACTCACTTTCTGGTACACACAAGGAACATGTTTACATGTCTCAAGCTTAGACTAAGTAGCCTGATGTTCCTTACAAATAGAACATGCATTCTACAGTGTTGATGTTCTAAATATCATCTGTCAACGACCTATTGAGATCCTTACAATATGTCCATTAGGAATACATGATTCACCAGCTAGCTAAGGCGCAACTTTAAGGATGCATGGATATGTACATTACCTTTCTTTTCCTTTGGCAGGTAACTTATATCTTTTGACTAGGAACATCACATGGAGAACTTATCAAACAAAATTACAAACAAAACAATTAACACAATGGGGAAAGAAAACATGCATGATGCCCAAAAAAAAAGTTTTAAGTGTTCGGTTGAACTGAACCATGAAAGACGTAAAAATTTTTAAAATGGCCATCCCTCTCGTAGTATTATCACTACTATACATGTGTTGGAGGAAAACTCATATATAGCACACGAGATACTAGTATACTACGATGTTTCACTATTGTGCTTGTTCTCTATGATTTGTCATGCTTTCATATCAACGAATAATGAGAATCATTATGATTGGGGCTCGGTCTGCAGATCGAAATTTAGCGTTTTGTTTTATATGGTGAGATTAGGTTTTGTTTTTTGTCAAATTTCTATAAGGTCAGGTACGTTTACTGTTCATATTTGGTTGAATCCAAATAATGTACTTGTAAGTTAATTCTAATACTGAAACATTATCTCTTAATAAGTTTGTTGTCGTAGGATGAACTCTTTCTGGTAGTGTTGACGGATAGTTTAATCTATTTTTATAATGATTTAACAAGTTTTGTCTAACACTTCTTGAAGTTAAATCAAATGATCTTAAATAATCTCATGCTTTTTTTTTTTAGTATAATGTTTTAGTTCTAGTAAGTTAAAACTTTGACCTACCATACAGTGTCCGTCTTTATCTACTTTAGAGTTCAATTGTAGTATGTTTTTAAACATTTTTGATTCACTCTTTTGTTCACATATTTGTTTAGTCTAGTGGTTTAATTTGTAGGTAGGCTTTTCCTTGCTAGTTTCTTTAGTTGCTAGGCTCTGATACCATTAATACAGTTTGTTGATAACTTTTTGTAAAAAGGTTTTAAAACTATTTGATGTGAGGTCATAATTTAGATAAAATATAGATAACTTGATTTCAATTTGTAAATTATGGTACTCCCAAAATAATAAATCTAACTATAAAAAAAAATTATCAAGAAATTATCCTTCCTTTTTCGTCAGTTCCTTGCTTAGAGATATATTGTTCTTCAATCTGCCACCACTCCCTTCCCCTCACGGGTCTTACTGGACTTATTTCGATCTTACAAACTATTTCTCTCTTTTTAGAAATTTAGAAAATTGAAGATAAAATTTCAACAGAAATTTTTGAAGATAACTAACTTTATTGCTTGGTTTCCCAGAAAGGGAAAATTAGAACATGATTACAAGCAGATGACCTTTCGATCTCTCTATCTTTCTAGAATTTTTTGCCTCTCTTCCTTTTCTGATCCCCTTGCTTCCTGCTTTCTCCTCTATTTATAATACATTAAAAGAAAGAGCAACGTAACTGCTTACCTTTACATCTTTGGCAAGCATACAAACGTTTCTCATAATAGAGATAAAGAGATTGGAAACGGGTGGTAGCATACTTGAAGATAACTTGCGTGGGTCTTCATGTCCATTATTGGCATTTTAGAACCTTACCTCTGGCCTTTTGGTGGCAAGATTTGGGCAATCCATAGTGGAGCTTATTTTTCTTCCTCTTTTCTAAATAGTTCGGCGAATTTAGTATACTATTAGCTTATGATGGGTTAGGACACTCCCATTACGAATTTTTTCCATTCACAAAACTCGATCCTGATCCCTTATTGAAAGAAAATAATGTGACGTTTGGTTGAATGCAATGTAATCGCAATATAATGCAATCAGCTTTGCAATGCAATCATTATTACTTAATTTACAGTAATCACAATTACAAAACAGTTTTGATATTACAATACTCTCATACAACTAAACAAGGCAATGAAAACACAATTACAAACTTGATTGCAGTACAAAGTTGATTAAATCTAACCAAACATTACATAAATGTCAAACCACTAAAACCTACTATAGTGATCACATTATTTTCAATTAAAAAGTTTGTTTTCAGTTTTCAAATATTATTAAAAATAACAACATTGTTTCTCACTCTAATATTTCCTTGCTTCCTAGTTCCTTCTCGTACCATCTCAATTCTCCCCTTAAGGTTTGGTCAATATATACATATGAAACATCTAACAAGATGGGCTTGGACCAAGCAACCTAACACAAACTACGTTTAAATCTGATGTTATTTGAACCGCACTAAGCAATACAAGATGGGCTTGGAGGATGGAGGTTAGGATGCACAAAACTGCATGGTCGAATAACCATCTAAACTAAATGATAACTTGGCAGAACCATGTGAAAATGGTGAGAATATGTAGCAGTTGAGAGTGCCTACTGCATCAACAATTTTGTGAATGAACTTTTGTAACCTTTCATGAATAGAATTTGCATGACAAGCCATTGGTACTTTGGAAAGCTGGGAATGAACCGTCATTGCTAGTCTTTCCTTCATATAAAAACTAGTGCTTAGGCAAATGAAGAATGGGCGTGTAATGGCTGTATGCTAAAGAGCTGCCCGATATGGAGTTGCCGGTTATGCTGCTGGTTGCGATATTGGCCATGCTCGTTGTTGTGGGAGAGGGGAGGACCCCTGTGTTGCATAGAGTTGGAGGCAATAAAAATGCTTGGAAGCCTAATGTTAACTTTTTGGATTGGGCCTCTCATGAGTGTTTTTATGTTGGTGACTGGCTTTGTACGCCTTGTTTTCTTACTTGTAACTTTTCTTATTTATGTTTATTTTATATAATATACTTGATTCTGAATTTATATTCTCGAGACAAGACTAGTATATTAGACCATATTCCGTATTTAGATATCGATGTTTGATTGATCAGATTTCGGATTTGACAAGAGGAAACTAAGCGTGCTAGAGGTGAACAAGACAGGGTACAAAAACTGCAGAGAGACCAACCTCATCACCAACATCACAAGAGGAGGGAGGGACGTGTTCAATCTGACGGTTGCCAGGGCTTACTACTTCATCAGCGGTCGAGGTTACTGCTTCCGGGGGGTCAAGCTCGCGATCACCGTGTACGATGCTCCATCAGATCACTCCAAAATTCCAACTCCAAGTCCAATAAATTCCCATGCTGCCACGACCCTTCACTGCCTTTGCCTGCCCCTTCTAATCACGATTATCACTATCATCACTCTTGATTGGACCTTTTAATTTGTTTCCGTTGGATCGTTTAGCTAATAGTGCTTTTTTTTGGCTGAATTAAGCCCTTCTTTTTTTACAATGGCAGAGGACAAATATAACAATGTTAAAGCCCCTTGTAAGAGATCGCCCAATTAGTAATGTTTGATTATTTTTTTAGTATGCGTCAGAACTAAGAAGGCACTGGGCGGAAGGGGCAAAAACGAAAAGGCGACTCTAGAAAGTAGAGAACCTAAACATTTTGACCAAAACGAGGGGGGGTGGGAAGAGAAGAAAACTCTTAAAAATGGAGAATCTAAATATTTTGGAAACAGCATTTTCATCAAATGTTAATAATAGTCCATGACAAATGCTTAAAAGCTAAGACCAAACAAAACAATGATGGATTAAAACGATTAACTATCTTTCACATAAGCAATAATAATAAGTGACATCTATAATTATGAGCAACTAGGGACTGACAACCACATCAAAGAACCTCCATTTGAACTCTTGCTGGCAACTGATTCTGAAGTAGCTTGGCTTGTCTCCTAATTGCTTCTATCTGCTCAAGAGTGTTGTGTTCTGATGGCTTCCCCTCATCCCAGGGTAAGTGAGGATCAAGGACAACCTTCTCAAACACAATAGCAAACGGTGCTAGATACATAACCAGCTCAAAATCAGCTGGAGCTCCACGGAATCCAGCCATCTCAAATATCCTAAGACAATGGTGATGCTTTTCTGCAACTTTGATTACATTTCCTCCCAAGGCTTCCTCATCATCAAACCAATAGGACTTCCGAAAGCCGCGCTGCCAAAAATGAGGCCGTAATTATCACTTCATACAAAAACAACAATGACAATACTTTGTGGGCCCCATCTTAACGAGATCCAAATATAAGTAAACTTAAACCCCCCTCCAAAAAAACAAAGAGAGATTCCATATGACCCACAAATTTTTTTGTAGAAATTTTTTTGGACACCATAATCATCATTTCGTGTAAAGTTAACACTCCTGTTCAAATGTGTTGCCTAAGAAAGAAGGCTTTTCACCTCATAAACATTTTCATTTCATAAGAACTACAAATAGGATTCACTTATAATTGAGATAGAATCACTGGTTTATAAAGTTGAAATTCCCCATAAACACATAGTAACGACGCATCATCAGAGTTGTTTAGTGAAGACGGAAGAAAGACGGAAGATATTAACCAATAAACAACAATAAAACAACCATGGTTTTTGAATTGACTGAAAAACAAACATATGAAGGAGCAGAGCTGACACCCACAGAGACCACAATCCACATGAAGGTGAAAAACAACCATATGAAGGTGCAGAGCCTATGATCCTCCCCTTCCCCCCCACCACCCCAAAGTATATGATGCACAAATGCCATTGTACGTGGGATTCAAACCAAGGATTTTGTAACTCTCAAGCTTTACCAACTAGCATAGCTAGCAGTCATGGAGCCTCCGATTTATGGACAGAGAAGAAACGTGTATGGGAAAAGAGTTCTCATATGGATTCATAAATGTAAGTTTCATATTTGAGAAGGGAATTTCAGAAGCCACAAGCACTGAGGCGCCTTGCTTCCTAGTAGATGGAAGGATGAGTTCTAACTGCAGTACAGTCGACACTTGGTTGGAAAGTAAAGAACTAATATAGAGTTCCACTCCAACTCTCAGAGTTAGGTCTTGACAAAGACATTTCACAAAGTTGAAACGAACTCTAGGCCTCAGTACTGGAAATGCAGAAAAACTGTAGCATACGCTTTTTAACACATATGATGACTGACCTCTAACTGTTAACATTGGGTATTGGGAAGAGTTCTTAATTGACAATGTCAATGTACTTTAAAATTTTATTCGTTTTTCCACTGTTCTATATTTTTTCAAACCTGCAGGGACCTGTTTTTTGAATGTATACCTTATCACAAGGCAACCGATTTACAGCTATCATGCTAGGTAACAGCGCCCCCCCCCCCCCCGAAAAAAAAGTTTTACTATACTAAGGTCGTATTCTTTCAAGTGGGAACTCTTTCCTTCCAATTTCGTTTAGTTTTTTAACTATGTTTATGACTGCATTCAGCTCCTTCTAATTCCTTCTTCCAACTAGAATGAAGTTGAAAGGAATAGGCCTTAAAAGAAGCCCATAACATTTCAAGCTTTGAATTTTTAGCCAAACACTAATAATCAGCAACTAATTGCCTCCAACTCCCCCCTCCCCCCAAAACCACACTCCCCTAAAAAAAAAAAAAAAAAAACCCTCAAAAAGAATCTCCCAACCTCTTTGCCAGTCATTGCATGCCACCAATCCCAATCAAATTTCCCTCACAGGAAATGCAGTGCTTTTAAAATAAAAAAGAGCAATACCTGTATGAGAAAACCATCTCAGTTTTGTTTGGCAAGACTGACGTTTTTGGTGCAGTTGTGGCGAACTGGGATTGGGTGAGCTTGAAGAAGACGATGATGAGAGGAAACTAGTTGTCCACCAAAATCAATTTTTTGACCAATATCCTTATTAGAGAACCACTTTAATTTTGTGCAGTAAGTTGAGTTTTTGGTGGGGTTGCATGAGATTTGAGTTGAATGAGCTTGAAGAAGAAGATACGATGATCAAAGCAGAGAAAATTCTCCCTCCGAAATCCAAGTTCTAAGCAACGCCGATATGAAAGGCTCGATATATATGAAATTTTTGCTTCCAAAAAAAAGAGCAATACCTATATGAGAAAACCATCTCAATTTTGTTTGGCAAGATTGACATTGTCGATGAAGCTGTGGTGAACTTGGGTTAAGTGAGCTTGAATAAGATGATGACAGGAGACAAATTGTCCACCAGAATCAATTTTTTGGCTCATATACTTACAAGAGACCCACTTCAATTTTGTGAAGTTGACTTTTTGTGTGGGGTTGCGTGAGCTTTGAGTTGAATGAGCTTGAAGAAGAACACGATGATCAAAGCGGAGAAAATTCTCCCACCAAAAACCAAGTTCTGAGCAATGCGCATATGGAAGACCACCGCAATTTTGTTAGGTGAGACAGGCTTTTATGACGGGGGTATGGTAACTTTGCCTGACTGAGCTCCAAAAAGAAGCGGATGACAGAAAAAGATTAAAATCTTGTTGGGAGGCCGAGTTGAAGCCTTGAGCTTCGATATTGGCCAGTGGCAAGCTATCAGACAACTCCGGGAATGTTGCCTTGGCCTTGCTGATTGCCAGCAACGCTTAAAGTAGCAAAACTTCACATAATGGAGGATGGGTTGTGTGCAACGGGCTTAGAGGCTAGGGATGAGAGAATATTAGGAGGAACGAAGCCAATAAGGTCGATTTTGGCCATTGAAAGTTGGTCAACAACTTGGGGGAACCTTGTCTAGCTTTTTCCGCGACGCCTCAGGCAGCCAGCAACGGTGTAGCATGTAGAGCCGGATAATGGGTCGGTTCAGGTTGACCCATTTAATAAACGGGTTAATCTCGTATCAGTCTTGTAAATAGTTTAGATCTACTCAAAATTGAAAAAATAACATGTTTTCATGCTGAACGGCCAAATTGTGTCGACTTCGGGTCGAAATTGGTTCGGTTCGTGGTCAGGTTCGGGTTTCTCTCAATAACTTCGGGCCGGATTCTGGTCGAATTATCGTCTAGGGTCAGACTTTCCCAACTCTAGTTATCAAATACAAAAAGTAAAGAAAAGCAAAAACAAGTGTGGGCGGTGAATACAATATAGAACATTTCTCACCAGTATTGTGGCCCGTCCTATGGACGGGATTTTCTTTTAGGTAATTTGGATTATTATATCTTTAGTAGATTTATGATGACGATTTTTATAAATTATTCAGTCTTTAATATCTATATTTTTTTGACGTTAGAAAAAAAAAAGGCTTTTCACTTTTTGCGGTGATTTGTTAGTGTCCGGTATATGAAATCTTAGAATAATATGATAAACTTAAACTCACTTATTAGTTAAGGATTTTGACAAGTTTTATAACAGGAAGTATCCAAAACGTTTTGTCTTAGTAAAAATTCATCAAGGTTCTATAAAAGCCTATAATTAAGGTGTATTTTCTAGTCCCCAAATTACATGTTCAAGTTCAATATTAGCGAATTAAGTTTAACTCATATTCTTGCGATCTTATAAATTGATACGGAGCAACTCAAAACATCATCTCTTATTCCCATCAAGTTATTAGTTATCATATTGTATCTCTATGCTCTTCTATGATATATGAATGGAAATATACCTTTGCATTATTTTCCGCAAAGGAGGCACAGAAACATATATCTATGTCTGTTTTTCCCTTTTAAATCCAAAATCTCAGTTTTTTTTTTTTTTTGGGGGGTGCACTGTATTTGTTTTCTTTCCCCATTGTGTTATTGTTTCTTAATTTTCTTGTTTGTAATTTTGTTTGCATATGACATTCTCTGTATGTGATGTCCCTCATTAAAAGTTGTACATTACCTATCAAGGGAAAAGAAAGGTAATATATTCTTGCTTCCGTTAACGAACTTCCTCCTAATCAATGAAAACTTTATGCATACCATAGTTACTTTAATTAATCCTTAAAGTTGTTTCTTAGCTAGCTAGTGAATCATGTATTCTTTTAATGAACCTATGGTTTCTTAGATAACAGCGACCCTAAGGACCTCATCAGCTCACTGACACATGACATGGGTGTTCATATCCTCTATTGGACCCAAGAGAAGCGACCAGAACTAATGTTCTCTAAATGAGATGGAGATATGTGTGAGGTAATGTATCCAACCTGAATTTGGGTGATTCATCGACATCATACACACCGTGAAAATGCACGTTCTATTTTTAAGGATCATCAGACTACTTGATAATTCATAGTTTTTATATAATTTTCTCTTTGATTTTACTCGTGCTTTTAATTCTTTGAAATATATTTTTAAGAGCAAATAATGCCTATTTTACAAAATTTTCAGGTAAAAGTGAAAACAAAGAATTTGGATGAAGTTGTTCAATTCGACGCGGATCTTCTATAAGTGCAAAACCTAAGCCTAAGCCCCAGGAAAAGAAAAAAGAAAAAGAAAAACAAACAGGTTGGCACGTGTGGGCTTGATCTGTCACGGCCCAACGGGGTGTCCAGCACCAGTGCCCCGTTCCAGCTTTCATGAGCACTGCGTGGCCCATCTGTAGCACTCACGGCTTGGCCCAGTCGCCCACACAGGTCTTCTTCTCTCCCCCCCTCGGGCTTGTCTACATGGCCCAGCTTGCCCACAGGTCTGCGGCCCGCCTTCCTCCTCTTTGTCGCTTTCTCCCCATCACCTCTCCCCTCCTGGGCCTGTTTGTGCGGCCCTATTCAGCTCTCTCACACCAGCCTGTCCCAGCTCGAAATGGGGTTATTTTTTGTTGACGATCAAGTGGCTCGAGTGACCACCGCAGCGCAGCCCAGCAGCTTCAAAGCAGCCAAGAGGCCCAAGACTTTGTTTTTGTGAGCAACTCCAAAAAAAACCTAATAAAAGCTAATTAAATCTGATTAATTGTCCGCTTAAGATCAGCCTTTTTTTGTGAAACTTAACAGCTAAGAATTAATTGAAATTAGTTTTCATTAATTTTTGGACACCAAAGGCATTGGATTTTTACTATAAAAAGGGGACATGGGCAGAGTTAACAATGGGGTGAGTACAGCGCGCGTATAACCGTACCCTTACTCATATCCATTTTTAAAATTAATATCCATACTCATATGCGTAAGATATTGTAAAGTTATATTCATATTCATACCCATTAGGTATGACCGTACCCTCGCTCATACTCATTTTCAAAAAGAAAAGGAGGAAAAAAAACGACTGTGGATAGTGAATAGACTCTAGATTACTTCTCTTTTTGGTATTTTGAGATTATCTTCATTAGGTGTACTAAATAATGACAATTTCATGAAATTATTGACCCTCTAATATTTATATTTTTTTGACATTAAAAAAGTTGTCTTTTACTTTTTGGCTGTAATTTGTTAGTGTCCTGGTATATGAATTTTTAGAATAAAATAATAAAATTATGCTTGTGGAAATTTGACGATTTTTTTCACATAAATTATTCAAAACCATTTCGTCTTCGTAAGAATTCATCAAGGTATTATAAAAGACCATAATCAAGTGTAATGTCTGTTTTGTAAAAGTCTACTCCCTTTCCGGTTGTCCACATTAGATGTTCAATGTTGTTGAACTATTTTTGGCTTATATTTTATGATCTCGTTAATTGATATAAAGCAACTCAAACATCGTCGCATCATGTCATTAGTTATTTATCTTTAAGTTCTTGGGTCATTATGTTTTTTAAAATATCTTTATACTCTCACATCATATATGGATAGAAATATAGTAATATACGCTGTATTATTGTCCGCAAAGGAGTTCACGCAAGCATATGTTTATTTTTGTTTTTCCCATTTAAAGGCAAAAACTCAGTTTATCCCTCTTCTAATCCAATAAGACTCTCCGATTTTTCCCGCGAAATAGCGATCGATCTGTACTCGTCTGTGCTAACCCTATTTCGTTCAATTGACCCAATTTCATCTATAAGGTTAGGGTTCCAAATTTAGATTGTATACTCTAAGAGCCTGTTCTTTTCGTAGGTCAATCTATATTTACCTACTTCAACCCACTTCAACCTACTTCAACCCACTTCAACCTACTTCAACCAACTTGAAAAAAATACCAACTTCAATCCACTTCAACTTACCTCAACCTACTTCAATCCACTTCAATCCACCTCCTTCACAATTATAATAATTTATAAAGTGCCATGTGAGGTTTAATTATTCTTGTGTCCAAAACTCGACTGTACTAATTTTTTTTGTAAATTATCATACTGCAATATTTTTTTTTTGTAATTTATAATTTTAAGTTTTTCTTTTTTATTTTTTAAATGTTTTTTATTTTTAAATATTTTTTATTTTTATATTTTATATTTTATATTTTATATTTTGTGTTTTACTTTTTATTTTATATTTTTGGTTTTTATTTATATTTGTATTTATATTTTCTTTTTTATATTTTAATTATATTTTATTTTTATTTTTATTTTTAATTTTTTGTTTTTGTTTTTTTTCTTTTTTATTTATTTATTTTTCCTTTTTCCCTTTTCTATTCTGTTATTTGTTTTCTATTTTTAATTTTTAATTTTTAATTTAATTTTTCATTTTTCATGTTTTATTTTTTCTATTCATTTTTTATTTTTTATTTTTATTTTTTATTTTTGTATCTGATTTTTAATTTTTAATTTTTAATTTTCTATGTTTTTATGTTTTAATTTATAATTTCTATTTTTTGGTTTTTAATTTTCAATTTATAAGGTTTTTCATTTTTCAATTTTTAATTTTTATTTTCCGTATTTATTTTCTTTATTTTAGATCTTTTAGCTTGCTATTTTTATATTATATTTAGTTGTTATTTTTCTATTTAATTTTTATATCTTTGTATTTTTTATTTTTGTACTTTTTATTTTCTATACTAAATATTTTAATTTTTTATTTTTTTGCATTTGATTTGGTTATTGTTATTTTTTATTTTATAATTTTTATTTTACAATATTTTATTCAATTATTTAATTTATTCAATTTTAAATTTTATTATTTATTTTTTATTTAATTTGATTATTTTTCAGCTTTTGTATTAATTTTTAATTTGTTGTGTTTTTATTTTTTATTTTTATTTGTGTATTTTTTATTTTTTTATTTTTTGTATTTACCTCTAATTTTTTATATGTTAACTTTATTTTGAAATAAAAATGAAAAATAAAACACAAAAAGTAAAAATAAAATAAAAAATAAAAATGACACACAAAAAGTAACAAAATAAAAAAGAAATAAAAGTAAGCATAAAAATTTAAAAAAAATAACAATGGTAGTGAAAAATTAAAAACAACAATTTAAAATTCAAAATTTAAAATTCAAAATTAAAAATGAAAAATTTAAAATTTAAAACTAAAATTCAAAATTCAAAAATCAAAAGTAAAAAATAAAAAAATAAAACATAAAAAATAAAAACTAAAACTAAAAATAAAATAAAAATAAAAATAAAGTAAAAAATAAAAAATAAAAAATAAAACATAAAACATAAAAGATAAAAATAAAACATAAAAAAATAAAAACAACGATAAAGCATAAAAATAAAGATAAAAATAAAAATAAAGCATAACAAATAAAAAGAAGAAATAACAAATACAAATAAAAAATTATAAAATAAAAATTATAAAATAAAATTAAAAATGAAAAATAAAAAATGAAAAAAAATTCAAAATTAAAATTAAAATTAAACAAAAAATAAAAAATAAAAATAAAAACAAAAAGTAAAAAGTCAAAAATAAACAAATAAACAAATATAAACAAATAAATGAAAATAAAAAATAAAAAAAGAATAAACAAAAATTTCACAAAATTTCGATAGCTTCATAAATTATCATATATTGATCACATTCTCGTTTTTTTGACCCACTTCAACCCACCACATAAAATATATACCTACTTTAACTTACTTGAACCTACTTCAATCTATTTCAACTCATTAAAAAAAAAAATATCAATTTCAATCCACCTTAACCCATCTCTACTTACTTCAACGTACTTCATTCTTTTACCGGCCCGATTTACCTATGAAAAGAACACGCCCTAAATTAGTTTGTTTTTGTTCTTTTAACTTAATTTTTCGTTGATAGGGTTTCTGTTAATGGTCTTTCTATGGTATTTAATTGAATTGGATTGGATGCCAAGTAATTGGATTCCCTTGCTCGTTTAAATGATTGTTTAGTTTAAAGCTAAAGTGTCAATCAAAGCATGAAAATTCCTGAAGAATTTCAAACCTTTTAAAAAATGTGGCATACAAGGACAGTGAAACATGGCAGTATACTAGCATCTGATGTGCTATATATGAGTTTTCCTCCAGCATATGTGTATTACATAGTGATTGTACTAGTAGAGGAAAACTATTTTATTTTTCCACATAAGTCAGAAAATTTGGAGAGGGGGTGGAATTAATAGCACATAATATAAAATTGAACAACAATCATAAATTGAAATTAAATAACGATTACATTATATCTAATCTAATTAAATAACGACGAACATTTCTTATCTATCTCTTTGAAATAACTATGCATTTTGATCTACAACTAAAATTAGAAATTTAAATAAAACATTTATGACTTATGAGACCCTAAACTATAACCACTGATCAATTAGCATATAAGATAATTAAAGATCAAACTAGAAAGTCAAAAATTCAAAAAAATGGATATAAAAATTTAAAATAAAAGTTAACGACGGCGTATCCCTTGAAGATAATTAGATATCAAACTTAAGTGATGTGACTTCGTGAATTACTAGATAGAAAGTGCGCAATTTACAATAAAAGAACGTGGCTGTTTAAACATAGCTGCTAAAACTAGGGCAGTTGGTTTAAAAAAAAAATACTGTGAATAATAAAGTGAAGAGGGCGGCGGGGGGGAGCGTCAGTTGGAATTTCAAAATTCAAAAAACTTTCGTAAAACTTGAAATAGGAAATGAAGTAGTATATCAGGAACAAAATTAGAGCAATTTCGCAATAAACTCTTTGTGCGATCTGTGTTTTGAGCAATTTCTCTCTCTTCCAAGAAACGATGGGTGATCCGTTCCGTGCAGGTTCCAATGGCCATCATCCCGGCTTTCATGGTGGTAGTCTTGGTCAGCCGGCTGGGATTCAGGTATGTGACGCCCCCCCCCCCCCCCAATTTTTTAGGTTTTAAGTTCTGTTTTCTTGATTTATTGCAGTATGCCAGGATCCTTATAGATCTCTACTGGATGATGAGCGAAGCAAATCAAGAATACTCAACCCAACGTAATAAACTTTTGGCGCAAAAAGCTGATTTGATTGCCCATTTGACCGATCCTTCAAGTGTTGATGGTGCCCTTGCAACCTCTAAGTATATGGCTGCCATTGAGATGATTAATCAAGAAATTAGATACCTTGATGCTGGGTATCTCTGCAAGAAAACAGTGTTCGATTCACTTCCTATTCTCCTGAGAGCGGAATCGGTGCTGCCTGTTCAGTCCCGGAGGGACATTGCGCTGGCCAACATATTGAGACAATACTACGGCTGGGTTGGTGCGGTGAGATTGATTCCTGGGGGCCCTGATTTATGGCAGACATGCATGCAGGATATAGCGGGATTCGGCCTACCACTCTGGTAACAGGTGTTGAAGTAAGTAATTCTTTAGGAACATATCTGGCTGGTCTGTTAATGCTGGTTGGGGTGGATTCGTGTTATTTTTTAGGTCCATTTGAATGTGTTAGTAGCAGGTCAGTGACAAGTGAATCCAGAGCTTCACTGAGTCCAAGATGCATTTACTGGAAAACTCTTGCATTCTTACAGATCTTATGTTAGTTATGCGTTCACACTTCACAAGATGCATTATCCTCTTGAATCTTGACCAGACAACATACTGATTCCCCCCCCCCCTTCATATCTGGATTAAGTCATCTCCTTCCCTGGTAGGCACGCCTTGTACCTCATTAAAAATATATTCTCATGCAGTATACATCCTCAACTGCTACATATTCTCACCATTTTCACATAGCTCTGCCAATTTATCATTTACTTAGATGCTTATTTAGCCGTGCAGTTTTGTGCATGCTAACCTTCATCCTCCAAACCCACAGAATTAGTCATCCATGGAAACTCCACCGGGTTTGCCCGTTTGAACAATCCCATGCCATCTTGTAGTGCCTGGTTTGATTTGAATAAGATTAGATTTAACCGTAGTTTGTGTTAGGCTGTTTGGTCCAAGTCCACTTAAGCGTAGTGTGTGTCAAATGAGATTAGATTTACCCGTAGTTTCCATGGGACAATCTTGTTAAATATTTCATATGCATTGACAACACCTTAAGGGAAAAATTGAGATAGTATGAGAAGGAAGAAAGGGAGTATAAGAATAAGAAACAATGTAATTATCTTCAACAATATTCAAAAACCTGAAAACAAACTTTTTAATTGAAAATCCGTTATCAATACAAGTAAGTTTAAGTGATTTGACTTTTGTTTCATGAGGCATTAGACTTGCATTTTGTGAGTGGAAAAAAAATTTGAGATGGAATGAGCTAATATTAGTTTAACTATGTTAAATGAAGGATCAAAAACGAAATCAATGGCACTTTTTGGTGAATGTGGACTCATTTTGCTGTTTGCATGGTGTGTGAGCATTAGTTCTTCAGGATCAAGCCAATTTAATCACAAGTTCCTCCTGACAATCTTGCAGTCTGCATGGTATATGAGGGCATAGGGAGGATTGTAGATTGAATGATAATGACGGAAACCATGAACTAGAATTTAATCACAAGTTGTTTTGTTTTATCAGTTGCAGCTTCAATTTTAGATGGCGCTACTTTTATATCAACCACTGTGAAGTTTGATTTCATCATTTTTATCGATAGTCTTTCTTGCTGAACTTTTTCTTTCTTGTCTACCTGTTAATTGCTACATCCGTATGAAACATCTGCCAATTGCTCATTCCCTTTTTTTCACAGCTTCAATCATTTCAAGCAGAGGATGTCAAGCAGGATTATGAAACTGGTAAAGACGCTACAACCATGGTGACTTTCAAAGTTGATTTTGATAAAGCTGACGGTTTAGAAGATGCTATTAGAAGTAATTGCAGCAGAGATCTAGTGTTTTTCAAGCAGTGAAAATTCCTCTAACTTCTATGTACATAATCACGGAGTTTCCCGGTTACGTAGGCAAAATCTGAGCTCTGCCAGTTGGTATCTTGTAGGCTTTCCTGACATACATGGTAATCGCACACCTTATGGCATGAATAATATGTACATTTGTTTTTTTGATATGAATGGAATCTGCTCCTGTTCCTTGCTTACATGCGCCTTTTCTGTTGTTTGCTTAATTACATTAATATCGTTCGGTTTAGTTTTACACCTTTGCCGAATTCTGTGTGCAACTATGGTACCTATAAAATTGATGAGTTTTGTAGGCAACTATTACAAATGGAACACATGATATCTTTTCTTAACAAAATTGTGCCCAGACATAAGGGCAGGGCATTGTCAGAGTCCATATTAAATGCTTTTATTCTCAAGCCTAGGAACTGTGACTGTCTAATAATCAGGGCTAGCCAACCAATTTTGATACTTTATGCAAGCAAGAATTTTGAATCAGTTTTTTGGACAGACTGTAGAGGTGTTTGTCTAGATGGTAGCAGGACAGTTTGCCATTCAGCCCATTCCTTGGGGAGGAGGTAATGGCACCTTGAGAGTCGAAGACATCGATGACAAGTGCAGAAATTGGTAGCAGGTTGGGCTGGTGGCCTTTAGGAGGTTAGCAGCCACTGGCGTTGTAGGCTGGGGTTAACTGGGAGTGAGATTTATGTAGCTCTTAACAGGCTGGTTGCTGGTGGCATCGGATGAATACTTGGTCAGGGAAGTGAATGGGGAAATGCATAGCTCTATCAGCCTTATGCTTGAGTCAATATAAAACTGTGTCCATACCTAAATCTTCCTCATTCTGTTACTCCTATGATGGGTCCCTTCACTGTGTCTATCAAATAATCGTTGGTAGAGGGAGCACAAAGACTGTTGTAAGTTGGCTTTCACCTTGGATCTAAGTCTTTGTTACCAACCCTCAAGTTCTAGTGCATCAGACAATAGTGGAATGGTACTTACCCATGTTGTTATGGTACTAACTTAATCATTATAGTGCAAGTCTAGAAGAATCAATTTTGCTTATTGTCTTAGGGGTTCTTAATTATAAATTTTATCCTGACAAGTTCTCGAATAATGCGCGTAAGTGTTTTGTTCATTGACCATAGTCTCAGTTAAGATCAATATATCAGGGTTAATAGTTCTATTAATGAATCCAATCTCGGGTTGAACCTGGGCTTTTTTGGCACCTTGAACATTTCATACAATAATCTTCATTAAACAATGAGGATGACGGTCTTTTCTGATGGGTATGGTTTCGAAAGTGCCTTTCCTTTTCTATATCCCTTTTCTCAAAACCTCCTCCCTTTTTTTATTGGTAATTTGGTGCCAAAAGCCATGGAGGCCTTGTCAGGACCACCGGCACGGCCACGTGACTAGAGAGGTGCGAGAGGTGTGAGTGGTTGAGGGGGTGATAGTTGCAAGGAAAAGAGAATGTGTTTTATTTAAGAAGTTGGCTTAGTATCAAACTGCTGAACAATGTTTCATAAATGCTAGAATAGTATGGAAAAGGACAGGAAAGCTGTGTTATTATCACATGACACTCAAACTGGCGGCAAAAACGATTTGATACAGTCATGCGTAATAGTGCTATCCAACTTTATATTTTTGTGAACGATGGTGCGAAAGACCCATTGGTATGCTATACTTGTACTAGAATCTCGCCCTCGTGCATAAACCTACATAAATTGCATTCCCAAGCGATTAAGAGTAAATGCAAAACCACACTATAAAACAATTAGAAACTCTAAATCTGTGGGCTGTGGCATCCGGAAAGAGCAATTTAGTTAGATATGTAGGTGGGGAAAGACATCAATGCAAGTGATTGCGGTGGGTAGGTTTGGGACGGTGGTAGGGATAGTTGTAGGGATGTTTGGAGAGAGATACGGTTTGCTGTTGGCAAGGAGGGCGTGTTTGGCAAAGGTGAAATTTTTGTTCTTGGTTTAAGCAGAGAGGGCAAGGGGTTGGCAGGCAATGGTGGCAGCCTGAGGCAGGCAGCACTCTAGGAACTGCAGCCAGGGGAACAGCAGTGAACAACATGGGTACCATGGGCTCTGTCTTCAATGGATGGCAATCACGGCACAGCAAAGGTTGTTTTAATGCTTGACGTGGATGTAGCCATGATCAAGGAGAACATGACGATGAACTTGATGGCAACCATCCTCTAAAGCAAGGGAGAGAGATTAGTCTTAGACTTCTTGATTGATGTGGAGCCCATGGAGAGTGGACAAGAATAGCTTCCTTTTTGTGCTGAATTGAAAATAAGAGCTTGTTTCATAGACCGGGGATTCTTGCATACAAAATTCAATGAGATTGGACTGGTATACAGAACGTGGTTTGGTGTGTACCAGCTTTACCTTCTAAGCATGGTGTGCGCTAAAACTCTATAAACTTGGTATATGTTGCCATCCTAGTGGGTCTCAGGCTATTACTGTCTGCAGAACCAGAAAATAACTGCATGTAGGAAGGTAAACTTAAGTTTGTTGGATTCAGAATTACCACGGTTAGTGATTGTCCTAGTAGATCACCATATCTAACATAGTTCACTGCTTAGTCACACTATTTAATGCACCTTCCACTTACAAATTGGGTTTACAATATGCAGTTTACTAGGCAAAGAAGCATGGGCACTGATAGATGACAGGGATTCGACATGGTGCCCACACGCTTATAGGTGATTTTTCACAAAAGTAGGATATGACACGTATAATGACACATGTTGACGAAAAATATTTGTTCAACTACTCGTGTGTTAATGATTCTTTCTATTTTGCATGCATCTTACAGTGCCCAGGGAGTGTGTGAGAGTGTCTGTGTCTGACACATGTTAGACACGGACACGTGAGGTCGTTGAGAGTGTCCGTGCTTCTTAGCCTCTGAGGTTTGAGCATTCCAGCAACTAAGACCAATTTATAAGCTGTCAAGTTAAAGGAATAGCCTGTGAGGTTTGACACATGTTGACAAGAAAAATATTGTAACTTGCGTCCTACTCACATTATTGGTTTTGAAGATTTGGAGCCTAGTAAAGGTGACCTTTGAACGAAAAGGGGGCAGTTTCTGTACAGATTTTGCCAGTTTTCCATGATGAATGTCTGATACTCAGATTCAGCTTCGAATTTTGGGATGATTAGGTAAGGTAAGTTGTGACAGGCCGGTGAGCGGTCTTCTCTGACGTTTCCATACAGAATTCCCGTATTTGACTGGCAGATGAATTGCTTTACGCTGAGATTCTAGCAATCGGATTTGAAGAATTCCCGCGTGTTCTCTTTTGTAGGGGTGGGGGAGATTCTTTAACTAGTCTGATCGGCAATTTTGAAGCTTTACTGGTATGGGACATTAGACGGTTTTTCAGAAGAATGTCTTAAGGAATTTTCATAGTTACCAGGAAAGTACAAACCCGTCTATATGATTGTGAACCGTGTTTCGTGTGACCTTTATAGGCAATTTGCAAGCCGCATACCACAATCCCAATCCAGAAGCTAAAAATAGGACTGGTGCTTTTCATTAATGAACTCAGTTCCTTTGCCACATTCCCAATTTATGAAAACGAGTATGTTAAAAGTTTTAGTTGGTTTCGTAGAACAGGACAGTTATTAAAGAGGTACCGTTGAAGTTGCTGATGCATATTTACTTGAAGGTACAGAACATAATTATACATTACCAATTCGCCATGGAGACAATCCAATAATATTGCAAGATCATAGGTGGTCACTCAAAATCAGAAACCTACTGGTTCCACTGTACTATTTTGGATTGACAACCCCATACCCTGCCAGAGAAGATTAATATTGGAAGCAAAAAACTCCTGAATTTGCTACTTTTGTCATCCAAGTCTCTTGTTCTGGATCCTTTATTGAGATGGAAGCTTGATTTGATGGTTTACTTAGCCTCTAGTAATTCTCTTTCCCCTTGGATCTGATGGAATGATCGGGCAGTTTTCAATCAATTTTTTACCCTGTCCAATTCTTATGAACATGAAAACTATTTCTCCAACCACATGAGAAGACTGGCTAGAGTCAGGCCTAGATCTTATTCCAGAGAAACTAAAGTGTCAATCTAGCAGAATTCTAAAGAATAAATATATTCTTTAGTGGCACAAATAGTGAAGCAATGAAAGAAATTCCTCCAGACTTACAATTGATAACAATTGCAAACCTTGTAAATAAAAATCGCTCAGAAATAGAGAGTTTCGCCATCTAACAGGCTGGGGCTTGTGTTCAGCTATGTTGTCAAAAAAACAATATAGTACAGTCGTCCATAATGCAGAAAAGGGCTACATAATGCAGAGAAAATATCTTGATATAATTCCATTTGGTTAGGATCAAGTAGCTGAACAATCATCCGTAATGCAGGGAAGTATAGATAAGAGCAGCAAGACTGTGCTATAATAAAATTAAACATCCCAAACTCAAGACACATCCATTGTTCTCAAATTCACGACACATCCATTATAAAGACATTCGGAAGTTTGAACATCCAATTTTGCTGTTTATAAATGATGAGACAAAGTAACAATCTGCACTCATATAGAATCTCACTCTCACACATGGACACTCGTAAAATACACTCTTAAGCAATAGAAGGTAAACAAAATAGTCCTAGAAGGACCTTAAAAGCTCAAAAACCATTACATTTGTGGGAAGGGAGCTTAGTTGGAAGGAGGTTGAGAAAAGCCAGGAATAGTAGGGATTGAGGTCGGCAGGGTTGGCATGGTGGTTGGAATAGTTGTAGGCATGTTTGGCAAGGGAGGGATTGTCGCTGTTGGCAAGGAGGGCATGTTTGGCAAAGATGGGAGTTGGGTGCTTGGGTTAGGCAGAGTGGGCAAAGGGTTGGTAGGCATTGGTGGCAGGGCAGCCTGAGGCAGGTTTGTTGGAATTGCAGGCAATGGGGGAATACTGGTGGGCAGCGTGGGTAATGAGGGCCCTGTCTGTAACAGATGGCGTGCTGCAAGAGTCATGTCGATCCCGGACATTGACATGGCCATGATCAGTAAGAGCATGAACACAGACTTGGTTGCGGCCATATTTTGGAGCGGAGGGATAAGTATGAGATTTTTTGATTCGTGTGGAGCCTGTGGAAATTGGACAAAGAATAGCTTGATTTTGTTCTGACTTGGAAACAAGAGCTTGTTTTGAGTATTTATAGATACTAGGCTTCTTGTGTTTCATAGAAAGTTCGATGAAATGTGGTTGGGGGCTGGTGTACAGAAGTACCTAAGTTTTTGCTTCTGAACTTAGTTGTGCAATGCATGACATTGATAGGGTATTATCCATTGGGAGATTTTGAAAATTAAAAAAACAGATATTTAATTAGTCAATTATTAGGATGTGGTTGGCCGAAATGTAGAGATGTAGCAGCATGGGTTAGCTCACCTGCCTGGTGACTGGACTCTCTGGAGACTTTTCCTGTAATTTTAATTTGAAAGCAACATGGACTTATTTGCGCAGTCAACTCAAATGATACGCCCTGATGATTTCCTTTTCATTTCCTTTTTTTTTCCTGACAGAAATGGTTAATTCAAGCAACTCTTGGCAAACATGTGTTTTGCTGCACTGACTGCTGCATTTTTCACCACACCCCCCCCCCCTGGGGCCAAAGGAAAAACCTCTTGGTTATCTGTTGCTATTGCGTTTGAGTTTTAAGGCGCATTTTACTGATACAAAACGAAGTGCCATGTCTGTCAAAGAGATTTCATATTCCACAAACAGAGTGCAAATGCAGTGCCATGTCTGTCAAAGAGGGTTCATACACCACAAACCACTGCGCTTTCTGTACTCTGCTGAATTTACAGAGATCAAGTAATAGGCTTTTTTTCTTGTTTTTTTTTTTTTGGGAGAGAGAAGCAAAGGGACGTGGGGTTGGTTTAGAGGCTAGATTATTGTCTGAGAAAAGCTTTCGAGGATGAAGTTTGCCTACATTATCTGTATTTTCAGATCTCAGGGTAATTCAATGTATGATAGCCGTGCGATTCTCTGATGAAAAATGTAACCACTCTAGGTAAATCTCTTTGGAAGTCATCAACGGTTTGTTTTTGGCTTGAACCCGGAGCAGTGGTCTTTCCTAAATTTCCCTGCTGAATACAGTGATTAATTATCCTCTTCTGTTACATATAGTGGTACCTTGTCACAACTGCATTTGATATTGTAAATCTTCAATGCAATCCGTGTATTGGAGGTCTCATGGGATGCCAACTGCAAAGCATAGTCTGTTTCACAGCTGAACAGTGTGATCAACTTTGTATATTGGGAGGGGGGGGGGGGGGGGGTTTGTATGAGCATCACTGAGTTTCTAAACATTTATGGGTGCAAAATGAGGCACAAAGAGCTGTGTAAGCTAGCTTTGCCTTTAGCTGAGCTAGCTGACACCTATTATAGTGTATTAGATATAAGTATTACCATAGTGGTTTAGTACTTAACATTATTATGGTATTTAGCATCATAGTTGTGTAAGCTCCAAAGGATCCATTATGAGCATTGTCGTATTATTCTTTGAAATCCACAAATGTATTTATATCCCAGAGCTGTGACAATGGAATCATTCAATACAAGAAGAGCGTAATAAAGAAAACAGAAAAGAAAAAGAAGGTTGTGGTAACTGGTATGATTCCATTAAACATCTCAAACTGAACACATCCATTGATACAATCACGCAGAAGTTCTACTCTCCTACGTTTATATGAGAACGTTCTGCACTCATAGATGAAACCTCACTCATACATACACACACATGAAAGCACCACTCTCAATCAATACAAGGTAAATGAAAAACAATTCTGGAATGAATTCTGAAGCTCAAAGGCTGTGACATTTCGAAAGGGAGCTTAGTTGGAAGGGGGTTGAGAAAAGCCAGGAATGGAAGGGATTGAGGCGGGCAGGTTAGGTATGGTGATAGGGATAGTTGTAGGAATGTTTGGCAAGGACGGCATGTTTGGTAACGATGGGATCTGGCTACTTGGATTAGGCATAGAGGACAAGGGGTTGGTGGGCAATGTTGGCAGTGCAGCCTGAGGCAGGGTTGTCGGAATTGCAGGCAATGGAGGGATGGCGGTAGGCAATGTAGGTACTGCAGGCCCTGTCTGCAACAGATGGCGCGTTGCAAGGGTCATTTGGATGCTTGACATGGACATAGCCATGAGCAGGGAGGAAAGGAATATTAACTTGGTGGTGGCCATATTTTGGAGGAAGGAAGACGGATAAGTCTAGGGTTTTTTTTAATTGGAATGGAGTTTGTGGAAACTAGATGATGAATAGCTTCCTTTGTGCTGAGTTGTAAAAAAGATCTTCTCATGGCCATTTATAGACACTGGGATTCCTATTATGTATAGGAAGTTTGATGAAATGTGGTTGGCGACTGGTAATACAGAATGGCATAGGTTGGTCTACCAGTTCACCTTCTCAGCATGGTGACCTCTTAAAATTTTTTAAAAATGAATACATGGACATCTTAGCAATTTGACTTTAGGCCATGCCTTGTTTGCAGAATAGGAAAATAAGTGAATCTGGGTAGATTAAGATTAGGTGGATCCACAATGAATCATCGTTCATCTAGACAGCCGTAGATTGCCAAATTTGAATCTAGTTCATTACTTAATTACACTATTTTAGTGCCGCTTGCAGATGCGGTTCACTGTTCGAGTTCATGTGTTTTTTGGGTTGGGTTATACTTTGCCATGTGAAAAAGAAATTGCTGCTAGCACTAGCTCTACACCGGCCCTTTTGCCTCCATCCCTCGTACAACACCATTTGTGAGGATTTTGATCCTAGTCGAAGTCGTCACCTTATAAAAGGAAAGGTGATGGTTTGTCTGTAGACATGATCAGCTTAGAACAGTAAGAGATTGATCTGGATTCAATTTTCTTAAAGAATGTCAGATTCAGCTTCAAACTGTTGTTGGTGCTGGTAACTCACAGGCAGATGAATGGTCTTCTCTGTTGCTTCCAGAACAGTCTGGCTTTGTCTATTGTCTTTACCTGAGATCCAAGCAATTCCCAGCACATGGACTTGCCTTTGTCTTTTTGAATAGCCAGTTGTGCAAAACATGACATTTTCTAACAGTTTTTTCTTAAGTAAGGACATCGAGGTGAAGCAATGTCGGGAATTCTTTTACAGTTTGGTCTAAAACAAGCCACTTTCAATTGGTTTAAAACAGGACAGCGTTTTACACTTTATTGATCTGGTCGACAATGTCGAAGACTCAAGCAATTTCCATTGCATGGCTTTGTAGATCTTTTGAATAATCTGTTGGATAAAACAGGGCATGCTTTTACAGTTTACTGGCCTGGTAGACAATATCGGAGATTCCAGCAATTCCCAGTACATAGATCTGTAGTTACTCCTCCCGAATTAAGACCGATCATTCAGATAGAACGAGGTAAATTAATGAGTTCGGATATTATGTGAATAGTCTCTTGGGTAAAGAGGACATTTTTTTACAGCTTACTAATCTGGTAGATAGTATTGAAGCTGTCTGATGTGCGACAAGGGATGATTTGTATAAAGCATGTGTCAATATTTACCAGGAAGCTTCACAACCCCTGTCAACGAGTGTTCGTTTTCTGGGCAGTTTACATACTGCCATCCCTATCAGAAGTCTATATTAGACTTCACTGTGACTACAGTGAACTATCTTCTCATGCTACAATCTGCAATCCCAATACTCCTAGGCAGCAAGTGCATCAGATCGATGTTCACATTTAGGCTTATAGTTTTGTATATGTTTAGAGTTTCTAATGATCTATCCTTGTTAATTTGTCTATAGGATTCAACTATATATTCGTAGTCAGATGTCACTACAAGTATCTGGCTGGTCTGTTAATGCTGGTTGGGTTGGATTCGTGTCATCCTCTGTTTTTAGGTCCATTTGAATGTGTCAATAGCAGGTCAGTGACAAGTGAATCCAGAGCTTCACTGAGTCCAGGATGCATTTACTGGAAAACTCTTGCATTCTTACAGATCTTATGTTAGTTATGCGTTCACACTCCACAAGATGCATTATCTTCTTGAATCTTGACCAGACAACATACTGCCCCCCCCCCCCTTTCATATCTGGATTAAGTCATCTCCTTCCATGGTAGGCATGCCTTGTACATCATTAAAAATATATTCTCATGCAGTATACATCCTCAACTGCTACATATTCTCACCATTTTCACATAGCTCTGCCAATTTATCATTTACTTAGATGCTTATTTAGCCGTGCAGTTTTGTGCATGCTAACCTTCATCCTCCAAACCCTCAGAATTAGTCATCCATGGAAACTCCACCTGGTTTGCCCGTTTAAACAATCCCATGCCATCTTGTAGTGCTTGGTTTGATTTGAATAAGATTAGATTTAACCGAAGTTTGTGTTAGGCTGTTTGGTCCAAGTCCACTTAACCGTAGTGTGTGTCAAATGAGATTAGATTTAGCCGTAGTTTCCATGGGACAATCTTTTTAAATATTTCATATGCATTGACAACACCTTAAGAGAAAAATTGAGATAGTATGAGAAGAAAGCAAGGGAGTATAAGAATAAGAAACAATGTCATTATCTTCAATAATATTCAAAAACCTGAAAACAAACTTTTTAATTGAAAATCCGTTATCAATATAAGTGAGTTTAAGTGATTTGACTTTTGTTTCATGAGGCATTAGACTTGCATTTTGTGAGTGGAAAAAAATTTGAGATGGAATGAGCTAATACTAGTTTAACTATGTCAAATGAAGGCTCAAAAACGAAATCAATGGCGCTTTCTGGTGAATGTGGACTCATTTTGCTGTTTGCATGGTGTGTGGCCATTAGTTCTTGAGGATCAAGCCAATTTAATCACAAGTTCCTCCTGGCAATCTTGCAGTCTGCATGGTATATGAGGGCATAGGGAGGATTGTGGATTGAATGATAATGACGGAAACCATGAACTAGAATCTCTGAGTAAATATTTTGTAGTGCACTCACTAGACCGTAAAATTCATTCCAATTTATCGTTGTCAATTATTTAACATATTAGCTACTTGAATTATGAAACTTAATCTTCCATTCAATCAGCTTCTTTTTCTACTCTATCAACCGCGGGTTGATACGTGGCTCGGATTGTAGCCCATTGAAGGTGAGGAAACTCAACTAGCACCCTAAATCCTCCATGTCGGACGAAAAATAAATTTCCGCCCTCATCCGTGAACAATCGTTCGAGGTGCCCCCTTCATACATAACTCGGTCCTTTAGATGCTATTCAAGATTTATGAACTACAAGACAATTTTTTTAAAATAAAAAAATCCTTTGGCTTAAAAGGGCGCGCACATGTTGATGTAAGTAGGACTCGAATCCATTTCTCTGGCAGCAACCTAAGAGATCGACTTGATCAGTTGAGCTAGCTAGCCTCACATTTTTTAAAAATATATTATTTCTTAAATTTTTTTACCTTCTGTAATTTTAAAGTTTTGTTGAGGGACACTTGGATCAACAAGTTTACCACCCTGGGAAAAAAATCCCTCTAAAAAATATACTTAAATATACGTTGGAATTGAATGCTTCAGTTATCAAATACAAAAAGTACAAAGAACTCTAGAAAGTAGAAAACCTAAACATTTGACTTGGGGGGGGGGGGGGGGGGGCGCAAAAAATGAAGAGGAAACTCTTAAAAATAGAGAATCTGAATATTTTGGGAACAGCATTTTCATCAAATGTTAATAATAGTCCGTGACAAACGCTTAAAAGCTAAATCCAAACAAAACAATAATAGATTGAAACGATTAACTATCTTTCACATAAGCAATAACAATAAGTGATATCTATAATTATGAGCAACCAGGGACTGACAACCACATCAAAGAACCTCCATTTGAACTCTTGCTGGCAGCTGATTCTGAAGTAGCTTGGCCTGTCTCCTAATTGCTTCTATCTGCTCAAGAGTGTTGCGTTCTGATGGCTTTCCCTCGTCCCAGGGTAAGTGAGGATCAAGGACAACCTTCTCAAACACAATAGCAAACCGCGCTAGATACATAACCAGCTCAAAATCAGCTGGAGCTCCACGAAATCCAACCATCTCAAATATCCTAAGACAATGGTGATACTTTTCTGCAACTTTGATTACATTTCCTCTCAAGGCTTCCTCATCATCAAACCAATAGGACTTCCGAAAGTCGCGCTGCCAAAAATGAGGCCGTAATTATCACTTCATACAAAAACAACAATGACAACACTTTGTGGGCTTCATCTTAACGAGCTCTAAGCCTCTAAAGAGATCCAAATATAAGTAAACTTAACCCCCCCCCCCCCAAAAAAAAAAACAAAGAGAGATTCCAAATGACCCACAAATTTTTCTGTAGAAATTTTTTTGGACACCATAATCATCATTTCGTGTAAAGTTAACACTCGTGTTCAAATGTGTTGCCTAAGAAAGAAGGCTTTTGACCTCATAAACATTTTCATTTCATAAGAACTACAAATAGGATTCAGTTATAATTAAGATAGAATTACTGGTTTATAAAGTTGAAATTCCCCATAAACACATAGTAACCACGCATCATCAGAGTTGTTCAGTGAAGACCGAAGAAAGACGGAAGATATCAACCAATAAACAACAATACAACAACCACTGGTTTTTGAATTCACTGAAAAACAAACACATGAAGGAGCGGAGCTGACACCAGCAGAGACCACAATCCAGAAGAAGGTGAAAAACAACCATATAAGGGTTCAGAGCCCATGATCCCCCCCCCCTTCTCTTCCAAGTATATGATGCACAAATGCCATTGTACGTGGGATTCAAACCAAGGATTTTGTTACTGTCAAGCGTTACCAACTAGCATAGCTAGCAGTCATGGAGCCTAGGATTTATGGACAGAGAACAAACGTATATTGCAAAAGAGTCTATCATATGGATTCATAAATGTAGGTTTCATATTTGAGGAGGGAATTTCAGAAGCCACAAGCACCGAGCACCTTGCTTCCTAATAGAGGGAAGGATGAGTCCGAACTGCAGTACAGTCAACACTTGCTTGGAAAGTAAAGAACTAATATAGAGTTCCACTCCAACTCTCAGAGTTAGGTCTTGACAAAGACATTTGACAAAGTTGAAACGAACTCTAGGCCTCAGTACTGGAAATGCAGAAAAACTGTAGCATATGCTTTTTAACAACACATATGATGACTGACCTCTAACTGTTAACATTGGGTATTGGGAAGAGTTCTTAGTTGGCAATGTCAATGTACTTTAACATTTTATTCGTTTTTCCACTGTTCCATATTTTTCCAAACCTGCATGGCCCTGATTTTTGAATGTATATCTTATCACAAGGCAACCGATTTACAGCTATCATGCTAGGTAACAGCCCCCCCCCCGGGCGAAAAAAAAAAGTTTTACTATATTAAGGTCGCATTCTTTCAAGTGGGAACTCTTTCCTTCCAATTTCGTTTAGTATTCTAACTATGTTTATAACTGCATCCAGCTCCTTCTAGTTCCTTCTTCCAACTAGAATGAAGTTGAAAGGAGTAGGCCTTAAAAGAAGCCCATAACATTTTAAGGCCTATTCCTTTCAACTTCATTCTAGTTAACTCCCCTCCGCCCAAAACCACACTCCCCTTAAAAAAAAAAAAAAAAAAAAAAAAACCCCTCAAAAAGAATCTCTCAACCCCTTTGCCAGTCATTGCATGCCACCAATCCCAATCAAATTTCCCTCATAGGAAATGCAGTGCCTTTAAAGTAAAAAAGAGCAATACATGTATGAGAAAACCATCTCAGTTTTGTTTGGCAAGACTGCCCTTTTGGTGCAGTTGTGGTGAACTGGGATTGAGTGAGCTTGAAGAAGACGATGATGAGCGGAAACTAATTGTCCACCAAAATCAATTTTTTGACCAATATCCTTATTAGAGAACCACTTTAATTTTGTGCAGTAAGTTGACTTTTTGGTGGGGTTGCATGAGATTTGAGTTGAATGAGCTTGAAGAAGAAGATACAATGATCAAAGCAGAGAAAATTCTCCCACCGAAATCCAAGTTCTAAGCAACGCCAATATGAAAGACTCGATATATATGAAATTTTTGCTACCAAAAACCAAAAAAAAGAGCAATACTTATATGAGAAAATCATCTCAATTTTGTTTGGCAAGATTGACATTTTTGATGAAGCTGTGGTGAACTTGGGTTAAGTGAGCTTGAATAAGATGATGACAGGAGACAAATTGTCCACCAAAGTCAATTTTTTGGCCCATATCCTTATAAGAGACCCACTTCAATAATTTTGTGCAGTAAGTTGACTTTTTGGTGGGGTTGCATGAGATTTGAGTTGAATGAGCTTGAAGAAGAAGATACGATGATCAAAGCAGAGAAAATTCTCCCACCGAAATCCAAGTTCTAAGCAACGCCAATATGAAAGACTCGATATATATGAAATTTTTGCTACCAAAAACCAAAAAAAAAAAAGAGCAATACCTATATGAGAAAGTCATCTCAATTTTGTTTGGCAAGATTGACATTTTTGATGAAGCTGTGGTGACCTTGGGTTAAGTGAGCTTGAATAAGATGATGACAGGAGACAAATTGTCCACCAAAATCAATTTTTTGGCCCATATCCTTATAAGAGACCCACTTCAATTTTGTGCGGGGTTGCGTGAGCTTTGAGTTGAATGAGCTTGAAGAAGAACATGATGATCAAAGCAGAGAAAATTCTCCCACCAAAATCCAAGTTCTGAGCAATGCGAAATATGGAAGACCGCTGCAATTTTGTTAGGTGAGACAGGCTTTTATTACAGGGGTATGGTAACTTTGTCTGAGTGAGCTCCAAAAAGAAGCGGATGACAGACAAAGATTAAAATCTGGTTGGAAGGACGAGTTGAAGCCTTGGGCTTAGATATTGGCCAGTGGCAAGCTATCAGACGACTCCGGGAATGTTGCCTTGGCCTTGCTGATAGCCAGCAACGCTTAAAGTAGCAAAACTTCAAGTGGCCGACAATGGAGGATGGGTTGTGTGCAACGGGCTTAGAGGGATGAGAGAATATTAGGAGGAATGAAGCCAATAAGGTCGATTTTGGCCATTGAAAGTTGGTCAACAACATGGGGGAACCTTGTCTAGCCTTTTCCACGATGCCCCAGGCAGCCAGCAACGGTGGATTGTGGCATGTAGAGCTGGATATCGGGCCGGTTCGGGTTGACCCATTTAATAAACGGGTTAATCTCGTATCAATCTTGTAAATAGTTTAGATCTACTCAAAATTGAAAAATAACATGTTTTCACGCTAAACTGTCAAATCATGTCGACTTTGGATCGAAATCGGTTCGGTTCGTGGTCAGGTTCGGGTTTCTCTCAGTAACTTCGGGCCGGGTTCGGGTCAGGTTATCGTCTAGGGTCAGGTTTTCCCAGCTCTAGTGGTATACTAATTTATTTTTGGCACAAGGTAGGGACTGGGGGAGAAGGACGAGGGAGAAGTGGGTAAACATTTTCTGAGGAAGAAATTTTGAAACTGAAAAAAAAAATCAAAGCTTAACAGTTGAACACAGGTAAACAATATTCTTGTGGCCCCTAGGATAGAAACCCATAAACCAGTGACAGCAGGCAAAACGAATAAATTTTAAAAATACAGTGGCATTGCCAGCTAAGAGCCCGTATCGCAAACAATACTTGAATTTCAGCACAAACAACCATCACTGCCAGAATATTACATCCACACAATATAAATCTTAAAGACAATCTGGAAAATCATCTCAGTTGACCACAAAAAGTATGAAATGCATCAGTGTCATTTCAAATAATGCAATCACATATGCAATAGCAGTATGGCATGTGATGAAAATAAAGACAATCAATCAATCACCTGCAGCTTGAAATTATGCAACACTGGGCAAGCATCAATCAAATTGGTAAAAATGAGAAGGCTTTGATTAGCAGCATCAGAAAATGCGAACTCAAGTTGCTTCAGGTTTACAAACTGTGGAAATCCAATCGGGCTTCTGATGAAATCTTGGATCTATGAAACAGAAAACACACACTTCTGAGAAATAAAGGTTACCTAACTTCATCAATAGATCACTGAATTGCCCATCTAAAGGGAGAGACAAACTAACCTGTACCAGGCCCGCGAGCTTTGTTAGCTGATGTAGAGAACCTGAATGGTGAAGCCTATGGATGAAGCGAACTGAATTGGGTCCGCTAACTGAAGCCTCATTAAGCAGCGGGGCATATGCAAATTTGACATCCTGCTCATGTCCATAGGCATAGTATACAATAGAATTGAGGTTCCTAGCAGAAATCTCAAGTTTTCTGCAATCACGGCAACGTGAAATCTCCAAGTGCCTCAACTTGAGAGAATCCCCGACAACAATAAGATCGCTTTGTCCACAGCCCAAATCCTTCAGCGTAAGTCGCTCCAGATTGGGAAAAGTAAACAAAACAGATTTGAGAAAATAACCACAAATATTGACGGCTACCAAACTTAGAGAGACTAATGAATGTACTGATGGATACCCAGCATAGCACCTAAAAGAATATAAGCAGAAAGGATATTGAGGATATCCACCAATATAGCTTGACAAATTCAATTCCAATTCTTTGACATTCTTTCCCATTGCGAAGTTCACCCATCTATGAATATCATATCCATAGCTTCCACCCAGCAGAAAACGAACTCGGAATCTATTGATGCTAGGGGCAAGATTCGAACTCACTACCTGGTTTACATGACGAACAAATTTATATGCCTCAAATTCGCACTGAGCATCATAAAGTTCCCAAGAAATAGAAAGTTCATGCCACAGTCTGTACAATGTTGGTGAAGCATCAAAATCCAGATCGGATCGATTAGCCCACAAATATCTCCATCTCTTTGAGAGAGCACTGGTTCTGGCTGCTTCTCTTAGGTCCAATAAAGAGAGGATTCGGACAAGAATATCATCCATCAATGAGCTGATGATGTCCTTGCAGTTATTGCGTGCCTGTTAACCAAGAATAAGCCACAGGGGTCACAAATAATATACAATTCAGTAGCTAAGACGAATACTTAAGCATCAACTCAAGTTTATCATATATACAAACAAATTTCATCGACGAGGAAGAAGTTCGTTATAGGAAGCATAGATATGTAGTACCTTTGCCTTCCTTTCACACATAATGTACATCTTTTGACTAGGGACATCTTGTACGGAGCTAGCCATCTGAAGGCAAAACTAAAATAAAATGATTCAGGAACAATAACGAGATAATGAGGAAAGAAAACAAGCACGGTAGCCCAAAATGATTAACTGTTTGCTTGAACCATTGTAAATCTAAATTTTTTGAAAATGATCATCCCTCTATTGATACCACCACCATGTTCACACGGTAAAAGAAAATCCACACAACATATAAAATACTACGATATTTCAACCATTGCATTTGCACTCTGTGTTTTTTCATGCTTTGAAATTGACACATGATGGTCACTATGATTAGCGTCAAACACGTATTTCTCTAGGTAAATTAAACAACGAATTAAAGGCTGGATACATATTCAACCGGGCGGAAAAAATTGATTCGTTTTTAGGCTCCACAGACTAATATGATTGGAGCAAGACTTTGTTCATGAGATGCGGCTGTCCCATAAAATATTACAGTTTAGCAGGCAATTCAAAGGTCAATCAATGAAGGCAAGGCAGACGAGAATAGTCCTCGCTGCAACGGTGTGTTGACTCTGGCATGAAACGAACATGAGGAAATTCCAAGATTATGGTGGACAACCTGAAACTATTTCAAATCATATAAGGTTTCTGCTTTACACTCGTGCATACAATTTCGTTAATGATGTAACTGTGCAATGGTTTAGACATCTTTCTGAGTGTCAGTTACAAAATGCCAGCTTACTTGCTTAGTGCTCAACTACACCCCACTCCAAAAAACAAACACCAAAAAAAAAAAACCACAAATAACAACAATAATTAAACAAGCAAGGAAAGCAAATTACTTGGCATCCAAAGCCCAAATCCTATAGAAAGACCATCAACAATTCCATCAACAACAAGTAATTAAGCTAGACAGGGGGGGGGGAACCCACTAGTTTAGACTAACAATCTAAAATTTAAAGCTTGAACATTGAAACCCTAACCTTAATTATAAATAAAATTGGCTCAATTGAAAGAAACCCCCCGGGGGGGGGGGGGGTTTAGCAGCCAGGCAATTGTAATAAAACTGGCTCAATTGAAAGAAACTAATTAGAACATCATGCAGAAATTTAAAAAGTTTGAAACTTGAAACCAGGGGTAGTTGGCACTGGCAAGTAGAACTGGCCCAATTGAGAGAACCCTAACCTTCCTTAATTATAAGTAAAATTGGCTCAATTGAGAGAATCGGGGGAAGTTAGCAATTGGCATAGGCGAGCACGAGCAGACCCAAGGCCAAGGAAGACGAGACGGCGCCTATACGCTAACACCGATTGCCGGAAAACGTCGTCGGGTGACAGGAGAGAGAGACACTGGAAGAGAGATTTTGGGGGAGGGACCGAGGGGGGATCAGCGAGGCCGTTGTGCTGTTGTGCCAGTACTGCTCACACTTGTCACATCATGTAGAATTTAAAGCTTGAACATTGAAACCCCACCCTCAATTGTAAATAAAATTGTGCCATCATTATCGTCGACATATTATATAAAAAATTTAAAAAAATGAAATTTCAAGGTGGCGTGCTTAATTGCAAAAGTTTTTGGGAGTAAAAGAGTTTTTTGAGATAACATATGTTATTTTAATTGATTAACAGTATTTATTAAAAAATTGCTTAAAATAGTCATTTTGGTCCAAATAATTATTTTTAAAACGATCATTTTAAATAAACTTCTCTAAACAAGGTTTTTTTTTTGGGTAAAAGTGACCAAAATTTCTAGCAAATTGCATACGTATATTAAATCTTATTTCCCAATTACAAAAACCTTGGAGAAAATCATCATATGTTCAACTTATATACTATCATGATAATTATGTTATTTATATTCTACTTATTCTTGATTATTTGTTCAAATGGGTTATTTTATTTATTTTACTTTGATTATTTCCCTTCTTCACCGGCGACCCCAGCCCGATTGGATGGCGCAATTTTGAGTTACTATTGCTCTTTCTTGTTGCCGCATTTGAACATTGATATTGCTTCATTAATTCCGAACACTATTATGGATAATTTGCAACCGTCGTCCTCTCACCATTATCTCTGACAGCACTATCCATTAGGGCAATCAAAAAATTATCCGACCCGATTACCCGAATTTGTCCGACCCGAAAAATCGGATACGGTCGTCAAATTTATGTCCAAATTTAAAATTCGGACAACCGATCATGTCCGAATTTAAATGCGCGTCGGGTTCGGGTTTGAACATTCGGGTTCGGGTTCTCCGGATTTTTGAACCGTTTTGGGTTTGGCAAATTCGGATAACCGGATTCGGACATCGGACAACTATATGTATATGTAATTTTAGTCAAAATTCTTTAGAAAATTATATGAAAACAAATTCAGAAAACCGGGCTCGGACACTTAAAAAATCGGGTTCGAGTTCGATCATACAAATGTTCGGTCGGAATGTCCTAAAATCATCCGGATATCGGACATTCGGGTCCGGATTTGGGTCTGGTTATAGTGTCCGATTTATAATCCGGACAGGGTTTGGATATTAAGTTTTTGTCGAATGTCTGATTTGTCCGAACTCGAATCAACCCGGACCCGAATTTTTGCCAGCCCTACTATCCATTGACCAATATATCATCATGTTCCTCTCAGCGTTGCCTTCACTATCCTCTCAAACGGCCAACAAATTTAGAGCTCGGACAATGATATGTTTTTCGATAAAAGAACAAATTATCCCAGTGGCAAAGCCATGGAATATTCAAGTTTCCTGGCAAATATCCAATATTATGGAGGATATATGCATATGAAAGAATCGAAGTATCTATCTTCTCATTACTCATATTTTCAGAAAAGCAAATACGACAACATATTGACTTTCTAAATTTGAACACCTTGTTACTGCATTTTCCTTCAAATATATGTGTTTCTGAGTTCTTCATCTCTCAGAACTATTTTAACAGACGATATAGTTGGGTGTACTTAATCTTGTAAGAAAAGGTACTTAATATTCTTATGATTTTATTTACCATTGTAAAATAAGCATATACACACACGAGAAAGGGGTAAAGGAAGATGAAAAAGAACTAGAATACGGTTATTAGACAATATTCGAGAAAGTTGAGACTTACAGATGACATAACTCAATATTGGAGTTTTTAGTGTTTATTAAGCATTAGATTTTAAGTAGTTAGTTGCTTACATCTTGTGTATGTATGTCTGTAAAATGTAAATAACTAACTACTTAAAATCTAACGCTTAAATAAACATTAAAAACTCTAATATTGAGTTATGTTCTCTGTAAGTCCCAAGTGTTGTATGCAGGTAGTACAGACTTCTAGGAAGAGACATTATTTACCTACCTCTGCAAGGTACAGTACCTTTCTCTACTATATTATACAATTGTTTACATATATAGTTGTGACCAACTGATTTATTTATATATCCTTAGCTTCTCCATCTAATGCTTTCACATAATCCTTCTTTTATAAAATTTTTTTTTTTTTCAAAATTCTTATTTTTGTAGGTCTCTCGAAATCGGCCTCTCTATCGACAGGGATGTCTGCAGAGGTAAGGTTGCCTACATTTGAACTTCCCCAGACCTCGCAAAAGCAGGCCCGCATTGGGACATGTTGTATTTTAGTTGCTTAATTGTTGTTATTGCTGCTGCTGTTGGTTGATGTTGCTATCTGCCGCTGATGCACATTCTCTAATTATTAATGTGGTCCTTTTGTAGGTGATCCTATTATTTCCTCGTACCCAGTTTGCATGCCAATTACTTATTTGTTTAATATACATTGATGCTTGTCATATCTTCTTTATAACTCCTACTATCAAATGTGCTCGAAAGATTCATCTCTTCTCAGTAAAATGGTTATTGAAGATTTTTGTGGGTCATTTATAATCAATATCTCCAATGACAGTAATGTTTGTCGAGCTAAACCGGTTTACATCTGAATCTCCCCAAATTCAGCGAGACCAAAACCTATACTAGAAATTCTTATTATTGTTCTTCTTCTTGTTGTTGTTATTACTGTTGTGTATGTGTCTATGGGTGATTTTTTTTTTAAAAAAAAAGGGCAAATGGACCCAATCCACTAGGTCTCTATCTCAGAATACCTAGCAGGTCTTGATGAGTCGGGGCGAGGGATGTCAAAGCTTGGACAAGAATCCAGGAACACATGCCAATCACACACAAACTTCACAAAACGGAAAGTGTGCCCCCCGAATTCGAACCCAGGGGGCTGAGGATTCCAAGTGCAGTGGTGGCCACATGGGCCAGCACCGCTTCGACACGTGTCTGTGTATGTATGTATGTGTGTATATGTAACGCCCCCAATTGTTGATGTCTGATTACTGCAGCTTAATCGCTTAATTACTATTAATTTGTAGCGGAAGCCTTTGATTGGAGGCGTTACCGCCGTTCCGTAATGGAACAAGGCTACCTGATCTACTGACTTTAGAATAAAATAAATATTTGTTCTCCTATGCAGTTCACAATATATGTGATAACTTAGCGTAACTATGCTAAGCATTAACAATCCCGAGGTTTCAAAGGAGTAACAATAAAGTGCTAACCTACCATCACTGTGAGCGTTGACTAGCTAATACTCAGTAAGTGTCCATTGTTTGCTACTTCCCGGCTTATCAAGAGGACGGATGTTCACTGCTCCCAATACCTAAAACAGAAAATATAAAAACATACGAATAATGAGCCGAAGCTCAGCACATATATCCCCATGCAGTAAAATGGGTTTTATGTTAAAGGTGTTGGGCCGGCCGCATTTCAAAATACTTTAGTTTGCAAACAGGAGAGAGAGAGAATATACATGTAAAACTGCTTTGTTGATTATTATCTAGAAGTGAACCCCTTGGTCGATATACATCTTGAAACGATCATACTTTGGGTGCTCACCCCCCAGGCCGATCGAGAAGCCTGAGTTGACGCCGCGCGCGGGTATATTGATGGACGTATGCCCTGATGCTTAGTCATTGGCGGGGTCACTTGTTTATATAATGTGAAACTTGGTTCATTAAATGAATATGGTATTAATTTTCATTGCTGAAAAATATGCGAATTTTCAAAGAGTATAGGCAATGTACGTACCTGATCTTTGAAAATATCTCTCTCTTTTACTGAAAATTGTTTGCTGGCAGCCTGAAGCGACCGACGTGACCTCACTTCTGCTCCAAATACGTAATTTTTCTTGATTAGTGAAAGATTTAGAAATTTTACGATCTTTATTATTTTAATGAACGATTTCAAATCTCTTGCCTTCTCTTTTTATTATCATTAGGGTAGTCGGTCATTCTCATTCATTCAATTGGATTTCATTTGATTTATTGTGGTACCTTTCTCCTTTCACGATTAATGAACTTTTGACATGTACTACGACAACATCAAATCGATCCTTGTTATTGACAATATTATTATTATTATTATTATTATTATTATTATTATTATTATTATAGCCGTCTTACTCATAATTTCTATTGATGATATTATTATAATTATTGTTTTTGCTCTAACGAATCATCGTTAGCCACTAACTTTGGGTTGCGATGACGTTTAAGGCAGCTCTGTGAACCTTAGGTTCTGGTTCCCGTGGAGTCTCAATTTTGAAATTATAATGAGTGATATTATCCACGAGGACATCTCACATTGTGTTAGTTACTTTAATCCACCAATTTACTCACGCCACATACTTATAACACGATATTATACACATAAGCATATCTCTTTTCTTTCATCCAATCCTTACCAAAATCTCTCTTGGCTATCATTAAGGTAATCCTAATTAGGCTTAGCCAGACATCCAACCCCAACCTCATTCACTCATGACCAATGTACGCCCAATATACTAAATTTTCAACACCAACCATCCTTGATTTTACTCAATTATCCATGGGTAAATCACTTAGAATCACTATACCATTCGCAACCATAGTTAAGTAGGTATTTCGTTTAAATCACAAATTCTAATCACTAAATCATTAGCAAGGTAATTTTTTAAGCCCCCAATGGCTCATACAATGAACTTAAACATGCTCTAGCCGTAAACCCCAAGTTTCTAACTCATGACTAGCACCTAACCGCATAACTCATACACATGCATATATCCAGGAATTCCATTGAATTTTGTTATTTCATGAAGTTAACCTAATTATCATCATCATCACCATAATCAAACCAAAATCAACATCACCTTCAACCTCCACTCATTGCCCTCTCAATTTACAACTCAAGCCACCCATCCATAATAACTCAAGGAATTCACAAAGAATCATTTATCAATGATAATTACTTCATTTACAAACAAAATCTCAGCATAAAAACCCAAATTGAATAAAGTAGGACTTAGGGTTCTCGCCTTTCAACCCACTAAACCATCCAAAATACTTCAAAGGGAGGGATGAGGAGGCCGGCTGAAGGTGGCGTGGGGCGGCTGCGGTCGGCGGGGACTGGCGACGTTGGCTCGCCGACGAGCACGGTCGGGCAGCAGGGAAGACGCAACAGAGCAAGGCAGAACAGGGAACTCGGGCAGAGGAGGGCCGAACACTGCAACAGAGTGGTGGAGTGGCTGGGTGTGTCACCGGTTGAGGGTTGCTGACGGCCGACAACGGTGGTGGTCGGCGATGAAGCTCACCGGCAGGGACAGGCGAGGGGAGGGGGTGTCGGGGTGAGGCAGAGAGAGACAGCAGAGTGAGAGATGAGGGGATTTTGGGAATTAAATGATTTATTTGGTTGGTTTCCTTTGATTTAAGTCGGTTCATCATTTTTCCTTTTTTTTTTTTTGTGTGTGTGTGTGTCTCTTATTTCATTTTATTTGTCTATTCATTTCATACATACATGTTTTAGTTGAAATGATAAATAAACTTTCACATCTTTTTGGTGCAGCCTTTTGGGAATTTTTATTATTTTGGGTTATTACCTCCATCTTTATTTAAATATAACTGTCATTCGTATAATTGTCATGTTATTATTATATTTCTTCGTATATGATTATTATCATCATTATTATCGTTTTGTTCAAATTAGCCCGTTTTTGATAGGTAGGCTAACCTTTATTAAGCGGTCCTTCGAATATTTATTAGCATTTGAAGGAGTTATTTTGGGGAGTATAACACAGTCCATTTTGGAGGCCACGTTGTCGTTTCAACCTGTAATGCGCAAATACATAAACATGCATAGAAATTGCTGATTTGAAATGCGGCGCTCAACTTGATTAATTTGTAATTAAGATGATTCAATGAAATTAAAATGAATATTAAGTTCGGGTCGTTACAGCCTTCCCCCATTAAAATAAGTTTCGTCCTCGAAACTTGCAATTTGAAAGAAACTTTTACCGTACTAGAAACTCCAGAAATCATAATTGGGAGATGTGAGGCCATGATGTGGATCTGAAAGGTATTTTCTGAATTGAGAGATGTGAAAGACGTGTACATCTTCTAGTTCTGTTGCTAATCCCATCCATAAGCTCCATTTCATAAGGCCCGATATATCCTAAGCGTAGTTTGCCTATCGCGCTCAAAGTGGTATAACCCACCAGAATTTAAATGGGGTCGCAAAAGCTTTCTGTGGGGCTTGCCAAACGTGCCTATCAAGCTTTACGTATGCATTGGTATAAAAATGTTTTTCTAAATTCTGGAATGAAACGGATAGAGTTTCCCCTGTAAATTGACCATTTCCCAAGCTCAAAGCCTTACATTAAATCCCTGCATTGAAACCAAGTCCAAATGGAGGCCAAATCAACCTCAACGACCACATGCCGGAAACCACAACTCTACGGGGCACACGCCGGAGACCATAACTCTACGGGCCACACGCCCGAAGTGAGACCATTCCATAAGTTTAATAATAGCCAAGAAATGAAAAAAATACAACTCAACAGATCACACATCCGGAGTACTGGGGTTCATCCCAAAATAAACGATACGCATTACAAACTTCAGTAATAAACTTAGGCAAGCTCATCTTCTATCACGTATGATCCCTTTTCGAAGCAAATGGTAATTGTAACTTAGCATGCCTATATTGACGTCTGTCTGCCTCAACGAAAACCTGAAAAAAATTCTTGAGTCATATCAGTGATGGTTTGGTTAAGTAGTTCGAAGTTTGATTTACTGACCAGGGTGCAACGCATGAAATGAAGTAATAGAGAATATTGGTAACCACTTAAGATTGGGTAAGCATGGATTCAATATTTAACAAATTGCAAGGATAGGGTGGTCGATGTTGGAAATAGATATGAACGCCCTTAAGGAACCACTACTTTTGACAGTTTGAAAAGAAGGCAACGTTTAATAATGGGACAATGCAATCAAGCATAAGAGATGATAGAGATAACGGCATTAATGCAACAGCCAAATGCATTTCTCTTATACGACAATGTCAAGGTTTCTGAATATGCAGGTTTAGGTCATTATTATTATGTTCAAACGATGCTTAGCTATCCATCCTTGAACTAGTCAAGGGCTTGCGAAGTCTAGAGTGACGTTAAAAAAGAAAATATCGACAAATGAGAGTGATGAAGGATGGTGGTCAAGTGAGTCGTCGCCCATGAAAGAGTCACATAGTGAAGATAGAATTATTAAGGAAGGGATTGTCAGAAGATGGCTATGAGAATAGAAGGTCAGTTGTTGCTCAAAACAACATATTTGCAGTGTTCTATATACTGAATTTGAGTTCGGAGTTGAGATTGATTTACTCAGGTGAGTTAAATGCAGATTCAGAGTAATGGAATGAAGATACAGATGATGTTTAGTAGCAATACTGAAAGAACAATTATTGAAAGAAAAATAGATGCGATGAAATAGATATGCATATACATTCACTTTTGGTGAAACGAAAAAGAGAGAGATGACAATCATAAGTCTTAGAGTATTGACGAACACTTAAAGTGGAGTAAGAATGGACTCTATAGTGATATATCAAAATGGGAGAACTAATAGCTTTAACGCAAAAGACACCGTAATTAGCAAAGATGTCATATGCAAATTAAGCTCATTTAAGCAATTGCTCGATGTCGAGAGGGGATAAAATAACAAAATGATAAAATCAATACATAAGTCAAGATGATTAAGGAAGAAGTTGATTCATGACTAGGAATATTAAGCTGTTGATGTAAGATTTGACTGAAAGGAACAAATGGCAGATGTTGAAACGATGGGTATTTAGAATATGACTGTGATATAAACGGAATGAAGATAACTAGAAGCGCAAATAATTTAGGAAGGGGAGGCAATTCGAGTAATTCAATCATTGATTATACAGAAGCCAAAACGTTGCGCATAGATTCAAAACCAGACTAGTTGTAAATTAGCAATCTAGGTAGTGAGTGGATGTTAAGGGAAGGAAAGATCACGTTATTATTGAAGTAATGGTCGTAGAAAATAAGCTAAGCAGAGGGAGTTAGTGGGAGCCAAGAGGGAGATGCAATCCCTCCCAATGGTAGGTCTAAAATTAAAATCATGAGGAACTTCAATGAAGGAAAGGATATGTAATGAAATATTGCGACTTCAATGGGGGAACAGCGATTGAATAGGTTTTGCAACACTTAGTGTGAAGTGGAAAAAGTGCAAATTGAATTATGTTACTGCATGGGCAGCTAGTTCCAAGTGTTAACCAAAGAAGTCTAGACAGATGCTAAGTTATGCAATAAGATCTGACAAAGGGGTTTAATATTAGTTGACCCAAGATCACTATCAAATCAGTTGGATCAATACAGTACTGATGCAGGCAAGGTTTTGAGGGTTTGGACAGCTCAACATAAAGTGGCCTAGATGTCAACTGTATACAAACGTCGCATAAATCTTAATGCCCCCAAATCCTCTATTGCCATACCTAAAGTTTTGTCCCGGTCATGCTCTTTTGAATTTGACATTTCAACCTCATAGAATCACTTGTGATACTTCTATAAATTCCACGCAATATACAGGTATATATATACTCAACTCACCACCACTTCAATTACTTACGTGACGCGTCAACAACTGTCCTGAGTGCAATCCCAATAGCCATTGTACTCATCGTGCATCTCCTAGAATTACTTATCGCCCAAAATCTTATTTATCCCTGACGTCAATATAAACTATGACTTCTAGAGTTTCTCGTATTCAAACCAAATGAACCCATCGACCTATTTGGTCTATCCTCAAGCCTTTTTCCCATAGTTTCATTTCTGTAGATTGTCATCTTTCACTACAATGATCGTACTTAAAATTGGACCATCACTCTTGCTACTTGACAAGCCCAATGTCCATGTTCCCTTTTTCTCGCCCCTTTTCCCCCCTCCTGATCCTTGTTAATCCCAAGGGCTTGCTTATCAAATCACCTGATGTCCCACAAGGTATGATCTTCCTCTCTTAAGTTATTTCGATCAATCTAATGAATATAATTTAACTCCTCGACACCCACGTCCTAACCCAACATAATAAGAGAGACTATTTCTACCATCTCTTTAAAGCCTCAGATGAATATTTTGGGCTCATGTGTCCACAGAAATCTCCAGGGGTCTTTAAAGATTGTTTTACCCTCATGATAGGTGCGGACACTGTTCAATCTACCATTCTTGCAAAAATATTTCTTTATTGCTTATAAAGGACCAGCATGAAAGCTGAATGGATGAAAAGGCGGGGGTTCGTAATGCGAGAGGCAAAGCATATAAGTAACTGGCATATACAAGACAGGCAGTTGATTTACGATGGTCATGATAGTGAGGTAAATGATCGATGGCACGGATTGGGAGGAAGTCTTAAGTACCGGAGGTGAAGAAATCTAACAGCGCACCCAAAGAAACTCTCGAAAAGTCCTACAGTCCCTGTATGTGCGTAAAATGACAAGGATAAGGGTTAACGTCACCAGGAGGGAAGTTCCTATAGTAGATGGAAGTATTGGGTAGACATATACACTCTGACACTGCTAACAGATGAAAATAGCACAAAATCGTTGTTCATCATTAATAACAAAATTTGCCCCAGACTTGGCGGGCCAAAAATTCCCCTCACTTTTCACGTTTCCTTCATGATTTTATTATATAGGGAACTCCACCTCAAAAGTCATTGAACTCAATAGACGTTATCAAGCTTACAAAACTTAGTGTTTTCTTCGAAAAGTCCATGATTGGTTTAAAGCTCACAAACAAGCTCCCAAAGCGTATACTTGCTTTCTTCTTTCCCATTAATCTAGCTAAAAGCTCTATGAAAGCCCACGCATATTCATTTCCCCTTAATTGGTCTTATTTTGACCCATAGTACACCAAATTACTCTTATTTTGACCCATAGTACACCAAATTACTCAATGGTAAATTTTCCTCAATACATTTCTTTGCATCAACATCCACAATTTTCCAATATTTATTTTAACAATATTTACTCCTTACCTTGAGACATACCATCTATCCAATATCAAGTAACACCACATAGGCTGTTTAATTTCCACCACCGAATTCATTATACTAATTGGTTCTTGCGAATCATCCTCAATGTTGTGATAGGCCCTCAAGCCTTCACATCATAGCACTCTTGGAATGACTATTTGAGAGGGCTCCAACCTATGAATATTACTGCATAATATATTTTCTCTGTCTAGCAAACGAAATGTAGTTTGGTACTGTATTATCCACATAGAAGTTTGCATACTTCACCTTCCCGCGATGTCTTAAACCTCACAACACCCAAGCATTAACTATTTTCTGTATCTTTTAATAAAGCCTCTAAGTTTAGTAGACTTCTCTGAAATACATATGTCACCAAGAAGTTGACTAAATGCATCCTCCTTCTACTTTGATAGCGATGGAATTGCTAAGATATTATAAAACTACGCCATTGATCTTATTATTGCAACATACCTATGATTCACATATGTATATGAACTCCAGGTCACACATTCACCTCCTGAATCCAACCTAACTCATAGGCACCCCTATAGCTCACAGTGATGCTAAGCCTGGCTCTGATACCACAACTGTAGTGCCCCCAATTGTTGATGTCTGATTACTGTAGCTTAATCGCTTAATTACTATTGATTTGTAGCGGAAGCCTTTGATTGGAGGCGTTACCGCTGTTTCATAGTGGAACAAGGCTACCTGATCTACTGAATTTAGAATAAAATAAGTATTTGTTCCCCTATGCAGTTCACAATATATGTGATAACTTAGCGTAACTATGCTAAGCATTAACAATCCCGAGGTTTCAAAGGAGTAACAATAAAGTGCTAACCTACCATCACTGTGAGCGTTGACTAGCTAATGCTCAGTAAGCGTTCATTGTTTGCTACTTCCCGGCTTATCAAGAGGACGGATGTTCACTGCTCCCAATACCTAAAACAGAAAATATAAAAACATACGAATAATGAGCCGAAGCTCAGCACGTATATCCCCATGCAGTAAAATGGATTTTATGTTAAAGGTGTTGAGCCGACCGCATTTCAAAACACTTTAGTTTGCAAACAGGAGAGAGAGAGAATATACATGTAAAACTGCTTTGTTGATTATTATCTAGAAGTCAACCCCTTGGTTGATATACATCTTGAAACGATCATACTTTGGGTGCTCACCCCCCAGGCCGATCGAGAAGCCTGAGTTGACGCCGCGCGCGGGTATATTGATGGACGTATGCCCTGATGCTTAGTCATTGGCGGGGTCACTTGTTTATATAATGTGAAACTTGGTTCATTAAATGAATATGGTATTAATTTTCATTGCTGAAAAATATGCGAATTTTCAAAGAGTATAGGCAATGTACGTACCTGATCTTTGAAAATATCTCTCTCTTTTACTGAAAATTGTTTGCTGGCAGCCTGAAGCGACCGACGTGACCTCACTTCTGCTCCAAATACGTAATTTTTCTTGATTAGTGAAAGATTTAGAAATTTTACGATCTTTATTATTTTAATGAACGATTTCAAATCTCTTGCCTTCTCTTTTTATTATCATTAGGGTAGTCGGTCATTCTCATTCATTCAATTGGATTTCATTTGATTTATTGTGGTACCTTTCTCCTTTCACGATTAATGAACTTTTGACATGTACTACGACAACATCAAATCGATCCTTGTTATTGACAATATTATTATTATTATTATTATTATTATTATTATTATTATTATTATAGCCGTCTTACTCATAATTTCTATTGATGATATTATTATAATTATTGTTTTTGCTCTAACGAATCATCGTTAGCCACTAACTTTGGGTTGCGATGACGTTTAAGGCAGCTCTGTGAACCTTAGGTTCTGGTTCCCGTGGAGTCTCAATTTTGAAATTATAATGAGTGATATTATCCACGAGGACATCTCACATTGTGTTAGTTACTTTAATCCACCAATTTACTCACGCCACATACTTATAACACGATATTATACACATAAGCATATCTCTTTTCTTTCATCCAATCCTTACCAAAATCTCTCTTGGCTATCATTAAGGTAATCCTAATTAGGCTTAGCCAGACATCCAACCCCAACCTCATTCACTCATGACCAATGTACGCCCAATATACTAAATTTTCAACACCAACCATCCTTGATTTTACTCAATTATCCATGGGTAAATCACTTAGAATCACTATACCATTCGCAACCATAGTTAAGTAGGTATTTCGTTTAAATCACAAATTCTAATCACTAAATCATTAGCAAGGTAATTTTTTAAGCCCCCAATGGCTCATACAATGAACTTAAACATGCTCTAGCCGTAAACCCCAAGTTTCTAACTCATGACTAGCACCTAACCGCATAACTCATACACATGCATATATCCAGGAATTCCATTGAATTTTGTTATTTCATGAAGTTAACCTAATTATCATCATCATCACCATAATCAAACCAAAATCAACATCACCTTCAACCTCCACTCATTGCCCTCTCAATTTACAACTCAAGCCACCCATCCATAATAACTCAAGGAATTCACAAAGAATCATTTATCAATGATAATTACTTCATTTACAAACAAAATCTCAGCATAAAAACCCAAATTGAATAAAGTAGGACTTAGGGTTCTCGCCTTTCAACCCACTAAACCATCCAAAATACTTCAAAGGGAGGGATGAGGAGGCCGGCTGAAGGTGGCGTGGGGCGGCTGCGGTCGGCGGGGACTGGCGACGTTGGCTCGCCGACGAGCACGGTCGGGCAGCAGGGAAGACGCAACAGAGCAAGGCAGAACAGGGAACTCGGGCAGAGGAGGGCCGAACACTGCAACAGAGTGGTGGAGTGGCTGGGTGTGTCACCGGTTGAGGGTTGCTGACGGCCGACAACGGTGGTGGTCGGCGATGAAGCTCACCGGCAGGGACAGGCGAGGGGAGGGGGTGTCGGGGTGAGGCAGAGAGAGACAGCAGAGTGAGAGATGAGGGGATTTTGGGAATTAAATGATTTATTTGGTTGGTTTCCTTTGATTTAAGTCGGTTCATCATTTTTCCTTTTTTTTTTTTTGTGTGTGTGTGTGTCTCTTATTTCATTTTATTTGTCTATTCATTTCATACATACATGTTTTAGTTGAAATGATAAATAAACTTTCACATCTTTTTGGTGCAGCCTTTTGGGAATTTTTATTATTTTGGGTTATTACCTCCATCTTTATTTAAATATAACTGTCATTCGTATAATTGTTATGTTATTATTATATTTCTTCGTATATGATTATTATCATCATTATTATCGTTTTGTTCAAATTAGCCCGTTTTTGATAGGTAGGCTAACCTTTATTAAGCGGTCCTTCGAATATTTATTAGCATTTGAAGGAGTTATTTTGGGGAGTATAACACAGTCCATTTTGGAGGCCACGTTGTCGTTTCAACCTGTAATGCGCAAATACATAAACATGCATAGAAATTGCTGATTTGAAATGCGGCGCTCAACTTGATTAATTTGTAATTAAGATGATTCAATGAAATTAAAATGAATATTAAGTTCGGGTCGTTATAGTATATATATATTTGTATGTGTAGAGAAAGAATTGACGTCTATGTATTTGTACATCAAATGCAAAATGTATAGAGTTGCTTAGTGACATATAATGAGATTGATCTTGTTTTGTTCTCATTTATTGAAATGTTTTTCTCCTGGCGTGCAAAATGTATTTGATAACTTTTAGATAAATTGATGGTTGGCTTTCACAATTCACATCCGCGGTTCTTTAAATTGGTGCAATAAGAATTGAGGCAGTGAACATTGAGATGAACTCAAAGCCCTCAAAAAGCCTTTCAAGCAGTACAACAAAACAGCTTATGTTAATTCGAGAGAAATTAAAGGTTTTGGGGCTTGAAATCACAAAAATTAGACGACATAACAGAGACTACGAACTAAAACCCAGAGGACGTCGCTCAAAGACAAGCATTGCAGAGCCAAATGTGGCTGTGGCTTGGTAAAAACATAACACGATTACTAGCAGATGTCATGCAAATACAAAGGTTACAGAAACACACGATCCCAATATGGCAATAATTAGAAACAGTAAAAGGTAATTCATTTGATCATGGATGGTGACAGAGAGATTACTAGCAAGCAGAGAAGAAATAGTGAGCCACTTGCAGTTGTTTTAAAAAAAATCTATATAACAAGCAACCTAAACTCTAGGCCTGAAGAAGATATGTGAAGCACAAATGGCATACTTAGAAAGGGAGCAACTTTTGAAGTAAGTATGATCCTTGCAATGCACCAGGAGATGCTGGATTCAACTTGAAGTTCATAAAACATACATGGAGTGTTCTGGGTTGAAATAGCTCCAGTTCTGTGAAGCACTTCATGGAAACATCTGAACTACCAAGTAAAACCAACATCACTTGGGTTACTCTGGTGCCTAAGAAGGAGAAGACAAAAGAATTTGGTGATTTTAGACCCATTATCATTGTCAGTTGTCTTCACAAAACACTCTCGAAAGTGTTGAGCAGAAGATTGAAGTGCATTTTTGAAAGGCCTAGTGGGGTGGATACAAAATACTTGACAGCATGGGCAAAATGAGGCAGTGACATTGATGACTAGAAAAAGGCAACTGGATTGGCTTTCAAGTTGGACATTCAGTAAGGCATACCATGGGGTGGATTGGAATTTCTCAGAAATATTTTTTAGAACATGACAATCGATGCATTTATGAACGTTGTCACTTGTTCAAATTTCGATCTTTACTCATTGGAGTGCCAACATAGCCTTTCAAGACGGGAAGAGACATTAGACAAAGACAAGAGGATCCCTTACTCCCATTTCTTTTTGTACTAGTGACTGAAGTGCTGCCACTAAACAGGTTACTGCAGTTAGCCCTAGGAGAAGGACCCATGTTTAATGATGTACATGGTATGCCTAGCATGGAAGGAGATGACTTAATCCATAGACAAAAGGCGGGGGGGGGGGGGGGGGGGGAGGAGGGTGGAACCAGTATGTTGTCTAGTCAAGATTCAAGAGGATAATGCAACTTGTGAACACATAACTAACATAAGAGTTGTAAAAATGCAAGAGTTTTCTAGTTTATGCATCTTGGACTGAGTGAAGCTCTTTATTAACTACTGTCACTATCAATGCTATCATAGTGTTGATTAGGAGAAGAGTTGACACCAATTATAGCCTCATAGCTTCTTCCCTTGTTTGAGAAAGGGATTTCTGCACAACCTGTTCCAACAAGTGGTTACATTCAATTATATCCTTTTCTACTTGCTCGTATTTTTCTATGTACGCTTACTAACTCCAAACTAGTGGTATAAAAATCAAGTTAGTGTCACAAGTTATCTAAGCTTGGTCGATAAAATATACTCAAATTGAAACAACAAATAACAAAGATTACTATGAAGAATACTCTGAACTGAGCTAAATGGCATAAAAGGAAATCAACAGAAAAGCATAGTCCATACAATAAATCAAAACTTGATCGGCGCCCTCATCCCTTCCCGTAACATATGAAAGGAAAGGCAAAGAAAAGGAAAACAGGCATGCACCAGAATCCCATGTCAAGAATATCTATATCCAGCAAGATTCCATATCTAGATCCAAATTCATACCCTTAAGTCCCAGCAAGATTCCCATGGAAGTTTCCAAATTTGTAATCCTCTGCTGCTGCAGTTACCTCTTGGAAGAAATCTATTTAAGGGCGTATGCGTAGGCAAAGACAAGATCCAAATTAGCCATCTTCAATTTGCTAATCACACTTGAGATAGTAAGTAAAGCATACCTTGAGTATCTGGAAAATATCAAGACTATTTCGCTATGTTTTCAACAAATGCATGGTCTCACTGTTAATTATGAGAAATCTGTCTTGATACTCATTGCTAAAGAGAATTACTCTGCCAATGGAGCAACAAAATTGTTGGATTGTCGATTAGTACAACTCCTTATCACCTACTTGGGGATGCCATTGGGTTACAGTACGAGGAAATGCTCTTCATGGCATCTAGTAATTGAAAGAATTGAAGAGAAATTGAACTCATGGAAAGCTAAAGGGCTTTCTCAGGCAAGCAGGTTGGTGAGTCAGTTCTAAATAGCATGCCACTTTACTTTATGTCTCTGTTGAGGATCCCCAGAGGAACTATGCACCCAATTTCAAAAATACAAAGAAAGTTCCTTCGGACCTCTTCAAAACATAATGGTTCCACAACTTTGATCAAAGGGGACATAGTGCAAAGGCCAGATGAATGGCAAATCTACTAACCAAAAACATAAGCCTTCTTTATGGGTGGTGGTTCAGATTTGCGGATGAGGATAATTTGTTGTGAAAAAAGGTGACTTGCTTAATCCATAAGAAGACACAAGTCTATTATTGCTAAGTAAACAAGTTCCAAGGGATGGTAGCAAATGGAGAGACATCAAATAGCAGCCAAAAAGAACATCCATCATAGACATGCATTCCAAAGAGAGCTCACAATTGAGGTTGGAAATGAAAAAAGGCCACATATTATATCAATATTCACCAGGACATCTTGATCAACCAAGTATGATGGTCCAAGCACAAAATACCACCACTGAGATCAAAGTGGCATAAAATTATTACTGGTCTAGCTACTGACACGTCCAATGGACCCAAAAATAGAGTACGACACTAAACCACCCTAACCATTGTTAACAGACCAGACCAGACCCTTTGTCATATCAATGAGAAACAAAATCCATCCTATCCATCTCAATCAACTTTTTGCTTTATAAATTCACTTGTCAGCATCAATGAGACCAGAAGTATAACCAGAATGAGCCTAACCCTTTTGACATGACATCAACAACTGTCTCTTGAGTCTGAGGTCGTATCTCCCTATATCCTCCTTACATGTTCGCCATGTGTCAGGCTCCCCATCGATCAATGTCACCTCACCACTCCACCCATGGCATTATCTCAATGTGTTGGCAAGTATGATGTCCCTCCGGGACTGAACGGGTAGCAGTGATTACGCTTTCAGTAGATTAGGCAGTAAATTTAACACTGCTCTATTGTGTAAATTCTTAGCATCGAGGTATCGAAGTTCTTGATCGATTCTCTCAATCACAGCGAGACGGTTACAATTTGCAATGAAACCATCAGCGCTTTGGAGATCAGTCAAATTGCCAATCAAATCCCCTTTTCGTACCACAAGGTTGTTACACTGAGTGGTGTATTCCTGTTTTGCCTCCCACATTATCCAATACAAATCTACGAGCTTCCTCACATAATGCCACAAATCACTTTGCAAGGAATTGAATTTGCAATAACACGAAAAGGTTGTTACGCACACTAGTATATATATGGTAAGCAAATTAGTGAACTAGATAGATCCTGCAAGTAATTGAGTCATAGCATATAACCACTAATCCCATGTACAGAATATAAAAACTCAATGGTAATTGATTTTTGTTTAACTACAGTAATTGAACAATCATCAGTCTTTGGGATTGAAACTTACTTAAGGGGTGGTGACGCTCAGACTTAAGTGTGGCTGATGTGTCAATTGATCGACTGCACTGACATGTCCTCCTTCAATGACCTGCATAAAGGTCGACCTCGTGTGTTTCTCCCGAGGAAGACCCCTCAGACGCTAAAGTCAGCCTTAAGAAGAATTTGAGAAACAAATTTAGAGAGAAAGGAGCAGAGAGAGAGAGAGAGAGAGTATCAAGTTTGGCCAAGATTAAAAGTAAAAAGTGAGAGTCTGAGGTCCCCACAAATAGGGAAAGTTGGGGTATTTATAGCCTTGCGGTTGGCCCCCAAGGGTAGGAGGTAATTTCCCCATTCAAAAGACCGAATTATCATTATACCCCTCCATCCCCCTTCCATCTTCTCTGTGGTCAACTATGGCTCCACATTGACTTGGTCAGCGCTATGTGCCGTCTTCCCATTGGACAAGACATTAAATACCTCAATCATTTAGCCTTTCACATCTTAACAGAATGCCTTCCGAGGTATTCAACTGAGATATGGATTCATGTTGTCCTTCCATTTTCCTTTTATTTGCGTGCCTAATGGCATCCTATCTGTCGCTTGCTATTGGATGAAGGCCGACTATCCGACTTGGTTTCGTCGCGGTCAAGTTGCAGGGATTGTCGCTGTCGAATCGATGATGTTGCCATGATCGACATAGTGCAAAGGCCAAAGGAATGGGAAATCTACTGACCAAACATAAGCCTTGTATATGGGTGGTGGTTTAGACTTGCTGATAAGGATAATTTGTTGTGAAAAAGGTGATTTGCTCAATCCATAAGAAGACACATGCTTATTATTGCCAAGTAAACAATTCCAACAGATGATGACATGTGGAGAAACATCAAATAACAGCGAGGAAGATCATCCATCAAGACATGCATTCCAAAGAGAGCTCATAATTGAGGTTGGAAATGAAAAAGACAATAAATTATATCAGTATTCACCATGACATCTTGTTCAACCAAGTATGATGTTCCAAGCACAAAATACCACCCCTAAGATCGAAGTGGTATAAAATTGTTACTAACCTTGCTACAAACATATCCAATGGACCTAAAAACAGAGTATGACACTAGCCTACCCTAACCATTATTAATAGACCAGACCAGGCCATACCAGACCCTTTGTCATATCAATGGGAAAGAAAATCAATCCTATCCATCTCAGTCTACCGCTTGCTTTACAAATTCATTTGTCAAAATCAATGAGACCTACCTAGAATGAGCCTGACCCTTCTGACATAATATCAATACCTATCTCCTGAATGTGAGATTGTATCTCCTTATATCCTCCATGCACATTTGCCACGGATCAGGCTCCCCATCGATCAATGCCACCTCACCACTCCACCCACGGTACTGTCTCTACGTATTGGCAAGCATGATGTCCCTTGAGACTGGACGGGCAACAGTGATTCTGCTTTCAGTAGATTAGGCAGTGAATCTAACAGTGCTCTCTTTTGTAAATTCTTAGCATCGAGGCATTGAAGTTCTTGATCGATTCTCTCAATCGCAGCAAGACGCTTAGAGTTTGCAACATCATTAGCGCTTTGGAGATTAGTCAAATTGCCAATCAAATCCCCTTTTCATACCAAAAAGGTTGTTACGCTGAGTGGTCTATTCCTGTTTTACCTCCGACATTATCCAATACAAATCTATGAGCATCCTCGCATACTGCCACAAATATTTTCCAAGCAATTGAATTTGCAACGACACCAAAAGGTTGTTACGCCCACTAGTATATAGATGGTAAGAAAATCAGTGAACCAGATAGATCCTGCAAGCAATTGAGTCATAGCATATAACCTATAATCTAATGTATAGAATACAAAAATAATTGATTTTTTTAAAACTACAATAAGCGAACGATCAACATCAGTGTTTTGGATTGAAACTTACTTGAGGGGTGGTGATGCCCGAACTTTAGTGTGGCTGATGTGTATCCTCCTTAATGACCTAAACGAAGGTCGACCTTGTGTGTTTCTCCTGTGGAAGACCCCTCCGATGCTCAAGTCAGTCTCAGGAAGAATTTGAGAAACAAATCCAAAGAGCAGAGAGCAAAGATATATATATATATATATATATATACACACACACACATACATACATATATATATATATATATATATAGAGAGAGAGAGAGAGAGAGAGAGAGAGAGAGAGAGAGAGAGAGAGAGAGAGAGAATCAAGTTCGTCCAAAGTGAAAAGTAAAAAGTGAGAATCTGAGGTCCTCACAAATGAGGAAAGTTGGGGTATTCACAGCCTTGGGGTTGGCCCTCAAGGGTAGGAGGGTAATTTTCCCATTCAAGAAGTCAAATTATCATTATACCCCTCCAATCCCCTTCCACCTTCCTTGTAGTCAACTATGACTTGACTTGGTCAGCGCCATTTATCGCTTTCCTATTGGACAGGTTACTAAATATCTCAATCTTTCAACCCCTCACATCTTAACAGAATGCTTTCTAAGGTGTCTACATGAGATGTGGATTCATGCTGTCCTTCATTTTTCCTTTCATTTGCATGCCTAATGGCATCAAATCTGTCGCTTGCCACTGAATGAAGGTCAACTCTCTGACTTGGCTTCATCGTGGCCGAACTAGAGAGATTGCCGCCGCCGAATCGAAGATGCTGCTACGGTCAACATAGTACAAAGGCCAAAGGAATGGGTAATCTACTGAAAAAACATAAGCCTTTTATAAGGGTGGTGGTTCAGACTTGCTAATGAGGATAATTTGTTGTGAAAAATGTGATTTGCTCAATCCATAAGAAGACACATGCTTATTATTACCAAGTAAACAATTCCAACAGATGATGGCATATGAAGAAACATCAAATAGCAGCCAAAAAGATCATCCATCAAGACATGCATTCCAAAGAGAGCTCATCATTGAGGGTAGAAAGGAAAAACAAATATATTATATTAGTATTCACTAGGATATCTTATTCAACCAAGTATGATGTTCCAAGCACGATGTTCCAAGCACAAAATACCACCACTGAGATCAAAGTGGCATAAAATTGTTACTAACCTTGCTACCAACACGTCCAATTGACCTAAAAACAGAGTATGACACTAACCCGCCCTAACCACTGTTAAGATACTAGAGTAGACCATACCAAACCCTTTATTATACCAATAAGAAACAAAATCAATTCTATCTATCTCAATCTACTGTTTGCTTTACAAATTCACTTGTCGGAATAAATGAGACCTGAAATCTAACCAGAATGAGTTTGACCCTTTTGACATCATATCAATACCTATCTCCTGATTGTGAGGTCGTATTTCCCTATATCATCCATGTACATTTGCCACGGGTCAGGCTCCCTATCGATCAATGTCACCTCACCACTCTCCCCATGGTGTTGTCTCAACGTGTTGGCAAGTATGATGTCCCTCCGGGACTGAACGGGCAGCAGTGATTCTGCTTTCAGTATATTAAACAGCGAATCTAGCACCACTCTCTTACGTGAATCCTCGGCATATAGGTATCAAAGTTCTTGATCGATTCTCTCAATCGCAGAAAGATGCTTAGAGCTTGCAACGACAGCATCAATGCTTTGGAGATCACTCAAATTGCCAATCAAATCCCCTTTTCGTACCAAAAGGTTGTTACGTTGAGTGGTGTATTCCTGTATTGCCTCCCACATCATCCAACGCAAATCTATGAGCATCCTCATAAACTGCCACAAATCATTTTGCAAGTAATTGAATTTGCAATAACACCAAAAGGTTGTTACGCCCACTAGTATATAGATGGTAAGTAAATTAGTGAACCGAGTAGACCTTACAAGCAATTGAGTCATAGCATATAACGTATAATCCAATGTATAGAATATAAAAACTCAATGGTAATTGATTTTTTTAACTACATTAATTGCATTATTTACACCAATGTTTCGAATTGAACTCACTTGAGGGGTGGTGACGCTCGAACTTAAGTGTGGTTGATGTGTCCGTCGATCGACCGCACTAACCTGTCCTCCTTCAACGACCTGCACAAAGGTCGACCTCGTGTGTTTCTCCCGCGGAAGACCCCTCTAATGCTCAAGTCTCTGGAAGAATTTAAGAAAAAAATCTAGAGAGTAGAGAGGAGAGAGTGAAGAGGGAGAGAGAGAAAGAAAGAGAATGAGTGAAAGTATCAAATTTGTCCAAAGTGAAAGTAAAAAGTGAGAGCCTGAGGTCCCCACAAATGAGAAAAGTTGGGGTATTTATAGCCTTGGGGTTAGCCCTCAAGGATAATAGGGAATTTCCCATTCAAGAGACCAGATTATTATAATACCCCTTCAACCCTCTTCTGTCTTTCTTGTGGTCAATTATGACTCCACGTTGACTTGGTCAGCGCCATGTGTTGTCTTTCCATTGGACAGGTTATTAAATATCTCAATCGTTTAGCCCCTCACATCCCAATATAATGCTTTCCGAGGTGTTCAGATAAGATGTGGATTCACGTTGTCCTTTATTTTTCCTCTTATTTGCGTGCTTAATGGCATCATATCTGTCGCTTACCATTGGATGAAGGCGGACTCTCCGACTTGGTTTTGTCACGGCTGAATTGGAGGGATTGCCGCTGTCGAATCGAAGATGTTGGCATGGTTGAAATAGTGCAAAGGCCAAAGGAATAGGAAATCTACTGATCAAACATAAGCCTTCCATATGGATGGTGGATCAGACTTACTGATAAGGATAATTGATTGTGAAAAAGGTGATTTGCTCAATCCATAAGAAGACACAAGCTTATTATTACCAAGTAAACAATTCCAACAGATGATGCCATATAAGGAAACTTCAAATAGCGGCTAAAAAGATCATCCATAAAGACATGCATTCCAAAGGGACTCATCATTGAGGCTAGAAAGGAAAAACGAATATATTATATTAGTATTCACTAGAATATTTGTTCAACCAAGTATGATGTTCCAAGCACAAAATACCACCACTGAGATAAAGTTGGCATAAAATTATTACTAACCTTGCGACCAACACGTCCAATGGACCCAAAAAACGAGTATGACACTAACCCGCCTTAACTGTTAAGAGACTAGAGTAGACCATACCAAACTCTTTATTATACCAATGAGAAATAAAATCAATTCTATCCATCTCAATCTACTGTTTGCTTTACAAATTTACTTGCCGGAATCAATAAGACCTGACGTCTAACCATCATGAGTTTGACCCTTTTGACATGATATCAATACCTATCTCCTATACTACCACAAATCATTTTGCAAGTAATTGAATTTGCAATGACAACAAAAGGTTGTTACGCCCACAGTATATAGACAGTGAGTAAATTAGTAAACCAGATAGATCTTGCAAGCAATTGAGTCATAGCATATAACCGATAATCCAATGTATAGAATATAAAAACTCAATGGTAATTGATTTTTTTAACTACATTAATTGAACGATTTGCACCACTGTTTCGAATTGAAACTCACCTGAGGGGTGGTGACGCTCAAACTTAAGTGTGGAGGATGTATCAATCGATCAACCGCACTAACGTGTACTCCTTCAACGACTTGCACAAAGGTCGACCTCGTGTGTTTCTCCCGCGGAAGACCCCGCTGACGCTCAAGTCTCTGGAAGAATTTGAGAAACAAATCCAAAGAGCGGAGACAAGAGAGGGGGGAGAGAGAGACAGAAAGAAAGAGAGTGACTGAAAGTATCAAATTTGTCCAAAGTGAAAGTAAAAAGTGAGAGCCTGAGGTCTCCACAAATGAAAAAAGTTGGGGTATTTATAGCCTTGGGGTTAGCCCTCAAGGATAGGAGGGAATTTCCCATTCAAGAGACCAAATTATTATTATACCCCTTCAAACCTCTTCTATCTTTCTTATGGTCAACTATGACTCCACGTTGACTTGGTCAGCGCCATGTGTCACCTCCCCATTGGACAGGCTATTAAATATTTCAATCATTTAGCCCCTCACATCCTAATAGAATACTTTCCGAGGTGTTTAGATGAGATGTGGATTCACATTGTCTTTTATTTTTCCTCCTATTTACATGCCTAATGGCATCATATCTGTCGCTTGCCATTGGATGAAGGCCGACTCTCCGACTTGGTTTCATCACGGCTGAATTGGAGGGATTGCCGCTGTCGAATCGAAGCTGTTGGCATGGTCGAAATAGTGTAAAGGCCAAAGGAATAGGAAATCTACTGATCAAACATAAGCCTTCCATATGGATGGTGGATCAGACTTACTGATAAGGATAATTTGTTGTGCAAAAGATTATTTGCTCAATCCATAAGAAGACACAAGCTTATTATTGCCAAGTAAACAATTCCAACAGGTGATGGCATATGAAGAAACATCAAATAGTAGCCAAAAAGATCATCCATCAAGACATGCATTCCAAAGGGACTCATCATTGAGCTTAGAAAGGAAAAACGAATATATTCACTAGGATATCTTGTTCAACCAAGTAAGTGTTCCAAGCACAAAATACCACCACTGAGATCAAAGTGGCATAAAATTATTACTAACCTTGCTACCAACACGTCCAATGGACCCAAAAACAGAGTATGACACTAACCCGCCCTAACCACTGTTAAGAGACTAGAGTAGACCATACCAAACCCTTTATTATACCAATGAGATGCAAAATCAATTCTATCCATCTCAATCTACCGTTTGCTTTACAAATTCACTTGTCGAAATCAATGAGACCTAAAGTCTAACCAGAATGAGTATGGCCCTTTTGACATGATATCAATACCTATATCCTGATTGTGAGGTCGTATTTTCCTATATCCTCCATGTACATTTGCCACGGGTTAGGCTCCCTATCGATCAATGTCACCTCACCACTCTTCCCATGGTGTTGTCTCAACGTATTGGCAAGCATGATGTCCCTCCGGGACTGAACGGGCAGCAGTGATTCTGCTTTCAGTAGATTAGGCAGCGAATCTAACACCATTCTCTTGTGTAAATCCTCGGCATCGAGGTATCAAAGTTCTTGATCGATTCTCTCAATCGCAGAAAGACGCTTAGAGTTTGCAACGACAGCATCAATGCTTTGGAGACACTCAAATTGCCAATCAAATCCGCTTTTCGCACCAACAGGTTGTTACGCTGAGTGGTGTATTCCTGTATTGCCTCCCACATCATCCAACGCAAATCTATGAGCATCCTCGTATACTGCCACAAATCATTTTGCAAGTAATTGAATTTGCAATGACACCAAAAGGTTGTTACGCCCACTAGTATATAGATGGTAAGTAAATTAGTGAACCAGATAGATCTTGCAAGCATTTGAGTCATAGCATATAACCTATAATCCAATGTATTGAATATAAAAACTCAATGATAATTGATTTTTTTGACTGCATTAATTGAACGACTTACACTAGTGTTTCGAAATGAAACTTATTTGATGGGTGGTGACGCTCGAACTTAAGTGTGGTTGATGTGTCAATCAATCGACCGCACTAACATGTCCTCCTTCAACAACCTGCACAAAGGTCGACCTCGTGTGTTTCTCCTCCGGAAGACCCCTCCGATGCTCAAGCCTCTGGAATAATGTGAGAAACAAATCTCGAGAGCAGAGGGGAGAGAGGGAGAGAGGGAGAGAGAGAGTGAGAGAGAGAGTGAAAGTATTAAATTCGTCCAAAGTGAAAGTAAAAAGTGAGAACCTGAGGTCCCCACAAATGGGAAAAGTTGGAGTATTTATAGCCTTGGGTTAGCACTCAAGGATAGGAGGGAATTTCCCATTCAAGAGACCATATTATTATTACACCCCTTCACCCTCTTCTATCTTTCTTGTGGTGAACTTTGACTCCACGTTGACTTGGTCAGCGCCATGTGTCGTCTTCTCATTGGACAGGTTCTTAAATATCTCAATCATTTAGCCCCTCACATCCCAATATAACGCATTTCGAGGTGTTCAGATGAGATATGGATTCACGTTGTCTTTTATTTTTCCTCCTGTTTGCGTGCCTAATGGCATCATATCTGTCGCTTGCCATTGGATGAAGGTCGACTCTCCGACTTGGTTTCTCCACGGCTGAATTAGAGGGATTGCCGCTGTCGAATCGAAGATGTTGGCGTGGTCGAAATAGTGCAAAAGCCAAAGGAATAAGAAATCTACTGATCAAATATAAGCCTTCTATATGGATGGTGGATCAGACTTACTGATAAGGATAATTTGTTGTGAAAAAGGTAATTTGCTCCGTCCATAAGAAGACAGAAGCTTATTATTGCAAAGTAAACAATTCCAACAGATGATGGCATATGAAGAAACATCAAATAGCAGCCAAACAGATCATCCATCAAGACATGCATTTCAAAGGGACTCATCATTGAGCTTAGAAAGGAAAAACGAATATATTATATTAGTATTCACTAGGATATCTTGTTCAACCAAGTATGATGTTCGAAGCATATAATACCACCACTGAGATCAAAGTGGCATAAAATTGTTACTAAACTTGCTACCAACACGTCAAATGGACCCAAAAACAGAGTATGACACTAACCCCCCCAACCACTTTTAAGAGACTAGAGTATACCATACCAAACCCTTTATTATACCTATGAGAAACAAAATCAATTCTATCCATCTCAATCTACTGTTTGCTTTACAAATTTACTTGTCGGAATCAATGACACATGAAGTCTAACCAAAATGAGTTTGGCTCTTTTGACATGATATCAATACCTATCCCCTGACTGTGAGGTCGTATTTCCCTATATCCTCCATGTGCATTTGCCACGGGTCAGGCTCCCTATTGATCAATGTCACCTCACCACTCTTCCCATGGTGTTGTCTCAACGTGTTGGCAAACATGATGTCCCTCTGGGACTGAAGGGGAAGCAGTGATTCTGTTTTCAGTAGATTAGGCAGCGAATCTAACACCACTCTTTTGCGTAAATCCCGGCATCAAGGTATCAAAGTTCTTGATCGATTCTCTCCATCGCGGAAAGACGATTAGAGTTTGCAACGACAGCATCAATGTTGTGGAGACGCTCAAATTGCCAACCAAATCCGCTTTTCGCACCAACAGGTTGTTACGCTGAGTGGTGTATTCCTGTATTACCTCCCATATCATCCAACGTAAATCTATGAGCATCCTCGTATACTGCCACAAATCATTTTGCAAGTAATTGAATTTGCAATGACACCAAAAGGTTGTTACGCCCACTAGCATATCGATGGTAAGTAAATTAGTGAACTAGATAGATCTTGCAAGCATTTGAGTCATAGCATATAACCAATAATCCAATGTATTGAATATAAAAACTCAATAGTAATTGATTTTTTTAACTACATTAATTGAACGGCTTGCACCAGTGTTTCGAATCGAAACTCATTTGATGGGTGGTGACGCTCGAACTTAAGTGTGGTTGATGTGTCAATCGATCGACCGCACTAACCTGTCATCCTTCAACGACGTGCACAAAGGTCGACTTCTTGTGTTTCTCCCACGGAAGACCTCTCTGATGCTCAAGTCTCTGGAAGAATTTGAGAAACAAATCTCGAGAGCAGAGGGAAGAGAGGGAGAGAGGGAGAGGGAGAGGGACAGAGAGTGGGTGAAAGTATTCAATTCGTCCAAAGTGAAAGTAAAAAGTGAGAACCTGAGGTCCCTACAAATGGGAAAAGTTGGGGTATTTATAGCCTTGGGTTAGCCCTCAAGGATAGGAGGAAATTTCCCATTCAAGAGACCAAATTATTATTATACCCCTTCACCCTCTTCTATCTTTCTTGTGGTGAACTCACTCTACGTTGACTTGGTCAGCGCCATGTGTCGTCTTCCCATTGGACAGGTTCTTAAATATCTCAATCATTTAGCCCCTCACATCTCAATATAACGCTTTCCGAGGTGTTCAGATGAGATATGGATTCACGTTGTCTTTTATTTTTCCTCCTGTTTGCATGCCTAATGGCATCATATCTGTTGCCATTGGATGAAGGCCGACTCTTCGACTTGGTTTCGCCACGGCTGAATTAGAGGGATTGCCGCTGTCGAATCGAAGATGTTGGCGTGATCGAAATAGTGCAAAGGCCAAAAGAATAGGAAATCTACTAATCAAACACAAGCCTTCTATATGGATGGTGGATCAGACTTACTAATAAGGATAATTTGTTGTGAAAAAGGTGATTTTCTCAATCCATAAGAAGACACAAGCTTATTATTGCAAAGTAAACAATTCCAACAGATGATGGCATATGAAGAAACATCAAATAGCAGCCAAACAGATCATCCATTAAGACATGCATTCCAAAGGGACTCATTATTAAGGTTAGAAAGGAAAAACGAATATATTATATTGGTATTCACTAGGACATCTTGTTCAACCAAGTATGATGTTCCAAGCATAAAATACCACCATCGAGCTCAAAGTGGCATAAAATTGTTACTAAACTTGCTACCAACACGTCCAATGGACCCAAAAACAGAGTATGACACTAACCAGCCCTAACCACTGTTAAGAGGCTAGAGTAGACCATACCAAACCCTTTATTATACCAATAAGAAACAAAACCAATTCTATCCATCTCAATCTACTGTTTGCTTTACAAATTCACTTGTCGGAATCAATGACACATGAAGTCTAACCAGAATGAGTTTGGCTCTTTTGATATGATATCAATACCTATCTCCTGATTGTGAGGTCGTATTTCCCTATATCCTCCATGTACATTTGCCGCGGGTCAGGCTCCCTATCGATCAATGTCACCTCACCACTCTTTCCATGGTGTTGTCTCAACATGTTGGCAAGCATGATGTCCCTCCGGGACTGAAGGGGCAGCAGTGATTCTGCTTTCAGTAGATTAGGCAGCGAATCTAATACCACTCTCTTACATAAATCCTCGGCAACAAGGTATCAAAGTTCTTGATCGATTCTCTCAATCGCGGAAAGACGCTTAGAGTTTGCAATGACAGCATCAATGCTTTGGAGACACTCAAATTGCCAATCAAAACCGCTTTTTGTACCAACAGGTTGTTACGCTGAGTGGTGTATTCCTGTATTGCCTCCCACATCATCCAACGCAAATCTATGAGCATCCTCGTATACTGCTACAAATCATTTTGCAAGTAATTGAATTTGCAATGACACCAAAATGTTCTTACGCCCACTAGTATATAGATGGTAAGTAAATTAGTGAACCAGATAGATCTTGTAAGCATTTGAGTTATAGCATATAACCTATAATTCAATGTATAGAATACAAAAACTCAATGGTAATTAATTTTTTAAAATGCATTAATTGAACGACTTACACCAGTGTTTCGAATTGAAACTCATTTGATGGGCGGTGACGCTCAAACTTAAGTGTGGTTATGTTTCAATCGATCGACCGCACTAACCTGTCCTCCTTCAACGAGCTGCACAAAGGTCGCCCTCGTGTGTTTCTCCCGCGGAAGACCCCTCCGATGCTCAAGTCTCTGGAAGAATTTGAGAAAGAAATCTCGAGACCAGAGAGGAGAGAGGGAGAGGGGGAGAGAAAGAGAGTGAGTGAAAGTATTAAATTCGTCCAAAGTGAAAGTAAAAAGTGAGAACCTGAGGTCCCTACAAATGAGAAAAGTTGGGGTATTTATAGCCTTGGGTTAGCCCTCAAGGATAGGAGAGAATTTCCCATTTAAGAGATCAAGTTATTATTATACCCCTTCACCCTCTTCTATCTTTCTTGTGGTGAACTCTGACTCCACGTTGACTTGGTCAGCGCTATGTGTCGTCTTCCCATTGGACAGTTATTAAATATCTCAATCATTTAGCCCCTCATATCCCAATATAATGCTTTCCGAGGTGTTCAGATGAGATATAGATTCACGTTGTCTTTTATTTTTCCTCCTGTTTGTGTGCCTAATGGCATCATATCTGTCTCTTGCCATTGGATGAAGGCCGACTCTCCGACTTAGTTTCGCCACGACTGAATTATAGGGATTGCCACTGTCGAATCGAAGATGTTGGCGTGGTCGAAATAGTGCAAAGGCCAAAGGAATAGGAAATCTACTGATCAAACATAAGCCTTCTATATGGATGGTGGATCAGACTTACTGATAAGGATAATTTGTTGTGAAAAAGGTGATTTGCTCAATCCATAAGAAGACACAAGCTTATTATTGCCAAGTAAACAATTTCAACAGATGATGGCATATGAAGAAACATCAAATAGCGGCCAAACAGATCATCCATCACGACATGCATTCCAAAAGGACTCATCATTGAGGTTAGAGAGGAAAAACGAATATATTATATTAGTATTCACTAGGATATCTTGTTCAATCGAGTACGATATTCCAAGCACAAAATACCACTACTGAGATCAAAGTGGCATAAAATTGTTACTAACCTTGCTACCAACACGTCCAATAGACCTTAAAACAGAGTATGACACTAACCCGTCCTAACCACTGTTAAGAGACTAGAGTAGACCATGCCAAGCCCTTTATTATACCAATGAGAAACAAAACAAATTCTATCCATCCCAATCTACTGTTTGCTTTACAAATTCACTTGTCAGAATCAGTGACACATGAAGTCTAACCAGAATGAGTTTGGCACTTTTGACATGATATCAACACCTATTTCCTGATTGTGAGGTCGTATTTCCCTATCAGGCTCCTTATCGATCAATGTCACCTCACCACTCTCCCCATGGTGTTGTCTCAACATGTTGGCAAGCATGATGTCCCTCCGGGACTGAAGGGGCAGCAGTGATTCTGCTTTCAGTAGATTAGGCAGCGAATCTAACACCACTCTCTTACGTAAATCCTCGGCATCGAGGTATCAAAGTTCTTGATCGATTCTCTCAATCGCGGAAAGACGCTTAGAGTTTGCAATGACAGTATCAATGCTTTGGAGACACTCAAATCGCCAATCAAATCCGCTTTTCGCACCAACAGGTTGTTACGCTGAGCGGTGTATTCCTGTGTGTATTCCTGTATTGCCTCCCACATCATCCAACGCAAATCTATGAGCATCCTCGTATACTGCCACAAATCATTTTGCAAGTAATTGAATTTCCAATGCCACCAAAAGGTTGTTACGCCCACTAGTATGTAGATGGTAAGTAAATTGGTGAACCAGAGAGATCTTGTAAGCATTTGAGTCATAGCATATAACCTATAATCCAATGTATAGAATATAAAAACTCAATGGTAATTGATTTTTTCAACTACATTAATTGAACGACTTACACCAGTGTTTCGAATTAAAACTCAGTTGATGGGTGGTGATGCTCGAACTTAAGTGTTGTTGATGTGTCAATCGATCGACCGCACTAACATGTCCTCCTTCAGCGACCCGCACAAAGGTCGACCTCGTGTGTTTCTCCCGCGGAAGACCCCTCCGATGCTCAAGTCTCTGGAAGAATGTGAGAAACAAATCTCGAGAGCAGATGGGAAAGAGGGAAAGAGGGGGAGAGTGAGAATGAGTGAAAGTATTAAATTCGTCCAAAGTAAAAGTAAAAAGTGAGAACCTGAGGTCCCCACAAATGGGAAAAGTTGGGGTATTTATAGCCTTGGGTCAGCCCTCACATCCCAATATAACGCTTTCCAAGGTGTTCAGATGAGATATGGATTCACGTTGTCTTTTATTTTTCCTCCTGTTTGCGTGCCTAATGGCATCATATCTGTCGCTTGCCATTGGATGAAGGCCGATTCTCTGACTTGGTTTCGCCACGGCTGAATTAGAGGGATCGCCGCTGTCGAATCGAAGATGTTAGCGTGGTCGAAATAGTACAAAGGCCAAAGGAATAGGAAATCTACTGATCAAACATAAGCCTTCTATATGGATGGTGGATCAGACTTACTGATAAGGATAATTTGTTGTGAAAAAGGTGATTTGCTCAGTCCATAAGAAGACACAAGCTTATTATTGCAATGTAAACAATTCCAATAGATGATGACATATGAAGAAACATCAAATAGCAGCCAAACAAATCATCCATCAAGACATGCATTCCAAAGGGACTCATCATTGAGGTTAGAAAGGAAAAACGAATATATTATATTAGTATTCACTAGAATATCTTGTTCAACCAAGTATGATGTTGCAAGCATAAAACACCACCACTGAGATCAAAGTGGCATAAAATTGTGACTAACCTTGCTACCAACACGTCCAATGGACCCAAAAATTGAGTATGACAGTAACCCGCCCTAACCTCTGTTAAGAGGCTAGAATAGACCATACCAAACCCCTTATTATACCAATGAGAAACAAAACCAATTCTATCCATCTCAATCTACTGTTTGCTTTACAAATTCACTTGTCGGAATCAATGACACATGAAGTCTAACCAGAATGAGTTTGGCTCTTTTGGCATGATATCAATGCCTATCTCCTGATTGTGAGATCGTATTTGCCTATATCCTCCATGTACATTTGCTACGGGGCAGGCTCCCTATCGATCAATGTCACCTCACCACTCTCCCCATGGTGTTGTCTCAACGTGTTGGCAAGCATGATGTACCTCCGGGACTGAAGGGGCAGCAGTGATTATGCTTTCTGTAGATTAGGCAGCGAATCTAACACCACTCTCTTGCGTAAATCCTCGGCATCGAGGTGTCAAAGTTCTTAATCGATTCTCTCAATCGCGGAAAGACGCTTAGAGTTTGCAATGACAGCATCAATGCTTTGGAGACACTCAAATTGCCAATCAAATCCGCTTTTCGCACCAACAGGTTGTTATGTTGAGTGGTGTATTCCTGTATTGCCTCCCACATCATCCAACGCAAATCTATGAGCATCCTTGTATACTGCCACAAATCATTTGCAACTAATTAAATTTGCAATTGCACCAAAAGGTTGTTACGCCCACTAGCATATAGATGGTAAGTAAATTAGTGAACCAGATAGATCTTGCAAGCATTTGAGTCATAGCACATAACCTATAATCCAATATATAGAATATAAAAACTCAATGGTAATTGATTTTTTTAACTACATTAATTTAACGACTTACACCAGTATTTCGAATTGAAACTCATTTGATGGGTAGTGACGCTCGAACTTAAGTGTGGTTGATGTGTCAATCGATCGACCGCACTAACCTGTCCTCCTTCAACGCCCCGCACAAAGGTCGACCTCGTGTGTTTCTCTCGCGGAAGACCCCTTCGATACTTAAGTCTCTGGAAGAATGTGAGAAACAAATCTCAAGAGCAGAGGGGAGAGAGGGAGAGAGGGGGGGAGAGAGAGTGAGTGAAAGCATTAAATTCATCCAAAGTGAAAGTAAAAAGTGAGAACCTGAGGTCCCTACAAATGGGAAAAGTTGGGGTATTTATAGCCTTGGGTTAGCCCTCAAGGATAGGAGGTAATTTCCCATTCAAGAGACCAAATTATTATTATACCCCTTCACCCTCTTCTATCTTTCTTGTGGTGAACTCACTCCACGTTGACTTGGTCAGCGCCATGTGTCGTCTTTCCATTGGACAGGTTCTTAAATATCTCAATCATTTAGCCCCTCACACCCCAAAATAATGCTTTCCGAGGTGTTCAGATGAGATATAGATTCACGTTGTCTTTTATTTTTCCTCCTGTTTGCGTGCCTAATGGCATCATATCTGTCGCTTGCCATTAGATGAAGGCCGACTCTCCGACTTGGTTTCGCCACGGCTGAATTAGAGGGATTGCCGCTGTCGAATCGAAGATGTTGGCGTGGTCAAAATAGTGCAAAGGCCAAAGGAATAGGAAATCTACTTATCAAACATAAGCCTTCTATATGGATGGTAAATCAGACTTACTGATAAGGATAATTTGTTGTGAAAAAGGTGATTTGCTCAGTCCATAAGAAGACACAAGCTTATTATTGCAAAGTAAACAATTCCAACAGATGATGGCATATGAAGAAACATCAAATAGCAGCCAAACAGATCATCCATTAAGACATGCATTCTAAAGGGACTCATCATTGAGGTTAGAAAGGAAAAACAAATATATTATATTGGTATTCACTAGGATATCTTGTTCAACCAAGTATGATGTTGCAAGCATAAAATAGCACCACTGAGATCAAAGTGGTATAAAATTGTTACTAACCTTGCTACCAACACGTCCAATGGACCCAAAAATAGAGTATGACACTAACCCGCCCTAACCACTGTTAAGAGGCTAGAGTAGGCCATACCAAACCCTTTATTATACCAATGAGAAACAAAATCAATTCTATCCATCTCAATCTACTGTTTGCTTTACAAATTCACTTGTCGGAATCAATGACACATGAGGTCTAACCAGAATGAGTTTGGCTCTTTTGACATGATATCAATACCTATCTCCTGATTGTGACGTCGTATTTCCCTATATCCTCTATGTACATTTGCCGCGGGTCAAGCTCCTTATCGATCAATGTCACCTCACCACTCTCTCCATGGTGTTGTCTCAACGTGTTAGCAAGCATGATGTCCCTCTGGGACTGAAGGGGCAGTAGTGATTCTGCTTTCAATAGATTAGGCAGCAAATCTAACACCACTCTCTTACATAAATCCTCGGCATCAAAGTTCTTGATCGATTCTCTCAATCACGGAAAGACGCTTAGAGTTTGCAATGACAGCATCAATGCTTTGGAGACACTCAAATTGCCAATCAAAACCACTTTTCGTACCAACAGGTTGTTACGCTGAGTGGTGTATTCCTGTATTGCCTCCCACATCATCCAACGCAAATCTATGAGCATCCTCGTATACTGCCCCAAATTATTTTGCAAGTAATTGAATTTGCAATGACACCAAAAGGTTGTTACGCCCACTAGTATATAGATGGTAAGTAAATTAGTGAACCAGATAGATTTTGCAAGCATTTGAGTCATAGCATATAACCTATAATCCAATGTATAGAATACAAAAACTCAATGATAATTGATTTTTTTAACTACATTAATTGAACGACTTACACCAGTGTTTTGAATTGAAACTCATTTGATGGGTGATGACGCTCAAACTTAAGTGTGGTTGATGTTTCAATCGATCCACCGCACTAACCTGTCCTCCTTCAATAAGCTGCACAAAGGTCGACCTCGTGTGTTTCTCCCGCAGCAGACCCCTCCGATGGTCAAGTCTCTGGAAGAATGTGAGAAACAAATCTCGAGAGTAGAGGGGAGAGAGGGAGAGAGAGGGAGAGAGAGAGAGTGAGTGAAAGTATTAAATTCGTCCAAAGTGAAAGTAAAAAGTGAGAACCTGAGGTCCCTACAAATGGGAAAAGTTAGGGTATTTATAGCCTTGGGTTAGCCCTCAAGGATAGGAGGGAATTTCCAATTCAAGAGACCAAATTATTATTATACCCCTTCACCCTCTTCTATCTTCCTTGGGGTGAACTCACTCCATGTTGACTTGGTCAGCGCCATGTGTCGTCTTCCCAATGGACATGCTCTTAAATATCTCAATCATTTAGCCCCTCAAATCCCAATATAACGCTTTCCGAGGTGTTTAGATGAGATATGGATTCACGTTGTCTTTTATTTTTCCTCCTATTTGCGTGCTAATGGCATCATATCTGTCGCTTGCCATTGGATGAAGGCCGACTCTCCGACTTGGTTTCACCATGGCTGAATTAGAGGGATTGCCGCTATCGAATCGAAGATGTTGGCGTGCTCGAAATAGTGCAAAGGCCAAAGGAATAGGAAATCTACTGATCAAACATAAGCCTCCTATATGAATGGTGGATCAGACTTACTGATAAGGATAATTTGTTGTGAAAAAGGTGTTTTGCTCAATCCATAAGAAGACACAAGCTTATTATTGCCAAGTAAACAATGCCAACAGATGATGACATATAAAGAAACATCAAATAGCGGCTAAAAAGATCATCCATCAAGACATGCATTCCAAAGGGACTCATCATTGAGGTTAGAAAGGAAAAACGAATATATTATATTAGTATTCACTAGGATATCTTGTTCAACCAAGTATGATATTCCAAGCACAAAATACCACCAATGAGATCAAAGTGGCATAAAATTGTTACTAACCTTGCTACCAACACGTCCAATGTACCCAAAAACAGAGTATGACACTAACGCGCCCTAACCACTATTAAGAGGCTAGAGTAGACCATTCCAAACCCTTTATTATACCATTGAGAAACAAAACCAATTCTATCCATCTCAATCTACTGTTTGCTTTACAAATTCACTTGTCGGAATCAATGAGACCTGAAGTCTAACCAGAATGAGTTTGGCCCTTTTGACATGATATCAATACCTATCTCCTGATTGTGAGGTCGTATTTCCCTATATCCTCCATGCACATTTGCCATGGGTCAGGCTCCTTATCGATCAATGTCACCTCACCACTCTCCCCATGGTGTTGTCTCAACGTGTTGGCAAGCACGATGTCCCTCCGGGATTACACGGGCAGTAGTGATTCTGCTTTCAGTAGATTAGGCAGTGAATCTAACACCATTCTCTTGCATAGATCCTCGGCATCGAGGTATCAAAGCTCTTGATCGATTCTTCAATTGTGCAAAGACGCTTAGAGCTTGCAACGATAGCATCAATGCTTTGGAGATCAGTCAAATTGTCAATCAAATCCCCTTTTCGTACAAAAAGGTTGTTACGCTGAGTCGTATATTCCTGTATTGCCTCCCACATCATTCAACGCAAATCTATGAGCATCCTCGTATACTGCCACAAATCATTTTGCAAGTAATTGAATTTGCAATGACACCAAAAAGTTGTTACGCCCACTAGTATATAGATGGTAAGTAAATTAGTGAACTAGATAGATCTTGCAGGCAATTGAGTCATAGCATATAATCCAATGTATACAATATAAAAACTCAATGGTAATTGATTTTTTTACCTACATTAATTGAACGATTTACACCAATGTCTCAAATTGAAACTCACTTGAAGGGTGGTGACTCTCGAACTTAAGTGTGGCTGATATGTCAATCGATCGACCGCACTAACCTGTTCTCCTTCGACGACATGCACAAGGGTCGACCTTGTCTGTTTCTCTCGCACAAGACCCCTTCGACGCTCAAGTCTCTAGAAGAATTTGAGAAGCAAATCTAGAGAGCATAGAGGAGAGGGGGGAGAGAGAGAAAGAAAGAGAGTGAGTGACAGTAGCAAATTTGTCCAAAGTGAAAGTAAAAAGTGAGAGCCTGAGGTCCCCACAAATGGGAAAAGTTGGGGTATTTATAGCCTTGGGGTTAGCCCTCAAGGATAGAAGGGAATTTCGCATTCAAGAGACTAAATTATTGTTATACCCCTTCAACCCTCTTCTATCTTTCTTATGGTCAACTATGACTCCACGTTGACTTGGTCAGCGCCATGTGTCGTCTTCCCATTGGATAGGTTATTAAATATCTCAATCATTTAGCCCCTGACATCCTAATAGAACGCTTTTCGAGATGTTCAGATGAGATGTGGATTCACGTTGTCCTTTATTTTTCCTCCTATTTACGTGCCTGATGGCATTATATCTGTTGCTTGCCATTGGATGAAGGCCGACTCTCCGACTTTGTTTCGTCACGGCTGAATTGGAGGGATTTTCGCTGTCGAATCGAAGATGTTGCCGCGGTCAAAATAGTGCAGAGGCCAAAGGAATTGGAAATCTACTGATCAAACATAAGCCTTCCATATGGATGGTGATTCAGACTTACTGATAAGGATAATTTGTTATGAAAAAAGTGATTTGCTCAATCCATAAGAAGACACAAGCTTATTATTGCCGAGTAAACAATTCCAACAGATGATGGCATATGAAGAAACATTAAATAGCAGCCAAAAAGATCATCCATCAAGACATGCATTCCAAAGAGAGCTCATAATTGATGTTGGAAATGAAAAAGGCAATATATTATATCAGTATTCAATGGCAGTCCAACACCAGTCCTTGTCCTCCAGATTCACCGGCCGACAACCTCTCTTTGCCCAGCGACCATAAAATCTTTGGAGTTTGGCCTTATGGATTATTGATGCACTTTTAAGTCATTGGTATTATAGACTTTGTAATTTATTTTCAGCTTGCATACTGAAGTTTGGTAATTGATATGATAGGGTATGTATGGATGTTATGTTCGAAAACTTGTTAAAAGTTTATTTATGTCATTTCGTTTTATTGAAAAAACTAAGAAAGTGAAAAAAAGCGACTCAAAGTGATAGGACCCGTCAGACCTGCTAGATCCAAAGGATCCGGGTCTGAATCCAAATTTTATGGACCCTTCGGATCTGGATCCAGGTTCAAAAAATGAAAATGGATCTGGATCTTGGCGGACCCGTCCAGACCCGGTCTATTGTCATTCCTAATATTCACCGGGACATCTTGTTCAATCAAGTATGATGTTTCAAGCACAAAATACCACCATTAAGATCAAAGTGGTATAAAATTGTTAATAGCCTTGCTACTAACACGTCCATTGGACCCAAAAACAGAGTATGACAATAACCTGCCCTAACCACTATTAACAGACCAGACCATACCATACTAGACCCTTTGGCATATCAATGGGAAACAAAATCAATCCTATCCATCTCAATCTACCGCTTGCTTACGAATTCACCTGTTAGAATCAATGAGACCCGAAGTCTAACCAGAATGAGCTTGACCTTTTTGACATGATATCAATACATGTCCCGTGGGTGTGAGGTCGTATCTCCCTATATCCTCCATGCACATTTGCCACGGGTCAGGTTTTCCATCGATCAGTGTCACCTCACCGCTTCACCCATGGTACTGCCCTACGTGTTGGCAAGCACGATGTCCCTCTGGGACTGAATGGGTAGCAGTGATTCTACTTTCAGTAGATTAGGCAGTGAATCTAACACTGCTCTCTTGCGTAAATTCTTAGCTCCGAGGCATCAAAGTTCTTGATTGATTCTTTTAATCGCAGCAAGATGCTTAGAGTTTGCAACAACATCATTAGCGCTTTGGAGATCAGTCAAATTGCCAATCAATTCCCTATTTTATACCAAAAGGTTGTTAGGCTGAGTTGTGTATTCTAGTTTTGCCTCCCACATTATTTAATACAAATCTATGAACATCCTTGCATACTAGCACAAATCATTTGGCAAGCAATTGAATTTGTGACGCACCAAAAGTTTGTTACGCCCACTAGTATATAGATGGTAAGCAAATTAGTGAACCAGATAGATCCTGCAAGCAATTGAGTCATAGCATATAGCCCATAACCCAATGTATAGAATATAAAAACTTAATGGTAATTGATTTTTTAACTACAATAATTGAACGATCGACACCAGTGTTTTGGATTGAAACTTACTTGAGGGTGGTGACTCCCGAACTTAAGTGTGACTGATGTGTCAATTGATCGTCCGCGCTGAAGTATCCTCCTTTAATGACCTGCACGAAAGTCGACCTTGTGTGTTTCTCCCGCGGAAGACCCCTTCGACGCTCAAATCAGTCTTAGGAAGAATTTGGAAACAAATCCAGAGAGCAAAGAGCAGAGATAGAGAGTGAGAGAGTATCAAGCTCGTCCAAAGTGAAAAGTAAAAAGTGAGAGCTTGAGGTCCCCGCAAATGGGAAAAGTTAGGGTATTTATAGCCTCGGGGTTGGCCCTCAAGGATAGGAGGGTAATTTTCCAATTTAAGAGTCAAATTATCATTATACCCCTCCAATCCCCTCCATCTTCCTTTTAGTCAACTATGACTCCATGTTGACTTGGTTAGCGTCATGTATCGTCTTCCCATTGGATAGATTATTAAATATCTCAATCATTTAATCCCTCACATCTTAATAGAATGCCTTCCAAGGTGTTCAGATAAGATGTGAATTTATGTTGTACTTCATTTTTCCTTTTAGTTTGCCTAATGGCATTATATCTATCGCTTGCAACTGAATGAAGGTCGACTCTCTGACTTGACTTCGTCGTGGCTGAATTGGAGAGAATGCCACTGCCGAATTGAAGATGTTGCCATGATCGACATAGTACAAAGGCCAAAGGAATGGATAATCAACTGACCACAACCTTCTGTATGGGTGGTGGTTCAGACTTGCTGATGAGGATAATTGTTGTGAAAAAAGGAGATTTGCTCAATCCATAAGAAGATACAAGCATATTATTGCCAAATAAACAAGTTCCAAGGGATGATGACATATGAAGAGACATCAAATAGTGGCCAAGAAGAACATTCATCATAGTCACGTATTCCAAAGAGAGCTCATAGTTGAGGTTGGAAATAAAAAAAAGGTAGCATATTGTATCAATATTCACCAGGATATCTTGTTCAACCAAGTATGATGTTCGAAGCACAAAATACCGCCACTGAGATCAAAGTGGCATAAAATATTACTAACCTTGCTACTAACATGTCCAATAGACCCAAAAACAGAGTATGACACTAACCCACCCTAACCACTGTTAACAGACTAGACCAGACCATCCCAGACCCTTTATCATACCAATGAGAAACAAACTCAGTCTTATCCATCTTAATCTACCATTTGCTTTGCAAATTCACTTGTCAAAATCAATGAGACCCGAAGTCTAAGAAGAATGAGCCTGGCCCTTTTGACATGATATCAATACCTATCTCCTGAGTGTGAGGTCGTATCTCCATATATCCTTCATGCACATTTGCCACAGGTCAGGCTTCCTATAGATTAATGTCAACTCACCACTCTACCCATGGTATTGTCTCAACGTGCTGGCAAGCATGATATCCCTCCGGGGCTGAACGACAGTAGTGATTCTACTTTTAATAGATTAGGCAGTAAATCTAACACTACTCTCTTGTGTAAATTCTCAGCATCAAGGTATCAAAGTTCTTGACCGATTCTCTTAATCGCCGCAAGATGCTTAGGGTTTGCAGTGACACCATCAGTGCTTTAGAGATCAGTTAAATTGCCAATCAAATCCCATTTTCGTACCAAAAGGTTGTAACACTGAGTGGTGTATTCCTATTTTGCCTCCCGCATTATTCAATACAAATCTATAAGCACCCTCGTATACAGCCACAATTCGTTTTGCAAGCAATTGAATTTGCAATGACACTAAAAGGTTATTACGCCCACTAGTATATAGATGGTAAGCAAATTAGTGAGATCCTGCAAGCAATTAAGTCATAACATACAACCCATAATCCGATGTATAGAATATAAAAGCTCAATGGTTATTGATTTTTTTTAACTACATTAATTGAACGATCTACACCAGTATTTCAAGTTTAAATTTACTTGAGGGGTAGTGACGCCCAAACTTAAGTATAGCTGATGTGTCAATAGATGGACCGCACTGACGTGTCCTCCTTCAATGATTTGCACGAAGGTCGACCTCTTATGTTTCTCCGCAGAAGACCCCTCTGACGCTCAAGTCAGTCTCAGGAAGAATTTGAGAAACAAATTCAGAGAGCAAAGAGCAGAGAGAGAGAGAAAGAGAAAGAGAGTGAAAGTATCAAGTTTATTGAAAGTGAAAGTAAACAGTGGGAGCCTGAGGTTCCCACAAATAGGAAAAGTAGGGGTATTTACAGCCCTGGGGTTGGCCCTCAAGGGTAGGGGGTAATTTCTCCATTCAAGAGGTCAAATTATCATTGTACCCCTCTAACCCCCTTCTATCTTCCTTGTGGTCAGCTTGACTCCACGCTGACTTGGTCAGCGCCATGTGTCGTCTTTCCATTGGACAGGTTATTAAATATCTCAACCATTTAGTCCCTCACATAACAGAACGCCTTCTGAGGTGTTCAGAAGAGATGTGAATTCACGTTGTCCTTCCTTTTTTCTTTTATTTACATGCCTAATGCCATCACCGTCGCTAACCATTGGATAAATGTCGGCTCTCCGACTTGGCTTCATCATGGCCGAATTGGAAAGATTGCCACTGCTGAATCGAAGAAGTTGCCGCTATCGAATCGAAGGCTATCTGACTAGGCCGCGTTATAGCCAAATCAGAGAGGTCGCCGTGCTCGAATAGCAGACATCGTCGCAGCCGAATCAAAAGCTCTTTGACCAGGCTTTCTCGTGGTCGCCGCTGCCGAATAGAAGACATCGCCATAGCCGAATTGAATGCTCCCTCACTTGGCCTCATCATACGTCGAATCGGAGAGATCACCACAACTGAATAGAAGACAACGCCACGGCCAAATGGAAGACTCTCCAACTTGGCCTCATGGTGGGTGAATGGGAGAGGTTGCCACGGCTAAATTGAAGGGTCTCAGATATGGCCTTATCGTGGGCGAATGAGAGAGGTCGCCGCGGTTGAATAGAAGACATCACTACGGCCGAATGGAAGACTCTCGGAATTGGCTTCATCGTGGCCGAATGGGAGAGGTCGTCATGGCTGAATGGAAGATATCGTTGCAGCTGAATGGAAGATATCGTCGCGGCAGAATGGAAGACTCTCCGACTTGCCCTCATTATGTCCGAATAGGAGAGGTCGTTGCAGCCAAATGGAAGACTCTCCAACTTGGCCTGATCATGGCCAAATGGGAGAGATTACCATGGCCGAATAGAAGAGGTTGTCATGATCGAATGGAACACTTTCCGACTTTGCCTCATCGTGGCCAAATGGGAGATGTTGCTGCTGTCGAATGGAAGACATTGCCATGGCCGAATGAAGGCTCTCCGACTTGGGCTTATCGCAGCCGAACGGAAAGGTTGCCACAGCCAAATGGAAAACATCATCACTGTCGAATGGAAGGCTCTCCGACTTGGCCTTATCGTGGCCGAATGGGGGAGGTCGCGGCGGCCAAAGTGAAGACGTCGTGACAGCCAAATGGAAAACTCTTCGACTTGGCCTCATTGTGGCCGAATGGGGAGAGGTTGTCGCTGCCGAATAGAAGACATCGCAGCAGCCGAATCAAAGGCTCTCTGACTTGGCCTCATCGTCGGCCAATGGGAGAGGTCACCGCAGTCGAATGGAAAACATCATCGTGGTCGAATGGAAGACTCTCCGACTGGGCTTCATCGTGGGTGAGCAGGAGAGGTCATCATGGTCGAATAGAAGACTCTTCAACATGGCCTCATCATAGCCAAATGGAGAGATCTTCGCGGCCGAATGGAAGGCATCGTCGCGACCGAATGAAAAACTTCCTGACTTGGCTTTGTCATAGTCGAATGGGAGAGGTCGCCATAGTTGAATGGAAGACATCGCCATGGCCGAATAGACGACTCCCCGATTTGGCCTCATCGTAGCCAAATGGAAGAGGCCACCGTGGCCGAATGGAAGATATCACCGCAACCGAATCGAAAACTCTCTAACTTGGCTTTATCATAGCCGAATGGAAGAGGTTTGAAAGACATAGTCACGGCCAAATTGAAGGGTATCCGACTTAGCCTCGTCATGACCGAATCGAAGAGCGCCGTGAATAGAAGGCTCTTTGACTCAGTCTCATCGTGACCAAATTGGAGAAGGCCTACTCTGGTACCCATTATGGCCGGACGGAGAAACTGAATGGGTAGCCCCTTGCAGTTCATTGTTGCCGAATAGAAGAGCCAAGTGAAATAATCATTTTCTAATGGCTCGCCTGAGGCCGTTGCCCTTATCATCATAGAGGGAGTCACGACAACCTAAGCGTGTATTATTTGCATGCCCACTCCTTAGCCCTTAGGGGCTAAAGGAATGGTGGATAAAAGATTAAGTTACATTCGTATGATGAGTCTGCATATCAACTGAACGAGTTGATTCTTGCATCAGTGTATCTTTCAACCACACCTTTTGTGTTTAATTAAACCCCTTCTGTAAGAGAGTATGACGAGTTCGGTAACAAGACCAATATCTTATCGTTTCCAATGCCTATCACGATATTCATGGGATAAATCTACCCATCAGCCGGCGTAATTAATCCTTGCATCAGCATATCATTGAAGCCAACTATCGCACTTGGTTAAATCCCTCCTCAAGGGGGTAGGACGAGTTCGGTTGCAAGGCTGATGTCCTATTGTAACATTCATTGGATAAGTTCGGACAACAGCCGAATGAACTGATCCTTGCATCAGCATATCATTTAACCAAACTGCCACGCTTGGTTAGACCCTTCTTAAGGGGTTAGGACGAGTTTGGTTGCAAGGCCATCATCCTATCATTCCCAGTGCCTATCATGGCATTCATGGGATAATTTTGGACACCAACCGAACGAGTTGACCCTTGCATCAGCATATTGTTTAACCAAACTATCGCGCTTGGTTAGACACCTTGCTTGAGGGGGTGGGACGAGTTCAGTTGCAAGACCAACATCTTATCGTTCCCATTGCCTATCGGGACATTCATGAGATAAGTCCAGACACCAACCGAATGAGCCGACCCTTGCATCAGCATATCATTTTACCAAACTATTGTACTTGGTTAGACCCTCGCTTATGGGGGTAGGACAAGTTTAGATGCAAGTCGACATCTTATCGTTTCAATTGCCTATCACAGCATTTATGGGCTAAGTTTGGATACCAGTTGAATAAGCTAGTCCTTGCATCAACGTACCTCACCATTTGGGCTTGTTGTTAAGTTTGATTGTTTCGTTGGACTATTTTCTCACGCTAAGCCCTTACGCCTCCAAACTTGATGACAATAGACTTTAGTCAGATTCGAGGAAACGAACATTCATAGATGATAAAATTGGGGGCCTGCCGAACATAAAAGATGCCTTTCTTTTATGCAAACACACAACCACCTTCTATCCGACCTTGTTTGGTCAAGACATCTCGCCTATGGGGGTTTCCGTTCCTTCCCAAGGATTTCAAACTTATATAATAGCATTCCCTTATGATCATTTGGGCTCCGTGGAATTTTCCCACTTTTCCACCATCCAATTCAAACTGAATGAGTGAGAGGTAAGGTGCCATCGCGGCTTTGATGACATTAAGGATCGGTCGTCCCAAGATAACATTGTATGCCATAGGGATGTCCACCACCAGAAAGTTCGTTTCTAGGGTTCTTGGGTTGTCCTTGTTGCCACTCTGACAGGTAGTCTTTTGGTTCAAAGGGGATATGTGGCTTGACCCCCGAACCCCACAATAAGAGTCTCAACAGTTTTCAAATCTTTTTTGTTGTATTGTAACTTCTTGGGGCATTCAAGAGTGATGATATCAACAAAACTTCCAATGTCCACAAGTACTCGGCGAACCATGGCGATCGCTACCTTGAGCTGTATCACCAAGGCATCATTCTGAGGGGTTTGCAAGGGACGCATATCCTCCGAACTAAATGTCATGGTTGGTCCGACGAGCGGTTTCAACTCTCTAGCTGCCATGACCTAGCTGAGCTTTCGAATCTGAGCTTTTCAATATCCTGCATTCAACTCCCTATCATCAATCCCTTTGATATGGTTGCTATAATCTCCGTGTTGCGGTCAGCATCATTATCTTTTTTACCTTGCGGGTTAGGGCGATTACGATCCCTACCCTCTCATCTTCTCAAGAAGCGGTTGAGTTGTCCTTCATCGGCTAACTCGTGAAGGGGTCTCTTGAGTTCGCGACACTCAGACATAGTGTGCCCATAATCCTCATAATACTCACAATACTTATTCTTGTTTTTGAACTTTGCCGGTGTCTCAATGGGCCTTGGGCGCCTTAGCATGGGGTTGCCCTTAATCTCCATGAGAATGTCCGAGGAGTGGTGTTGAAATGCCCGACTCTTTCTTCATCCTTCTTAGAACTCATGTGCACCTGAAGACCCTTATCCTCTCCTCCTCTCTTCGTATTCTCTGGTTGGACAAAGTTATCTCCAGCACATATATCTGTAGCTTGTATGAAATCTTGGACCCTCCTTAGGGCTTCTGCTAATGTCATCACCTTGCTCTCAGCAAGGGAAAACTTAAATCTTCCGGGGAGCAACCCATTAAGAAAAGCCGTATACGCCATCCCATCTTGTAAGTCCGGGATTAGGATGATTTCACGGTTGAACCTAATCGCGTAGTCCTTCAAGTCTTCTCCTCTAGCTTATCGAATCTTAACAAGATAAATGCTAGTCCTCCGCTCTCTTTTGCTCACTATAAAGTGAGCACTGAATAGCCAACTGGAGAAATGAGGTAATGCTCCCATCACGGAGTCTATTGAACTATTTCTGTGCAATTCCTTTCAATGTGGTCATCGACATCCTGGACATGCATCTATGCCTTATTGACATCCATATGATCGTTAGGGCCGGTAGTTCCGTCGAATGAATCGATTGGCAGCATCGTGACCTTCTTGGGGCGCGACGCCTCCATAATTGCCCTACTGAAGGGTGTTAAGAAAGAGGGCAAGCGTACTTTCTCCGATGAGCCCCTAATTCGAAGCGTAGGTGGCCCTGGATGGCCTAGCTTCATGATCAAAGGCACTGGCCGTTTGGAGGGGTGATGGGTGCTTCGGGGTACCCGAGTCCCTGTCAGGGTCCTTCTCACAGACTTAAATGGCAATAAAATTCTCTCCTCAGAGCCTCCTGTTTCTGAGTAACGAGGGTGAGCGAATTCCTATTGTTCCTCGTATTATTCAACTCCCTGACCCTTGGATGCGCAGGGAGTTGTGACGGTATGAGAGCGAGCAACGCTATTTTGAGCTTCTCGCAGGGCCTATTTAGCTTTGATAATTCTCCTGGCATCCCGGCCTTGCAAGGCTTTTGCATTCCTCTGAGGGTGTCAGCTCCGAACTTGATGGTATGGAGGGGTGTATCCTGGTGTTGGCTCATATAATCATATTCGAACCCCCAGATAGGTTCAAGCTGATGCTCAGTTGCCTTCATCTTCTCGCACACCACACGGATCACTGTCTTTTGGACTTGCCTTAGCGCCTTCCCCAACTGTTCCATTGTGACGGACTGCTGAGAGGAGGGGCGATCCACCGAATTCTCTCCAGTGCTTTATGTCGGTGAGGCACCATGCCCCCTGGGAGGTATTCTGCTGCCGCACGCTTACCTTTGTCTCGCTACTTTGATGCTTTCGATCGAATGTCAATCAACTTGCCGATGCGTCCCCACAGATGGTGTCGTTCTATTTCGGTTTGAAACTTACTTGAGGGGTGGTGACGCCCGGACTTAAGTGTGGCTGACGTGTTAATCGATCGACTGCACTGATGTGTTCTTCTCCAATAACCTGCATGAAGGTTCACCATGCGTGTTTATCCCAAGGAAGATCCCTTCGATGCTCAAGTCAGACTCAAAAAGAATTTGAGAAATAAATTCAAAGAGCAAAGAGCACAGAGAGAGAGAGAGAGTATCGAGTTTGTCCAAAGTAAAAAGTAAAAAGTGAGAGCCTGAAGTCCCCACAAATAGGGAAAGTTAGGGTATTTATAGCCTTGAGGTTGGCCATCAAAAGTAGGAGGGCAATTTCTCCATTTAAGAAGCCAAATTATCGTGATACCCCTCCAACCTTCTTCCAACTTCCTTGTGGTCAACTATGACTTGGTCAGCGTTATATGTCGTCTTCCCGTTGGACGTGTTATTAAATATCTCAATCAACGAGGAATATGATTGTAACAAATTCCAACCATTCACCATTGTTGCCTACAACCTGTTAAACAAATTAACCCTCGTCCTTTTCCTTAACCATCCCTCATTGTCTCTTTTCCATATTCTATCCATAATTGCGGCTTTTGAGTTTTCACCCTCTCTCTGATCTGACCAGTTCAATTGAGGTTCGTTCACCCATCACCTGGCTATCATCATTGGAGATTGTAGCCACCAGAGAATTGCCGCTACCTACTTGTACCATCAGCTGATTTATTCACGCCATTAATCACCAGACGATGAAAATACGCCATTGGCCACGCACTACAAGATAACCCAAATTACTGATCCTTAAAAAAATAATAATCATGCAACACCAAATCCCATAAGATCACAGAAGACTCTAGAAATTAATAATCAATGTCCATAGATCAAAATAATCAATACCCATATACAAATCGATCACAAAGACCCGGAAAGTGAAAAAAGATGTTCCATTGAGTTTGGGATCTGGCTGATAGTTGAACTTCTAATGACAGAGGTTAGGAAAAGAGGGGGGAGAACGGAGAATGCATGGTTCAAAAATATGCCATAACTAGACAGAGACATGAGCAATTGTAGTTCTTCAACTTGTAAAGGTACTGGTTGACAATTGGACATTTCTTTTCCCCCAAACTTTTAGGTTTATGAAGCTGTGAAATTTCTCATATATAGCTTGAACTTGAAGGATCTCTATGTAAAAGATACAACAACAACAACTCCCAGTGTGGGTCCCGCTTTCGCGGGGTCTGGGGAGATCCAGTTGTAGGCAACCTTACCTCTACCGGCATTACTACCCGTAGAGAGGCCGATTCCAAGAGACCCACGAAAAGAGTTTTGTGAAAATATTTTATAAACGAAAGCTTTTGCGAAAACATTTACTATGAAAACATTTGAAGAAAGAAAGATACGATAGAAAGGATACCCGAGATACATAAATGATAAATATAATAACAATTACTGAAACTATGAAATAAAAGGACAAAGTAATGGAGGAAGGCCACATACTTGGTCGTCCAAGGTAGGCAGACGAGAAACTCTTCTCGGAAGACAGTGCCACTTGCATACAAACACTACAACACGAAAAAACCACACTACGGGTTCGAGACGCCACGATCTACGGTTTTAGTCCTATCCCGCCACAACTTCCTATCCTGAGCCATGTCCTCCGTCAAACCAACAACTTTCAGATCCTCTCTAATCACCTCGTCCAGGCTCTTCTTGGGTCTTCCCCTCCCTCTCCTGCCTTCGGAGATGTTGATTCTCTCACATCTTCTCATGGGAGCGTCCACGCTCCTCCTCTTCACATGACCAAACCATTGGAGTCGTGATTCTCTCAACTTATCGTCGATGGGAGCTACTCCAACAAAGTCCCTGATAACTCCATTCCTAATTCTGTGTATCCTCGAGTAACCACACATCCACCTTAACATCCTCATCTCAGCTACCATTAATCTTTGGACTTGCGTCTTTTTGAGGGGCCAACATTCCAATCCATAAAGAACGGCCGGCCTAACTACCATGCGATAGACTTTGTCTTTCAATCCATATGGCACCCTCTTATCACACAGCACACCTGAGGAATACTTCCATTTTTGCTAGCCTACTTTTATGCGATGATTTATATCTTCGTCAATATCCCTATTTTGTTGAATGATCGAGCCTAGATACTTAAACTTATCGACTTTAGGTATCGACTTTTCATCCAGAGTGACTTCTCCTCTCGCATCTACCCTGCCACTGAAACAACAATGAAGGTACTCCGTCTTCGATCTACTCACTATAAAACCTCTAGATTCCAGAGAGTGCCTCAAGCGCTCCAACTTGTCATTAACTCCTTATCTGGTCTCATCGATAAGAACAATGTCATCTGCAAAAAGCATAGTCCAAGGTAGCTCGTCCTGAATCCCTCTCGTGAGTTCATCTATAGCTAGAGTGAAAAGAAAACGGCTCAATGCGAAACCCTGATGCAGGCCCATACCAACGAAGAAGTCATTTGTGACCCCTTCTGGCGTCCTAACACTCGTCCTACCTCCCGCATACATATCCTTAATAATTTGAATGTACCAGGGTAGCACTCCTTTCTTCTCCAGGCATCTCCACACGCGGGGCTCTATCATAAGTTTTCTCCAGATCAATGAATACCATGTGGAGATCCACTTTTCTATCTCTATACATGCCCATAAGTTTTCGAAGGAGGCAGATCGCCTCTATGGTCGACCTGTCTGGCGTAAAACCAAATTGGTTTTTTGAAATTGAAACATCCTTCCGCAACCTTCTCTCAATCACCCTTTCCCATAACTTCATAGTGTGACTTCTATGTAAAAGACAATGAGTTTGAATTGGGAGGCTTTGTGTATAAATGATTTGGTGAGGCAAAATGCATGTTTTGAAATTTCCCGAGAAATCTTCAAACCATTTTTAAAAAACCTAAGTAAGAGTTTAGATAGAAACAAAGTGAAATTTTTTTTGATGGAGATGCAAGTGAAGTAGAAGGACTACGACTATGAGTCAGTATTCAAATGAATGTTCTTTATGAGAACAGAGACGCATGTTGAAGACGGAATGTTAGGTAATTGAGTTACATTAATGGTTGACCTGATTTTCATATCTTACAAATTTTATATAAAAAACTCAATTTAAATTAAAATAAAAAAGAAAGGAGAGCCGAGAGGGAATATAGGGATAATTGTCGGTAACTGATTACCTACTGTAGGAGGTAACTCATTACATCATAAAGGGTTGAGATTCATTTATCAACAATCAAGGGCTAATATCAAATTTAATCATGGTAATTGAAAAAAGTTGATTATCATAGAATCTTTTATTGTTGTTATCTCTAATTAAAAAAATTCCTATTAATTATATGATTAGCATCATTTATTAATAGCAATAACATAGACGGCTTGCATCAACTTTACAATGCCCTAATACATTTCGACCACCTTACATCATGTTCTAATGTAATTGTATCAACTCACTTTACGGGCATGTTCGGGAAGAAGGTGTGGCTATTCTTTGTAGTCTTGTGGCTATTCCTCCCTACTCCATTTCATTTCTTCTTATTCCATATCCGTAATTTATTTATTTGAAAAATAGGCCCCAACTCCTAAGCTGCTAACAACAATGACTTTTTTCCCACTTAGCCAGGAATGAGTTTGCTTTTCAGTTTTCTGGAGGACTACGTCATGAACGAGATTCATGATGCTGCTCCATCAATTAGCATCCAGTTGTTCCATATAGATATAAAAAAAGGTGCTATCTTTGTGCGTGAAATTGAAGGGAATAAATGAACCGACAATTCATCTAGCAACATGAAGCCGTTGTTATTGCCCACCGATACTACCTTTCAGTGTTGGCTAGGATTAGGGCCAGTTAAAAAGTTCATATTTATCTAAAATTTGTAAAATTTGTCATATCAAATATGTATATGGGTGTTGAAAATGAAAAAAATCAGATGTGGAATGGATATTGTTAAAACGAGTATATGTATGTATATAGATATGAGTACAGGTTTCACCCGTCAAATACTTATTTTAACAATACCCCCATATCCACCACATATAAATCCATACTCGTTTATCTAAAATTTCAATTTGTTGCTTGGATTTGGACACTTTGTTAGTTGCTTTGAGTTGTGTTAGGTGAGATATTTTATTAGATACTATAACTGTAAAGTGTTATATCTAGATTTGAAAACTTTTAGTTGAACTCAGTGTGATGTGATATTTTGTTGGAAGTTTGGTGCTAATGTATGACTTTGTTATTTGATGTTGGATATAATAACAAAATGAGTTTAATTTTTTCTGGCCTATGCACATACCCGCTGTACCTAATGGATATGAGCGTGAGTATGAATATTAATTTTGAAAATTGATACAAATGAGAATATGGTTATAAACTCACCCTAAGCCTTCGGTAAAATAGTAAGCGAAGCAACCTTCTACTATAATTAAGAAACGATAACATATCAATGATCTATCATATATTGTATTAATAATATAAAAAGTGAGTTAAACATATACTTCATAGAAACAGCGCAGTTGTTTACTTATACATATTACAACGAATATCTAATAGAAAGTATATATTTGAAAAAAGGGCAACAAACCAGCAATACCTCATGAAGAACGCTGGGGGGGGGGGGGCATGGTGCATCTTACGAAAGCACAAATGACAAGATGAAAAAATACACAAAAAAATAAGACCGTGATGGGAATTTCACCAACCAAGTCGCAATCCCTGCGCATGGTTCAGCAAATCTACTGCTAGCGGTCCACCGCAACAGGTGGTGATTCACTGATTGCAAATTCGTCGGTGGATCGAGTAATAAGAATGACATCTCTCCTGGTATTGCAATAATTATACCAAGAAGAACCCTAAAAAAAGAAAAGAAAATTGTTTAGTGGGTGTAGGTGGTGGCGGCCTTAAATTCTTGTCACCAGCAGAAGTAGCCCACGCACAGTTTAATGCCCACATCTCCTTTATATATCTTTCCTGCCTTTCTGTACTCTATAGGTTGTCAAGAAAACAGACCAGGTTGTGTTAAGCAAGGAAAAAAGGATAGAACCTCTGACAAAGACCCCTCATTTATGAAGTCATTTACTCAAATTCCCCCATTCCAGCTGTTCTTTAGCTCACAAGTGCAAGTTTCAGGGTCACGTGTGAACTTGGTCTGTGAATTGAAAGTACCCATCTTTGACTCTCCTCCTTTAATGGCGGATTTTGCTCTTTCTCTTCTGTAAGTGCTTTAAAGAGAGAGGAGAAGGGGACATATTAGTGGGTTTTTTGAGACTAGGGTTCTTCAGTGTTTGTGGGCATTGCTGGAATTGGAGTTTCACCAGTTTGCAAGCTTGGGTTTTTGAGACGAGGGTTCTTTAATGTCTGTGGGAATTGTTGGAAGTTCGTTTCACTAATTTGCAAGTTGGGTTTTTTTTGGGTTTCTCCAAATGGGCAGTATGAAAGGATGCAATCCAAGATTTCAGAATCAGAGGTTGAACAGAAGAAGAAATCAAGGATTTTCTGGGATCTTTATGCTGCTTTGCTCAATGTTCTTGGCTGCTCTTTTCAGTTCTTTGGTTCATGCCTCTCCAACTCTATTCTCCGTATGTGGTTGTTCTTCTTTCTTGATTCTTACACATCAGTTTTTTTAGTACCTTAATTCTGCTATGTCTAGATTTCTGGATGGAATTTGGGTCATTGGGATCTTACCCTCTTTTCTTTTGTCGTTTGGTTTCTTTTGAATTGCTTCTGACTTACTGCTTGAGAGCAAGATGCCAAGAGTGTGTTGATATCAAGTCCAACAAGAATTTGATGCTTAAGAAGGGAAAAATCAGTAACGTTTGAAGTCCTTTGTTTTAAGTGATTATGTCTCTTAAATATATTACTGTTAATTGCAATGCTAGGAGGAAAAGTGATTAATTTGTATCAGATTTGAATACTATGAGAGAATAAATGCAACATGTGGGTACATTTAACTATAATCAGGATTGCAATTTGGCATTTATTTGGTACTGGATCCAAATTTCTTTGCTATTGTTGTTTTGAGGCAAGAAAATGGTAGTACTATTATTTTGCTTTTTATGAGAAGTATCTCGTACTCCTCCTAGTCCTGAAGTGGCCCAAGCTGTCAAAAGTTTATCCATATCTGGTATTTTTATTTTGTGTTCCAAAAATTAACTGAAGTTCACTTATGTGTTTTATGAAGTTAATAGACTATGATCAGTGCAAACCAATGCCAATACTTTGGACTCTCCTTAGCAAGGGTGTACAAACCATGACCGTGTCTACTGCTGGCACACGTCACATTTTTCCAGTGCCTGGATCGTGTACTAGCCCTTTGCCCACCTGTTTCATGAGTTCGAAAGCATGACTGAGATTTCATGACCATGTTGTTGAATTGTCAACGTCTAAACTCTATACATTTCAGAGTGCTGACGTGCTATATCTTCATTTCAGTTTGCCTATCATAGGCATTGCTGTACTCTTTTATAAGACGTTAGCCATGGCTGAGAGCTTCTCATCGCTTATGAACCCCAATCCATCTGGCTTGTTTTATATGCAGTCCAGTATTTGTATATTGGGCCATTGGTGAAATCTGAATCCCTTTTATGAGACCCTGGCCATAGTTGAGAGCTTGCTATATCTTATGAAGCCATTGCAGCGATGGGCACCTATGCATAAATGATTTTAAGGGGTTTGCTGGGTGACCAGTCGGGTATATGAATCATGGATGGAACCAGGCTTGTCCGCATTCTCAAGCTAAGGCTGTGTCTTCAAACACCACCCTAGCCTTTTTGCTTGGTTGGTGCTTGCTGCCAAGCTTACAGAATTAGAGTATATAGTACTTGTTACTTCTCCAGACCCTTGCATATTGGGATACTTAGCTCACTTAATCACGACAAAGCGATGATATTCTGCAAATGTATAGATCTTCTAAAATATAACTGAATAGGTGATGGCCTTTCGGATGAAAGGAGTATCAAAATTTGGCTATGGCTGTATAATGTTTTACCCTACGCGTTACTAAGCTGTTTCTCTTTGGACTTGGAGGTTATGCTTGTTGATCTTACATCTTTATCATTGCAGGATTGGATGTCTACAAAACCTAGGCACCCAAATCTTCTCAAAGATGCTTTACGAAGCCAAGCTGTAAGTGAGAAATCATTGGCACTGTTGCTTTCGTGTATTCTCTTTCTTTTTAACCTCCCATTTAATGTCGCTGTTTCTCATGCTAATATTCAATCCTCCAGCCTAGTGAAGAGCCACACGAGCTCTGGTTTCCTTTGCCAGACCAAGGATGGAGGCCATGCATGGAAGAACCCCAAGTTCGTGGTGAGTGCGCCATTTAACATGCTTGAATGTTACTTTGTGAGCTGCTAAGGAGCAAAGCTACAGTTGTGAATTGTGATTAACTCTATCAAAGACGTGGCGACATTGTTTCTCATCAGCTTGTTCTAATTCATGCAGAAAAACCACAGAAGTCACAGGGATACCTTCAAGTGTTCCTTGATGGGGGCCTAAATCAACAGAGAATGGGGGTAGGTCCTGAAGCTCTGAAAAAAAGTGTCACACCCAGTGGCTGATCTAGAAATTTTGCAGAGGATGTCCTTTTAAACTGTCTAGGATTTGTCAAGTACCAGTTACTGTAATTTTTATGGGTATCCCCTTAGAAATTTTCAAGATTTTTAAAATGCTGTTTTAAATATTTTCTGATTAGTGGTATGCGCACTTGCCCTGACTACAACTGATGTCTTGAGAGGCGAAACCATTCGTCGTGATTGCTGTCACTTTTCGTTCTATAAGCTTTCATAATTAAAATGCCTTTGTCTCCAGATCTGTGATGCTGTTGCAGTTGCTAAGATTCTGAATGCCACATTGGTCATCCCACTTCTTGAAGTAAATCCTGTTTGGAAAGACTCAAGGTGTGTTTAGCTAGCATGGTGCATGTGACTGGGGGATCTGATTTTTTTGGGGGGCGGGGGGTTTGTTTTTGTGGAGCTTATCTCTGATGTCGCGTCTTTTAAAATTCTTCACAGCTCATTTGAAGAAATTTTTGATGTGGATCACTTCATTGATGCCTTGAAGGATGATATTTCTATCGTTAAAGAGCTACCTTATGAGTACTCATGGAGTACAAGGGAGTTTTATGCTACTGCTATTCGCGAAACCAGGGTTAAAACTGCGCCAGTGCATGCATCTGTGAATTGGTACATTGACAATGTTTTGCCTATAATTAAAGGGTGGGTAGTCTATATATGCTTCTTCACTATTATGCTAATTGCTATTCTATTTCATCAAGGATGCTCTAACAACAGCTTTAGTGTTTCATAATGTTATGCTACCAAAATGTTTCATAATGTTGATTGATCTCAGTTATGGATATTGATTGTTTATGGTTCATCTCTGCTAATGCTAGCTTACTAATCTCTGCTAATTCTTCAGCTATGGGATAGCTGCGATTTCTCCATTTTCTCATCGCCTAGCTTTTGACAACATGCCTATGGACCTCCAACGCCTTCGTTGTAAAGTAAACTTTCAGGCACTGATCTTTGTCCCACACATCAGAGCACTTGGAGATGCTCTTGTGAAGCGTCTGCGATATCCATCTCCACAGAGTGGCGAACATGAGGGTGCCAGCTTGCTTCAAGAAGTCACTGAAAGGAACCATTTGCAAAAACCTCATAAATTTGTTGTTCTACACCTCCGATTTGATAAGGTATGTTGACCCCATGGTCTTTATTAGCCTCAATCTGTCCAGACACATGATTTTATTTTGCTTTGAATTTTCAATGATGTTTTCCGCTAATGTAACAATTCAAATTTTGCAGGACATGGCTGCCCATTCAGCCTGTGATTTTGGTGGTGGTAAAGCTGAAAAGCTGTCTCTAGCAAAGTATAGGCAGGCAGTCTGGCAAGGAAGGGTGTTGAACTCTCAGTTTACTGATGAAGAATTGCGCAGTCAAGGACGTTGTCCATTGACCCCTGAGGAAGTTGGGTTGCTTCTAGCTGCTCTGGGGTTTGACAACAGTACTTGTTTATATCTTGCGTCTCACAAGGTATAAATTTAATATGCGTCACATTGTTAGATGGAAAATGCCAAGAGAAGAAGAATAGACCTAAAGAAAAAAAAGAATGTGAGCATGGTTATCAGACATGAGTTAGTCAAAGTGTCAAACTGAAACCCCCCCCCCCCCCAAAAAAAATTGATGACCTCTATGACCCCCTGGTGAAACTGGTGATCTAGGGCTTGAACGGACAGCTATACTTAGGTGCTCTTTCTCGTTCTGTCGCTCGTTTTGCTATTGCGATGGATCTTTTTCTTGTGTGGGTATGATGGCTTGACTTGTCAATCATATATTTTTTTTTCTTGCTCTCATACTGGGCACAGGATACCTCTTTCCTTGCCCCTTTTTCATCTTTCAAGATCTGTTCACTTCTATAGTTTACTCCTTAACCTGCTTAATACTTTCCTACATACCCCATTTTTCTTCTTTTTTTTTTTGGGGGGGGGGGGTGGAGGGACATCGGTCTTTTGAAAACAATTTCTCCTACTTCGATGTCCTTGGGCCTTGATGAAGTGGGACTCGAACAGAATTGCTGTTCTTGCCGTCTGTATGGAAACTGATGTAATTGTAACTCACAAAACAGAAATATTGTTATGTGTCAAAGAAGCATGTGATTTGATATGCAAATGCCTCTTTTTTTTTTTTTTTCCATCTGTTTTTCTCTGTTTTTCACTGTTAAAAAACTTCAGGTCTATGGTGGAGAAGCTAGGTTATCAAATTTACGGAAATTGTTTCCCCTAATGGAAGACAAGAAGAGCCTTGCTTCCACAGAGGAGCGAGCTAGGATCAAGGGAAAGGCTTCCTTGTTAGCTGCTGTAGATTATTATGTCAGCATGCATAGTGACATCTTCATCTCTGCTTCCCCAGGAAACATGCACAATGCACTGGTAAGCATTCCCATGCTCATGCAATTCATAAAAATGGATTAACACGTCGTTATCATCCATGTGTAAAAATTTAAGATCACATGTACAAGTAATAAATTGTAACATAGTAGCATATATGTGTCGGTTGGCTTAGTTGGTAAAGTTTCTAGAAATCGTACGCCGCCTCCGGTTCGTGCGGGGTTTATACTTGAAAAAGGGCATATACCTCTAAGTGTACGTAATGGTGCAGGTGGGGCATCGAACATACGAGAGTTTGAAGACTATAAGACCAAACATGCCATTATTAGGACCACTCTTCTTGAACAAGAACATGAGTTGGATGGACTTCAGACAGGCGGTAGTCGAAGGACATCAACACAGACATGGTCAGCTGCGACTACGAAAACCAAAGCAATCTATCTATACATATCCTGCTCCTGATTGTATGTGTCGTGCTTGAGGTCATCCTGTTAATATGTTACATCAGTAGTATTCGTTGCCCGGTTACACGTGATTTCTGTAGTCCTGTATTATTTCTGGCGTTCTGTTAGCCTTCTAAATGAACCACAACCCCCCCCCCCCCACATTTAGTTTAGTTGTAAATGCATGAGTTTCTTGAACTTGTAATACGTCCAGTACTCGACGATATAGGTGATGTATGACTGGACATATTTTTCTCGCTGATGAGATATGGATAAAATCTTTAATTTCAAGACTACTAGACTTGAATGTGATTTTGTATGAAAATTACATCTGCTTTTGTCTAGGGTATCAAATAAGTCTAATTTCAAATTAAAAGCTTGAGATCATACAAGTCCAATTTCATAGAAGAGAGTTACTTCAGAGGCGTTTTAGGAATGATGAACTTCGACATTGAATTCCATTACGAAATGACGATCGCCAAAACACTTCACAAATTGCCAATTTGGCGACAAATACTCCACCAAATGGCTTAAATAAATATAGCATTGGTTGTTTTCCAACATATAACCCGCTATAAGGCTTGATGAAGCTTTCAAGCAGTATTCCAATTTCTAATTCCTATCTGTGCAAGCAAAGGTTAGCTATAAACTTGAGGACCTAATTTCTACTTTTCCCCCTTCTCAGCAGCGGAATTCCTGTTTCCATTCCTCCTTGTTGCTGGTTCTTTTTTTTCCTCTGGAGTTGGAGGTGAATCAAGTTCTTCTATAGGGAGGGTTCTCTTTGAGCCCTCCAAAGCAACCCCCAGAACAATATTCTCCTCCAAAGTAGGTGTCAAAGGTGGTTCAGAAACCGGTGACTTCCCAGTTTGTTTAGATTGCAAGCCATCTGCACGGCCCCTTGATTTTCCATTAATGCCATTGGTTTCAGGATTTCTGTTAACAGTTGAGTTGGAAGCTTTCATGTCAGAAGGCATCAGATCTGAAGCATTGCTTTCCAACCCAAAGTTGGATTCTGTTATCAATTTTACGGTGGCTTTGTCCTCAGCTTTGGCATCTGACTCGGGCATTGATGTTCCTCTGACCTTAATATTGGTGGCGTTGGGTTCAGCTGGTAGTCCCACTCTTTGACTGTCTTGCTGTCCATTTGCGTGCACAGCATGAGCCGGGGATTTTGACTTGTCTTCTCCATTGGGCTTGTATGAGGGCTCAATCAGAATCAATTGACGTCTTGATGCAAATCCACCCCGAGTGAAGATCGTTTCTGAAAATGATGTACTTCCTAACTCAGTGTCATCATACAACTTCTGAATAGTGCGAATGGGTGTGGCAAGTCGGGCTCGATGATGTCTGACTACTCTCAGAAGATCCAACAGTATAACTTCCTGTAACCTCAAACAACAGATGTACACATCAGTATCTTCCTAACGTAAAGTCATTTACACCTCCAACGAGAGATTATTCTCCTTTCTGCCATCACAAGTTGTGAAGCAATAGGCTTCGACACATCGACAAATAGACTCCTTGAGAGAGTTACTATCTTACAGAACATGCTTAGTTACAAGTTGCATGGTAGAGAATCTGAGCCACTTCCCGAGCAGAAACATGTATGGACTACCATGGTATAGATCAGAGAATGCATGTGCTACAAGTACAAGATCTGTGCTTCAGGTGAGTCAACACATTAACACAAAGGTCAAATTTCATGCCAATTCAAAAGTTCAAGCGTACCTTGACACATAGGTATTCTTCAAAACGTGATGTCTTAACAAAACAGGAAATCAGTATCTGTATTCCACAAAATATTGAGAAGAAGATCAACTTCTGATAAGGGATCATTCTAAAATGATGAAAAAAGGAAGAATACGAAGTCAGAAACACTAGTATGTTGCTGACCTGAAGAGCTTGATTTTCAGGATTAATGTTTTCCAAAAATACCCTTCTGTGGAGCTTCTGCTGTTCCACTAGAGGATGCTTGGCCAAGACTTTGCGCATATCAGCAACAATATTCTGCGAATGGAAATAAACTGGCATTCAGAGAAGATGTATTGCAGGCCTTTGCTTGCGCCAAGAGAATCACAATGACAGAAATACAATCAAGATTACTCACATTAGTCTCACTAACATCCAAGTGACTGATTGCAATATGAGTCTTGATACGCCAATGAGTCTTCTGACTGAGGTTTCTCACCACGTTCACTGTGAACTTGTGGTTAGGAATGTGGACTGCTTCACGATCATCACCTCTTATAACTGTTGGTGACCACCAGCCTACATGCTGGTGATAAGAGAATCTCATTTTAGTATGTGCTAGTATAGTAAAAAGACATGGACTAAGCAGGTATATTATTGTAGTGAAATACTTCCACCACAACAAATTACAGAACACAGGGAGTAGATAGCAATATCTAGCAACAGAGTCATCTTGGGTTGGGTTTCTTAAGAACTGCAGTCTGCATTAAAAAATAAATTAAAAAAAATCTAAGAATACTAACCTCAACAGTACCCGACACATCAGAACCATCAATCTTTGCTTGAATCCATTCATTAACAACAAATGGTCGTGTTGCATGGATCATCACACTTGACAGAAAATTTGTAAATATCTGCAATATGAGCTTAGCACATGATTTGATTTTATCACTAAGATGCAATTGAAGACAGTTGCAATGAAATACAGTAGCCTACAAGAAAATAATACAAACACACCTCACGTCCAGCAAGTGTCAGCAACACAGTTCCAAGACCTCCAGCAGTCAGCCATTTCTGAGTTGAAAAACCCAACAGCTCCATAAAAAGGGAAACAGCAGCGACCCACACTGCAGTGTATATAGCTCTACCAGCAAATTGGAAGCCCATCTGTTGAGGAGACGTGAATTTTCAGATGGAAACACAAATGCACTATGCAGCCATAAAAAGAACCAGCCAACTGTGGAACCCTCAAATGCACATAAGCCATATCACCAAGGTAACAAAGGCTTTATTGCAGAACACTCCAAAAATACTAACACTTAACAACTATATGCAGGAAGTTCAGTGTAGGAAAATCAGAGTACATTGCTATCCACATAGAAGACATGTGAGAGGTGTAGAAAACCTCCCCCCCCCCCCCCCCCAAAAAAAAAAAGAAAGAAAGAAAGGAAGAAGCAATCATGTAGCAGTCCAAAAAACTTTACTTATTTGAGAATAATTTGGTAAGCCCATATGAGGAATATGTGAATACTTTGCTGTAAATTTGTTGCTTGTTAGTTGAGTAATGTTGCTAATCAAAATACAGAAAACCCAAGAGCAAATATTTAACAATTGGAACACATTAGACTACACAGAAGCCAAGAACCAATTATATTTTATTTACTTTTCATGAATTGTGCTAATTGAAGCGCAAGTGACTTACATTCCTCGTATCAGTAGGATCATTTGTCTCCATGAAGTATTTCTGAGCTTGGTGAATTACACTGCCAGAATAATTCATCATGAGTTGATCATAAAGAATACTGATTACAATACAATGAGTCAATGACTGGAAAAAAAGGGGGTTTCCATACCAGCCGTAAGAAAAAGAGAGAAGAAAATGACAACCTCTATGCGTTAATTGGCATATGTACATACTACTGCATAACAAGGTGGAACAGAAAGAAAAAGTGGGGAGAGGCATATAATATAACTGCTATGAACACATATACATTGCAGCCTAGCATACAGGCAGACATGAAATAGGAAGGACAGCCTTTTTAATTATTATCTTCTACACCTAAAGATAGAAAACCCCCGCTCACCTGGCTCCTGGAAATCCAAATAAAGAACAAAGCCAAAAAAGCCAATAGAAAATTGTAGGCAACAATCAGGTTAATCAGAAAAGATAAAGCACCCCTCTCTTTTTTTTTGGGGGGGGGGGGGGAGGGTGGTTTACCTTGATAGGCAGTAGGCGAGTGCCAGCACAGTCGACAGCGACTTTACAAAAGTCAGAAGTCTTTGTTTCACAAGTTCACTGGCAGCTGTAGGCATAGCAATTGTATCCAGAGCCCTGCACAAATGCACATCTCATCATTAGCCCCCTTTAGCAACGTGTGGAAATAGGACTAAAATATTTGTTTCACCAGAAAAACGCATCAAGCCAATGTTGAGGGTGCGGGGGGTAAGAAAAGAAAGGACTCCATTGGTTCTGAGAACCCTGTCAACCTTTGGAAGGAAAAACAATTAGGAAGAACATTTCCTCTCTACCTTTTAATTGAATTTGTTTTCTTAACAAAAGAAAACTTTGACAAACTTCTGGGGACACCAATGCAAGGAAAATTTTGACAAGTTTACAAAGGATGAAGGATTGACATGGTGTAATTACTAATACTACCTGCAGATCAGAGCTGCACCAGTCCAGAGCAGTACAGGTTGCAGATAAGATGTCATAACATAGCTTGCTGTACTTTTCCTCCAGCTGCTGTCAGTTTTCTACAACTCGAAAAATGGGAAGATCAGGCATTGAATCGGCGTGGGAATACTTAAAAATACAGACATAAATCGAACGACATAGACATAAAAATACAGATATTAAATCGAATTACATAGACATCTCTAAATTCGTAATAGAAACAAAACAAATCACACCATTGCATGCACTAGATCACAAGTCGGCATCATTTTATCAAAACACGAGAACTCAAATTTTAAGCGAGTGAGCTTTCAGCCTCTTATCATCAGTCTAGCAATGGAATCTACAGAGCCGACACTTTAGAAGGCTGCCTTACATGTAAAAACAAGTTTCTGCTGATTCTCACAAGTGGTCCCAAACCCAATAGAGCAAATATGATGATGCCAACAGCTGGAACCAGCTTTTCCACAAGAGGGCTACCTTTTAAAGCATCGCATGACCTGGACAGCAAATTTAAATAAAACAATCTAAGGTAGAGTGAAAGGGGCCGGGGAGGGGATACCCGAGTTCAAGCATTATAACACAAATTAAGAACACATTCAAAGACATGATCTAATAATAAATGATTCATAAAGCAACCAATGAGATGGGGCAATGGGCTAAAGCTGCTAAAATGGTCATGGTATGTCTAGAAATACATTGCTGGAGTTTCCATCTTCAGAATGGCAAGCTTGTGTGATGCAAGTTTGCAGTGACCAAGATTTTCTGTTCTTCCCTGCCGATGTAGAAAACTCTATTATGGTATTAATGGTTTGCTTCTTTAAGAAAAATTACATTTGTGTGAAGTTTTCATACATTGAGTATGCTCATCTTTACATGACCACCATAAGCATCTGGATCATCTGGACTGTGATGTGGCATATCCGAAAGCCCTAAAGTGTGAGAAATCTGCTAGCTAGGAAGATAAAAACTGACAGCCTGATCAGATACTCGATGAACTTTTCACATTTATCATCGGCATATGGTTAAGTACTTAAGTGCTATTGATGGAACATGTGAAGTCTATCTGTTTCCATACAGAAGTGCTGCAGGCACATAGAGATATAGATCCCGTCAAGGTAGAAATGAATCATAAATGAGACCTAGTTAAAGCACTGGGAGCCAGCTAAAGGAGAGCACTTTACTTTGTTTAGAAAGAACTCTCCAATAGTCTTCACCAGAGAAAAGGTTCATTCTGACCAGATTTCAAACTACAAGGTCTGAAATTTGTTGTACATTCTTGATATTAAGATCAAGGGCGGGCCAACTTTCAGAAAGGAATTCTCAACTTTAACATGAAATCACAAGGTGAAATGAACAATACTCTTGTCATGAGCTCGGAAGCCAACTTCAAAGATTTGAATACATACCACTCATGTCCCCTCTTTTACAAGATCTAATGTGTAACAACACTTCCTATTTCTTTTCCATGTTTCCATATATGCGTAGACAGAGTGTATTGTTGGTGAAACGAATAATCAACAATTTCTCCAAAAGCCAGAGTGACTACTCACACCAACAACATTGCAAGCAGCAATGGTAATTTGAATTGCAATAAATACTCTCAAGTGCACCTAATTTCATGCAGAACATGAAAAAAAAAGGATAAATATTAGAAGAAAAGTACTACGTAGAAAATACTCGCATTTCTGAGATCATTACTCAACCTTTTCCAAGCAAAAAGAAAAGAAGATAAAAGAGAAACCACACTCACAGCAGAAAAAGCAACACGCGAAACAAAGGCTTCACTGTTTAAAGATGATACCTTGCTAATGCGGCCATCGCAGTCTTCACTGTAGAAATTGCAACATTTTGGCCACAAAATAAAAAAGAATGGCATCTCACAACATTGCATCTGTGAGGCACGCTAAACTTTGGTCTATGTATACTGGAGGACAGATAGCTCCACGAATCTTGTCTCTATAAATTAAAACTTTGCAAGATTAGTAAGACGCAGATAATCAGAAACTGCAGAGTCTGACTAAGCTTTTTAGTTAGAATATATTCTAAAGAATCAGCGCAAGAAGAAACTATGAAAGAAGGAAAAACTCTTACAGTGATTGGTAAATTGCGCCAGTAGTGAGTAGTTACCACTAAAATTACCCTTTGAATACAATGACTTTTGCGGCCCTCAGTCAAAGTCCCAAATCCTCCTCTAGTGTTTTGGAAGGGGGGGGGGGAGGTGTGGATAACTGATAAAGGAATGCCAGATACATTTATCTGAACCATATAGCCTTGCCGGCTGAAAAAAACAACAATTGAAGAGAAAAGAAAAATGCTACTTCCAGCAGCTTAGTTCAGTTGTGCTTAGTTAGTCTCCTCTTATTGGACCATGTGTACAGCATATGCTAGAAATTGGGTCGTTGAATCCAATAGATGCTATGGATAGCTACAAGTTTTCACTCCAACATGAGCATATGACTACCAAGCCTGTGACAAAGTAAATGACTACTACAAGGAAGACTGCTAACAATTGATTACAAAGTTAACAATGACAATGTTGAACTAATCTAGCCACTAAGCATTAGCTCACATAGCATGTGTGCCACTTCATCGTCACCACACACCAGTTGCAATATGAGGTAGCCAAAATAGATGACAATAGGGCCTGGGCCTAGTTGTGTCACCCGCACCACTCTTAAGCCCTACCTATGGTCCCAGTTATTACACCCAAACCACCTTTTGGGGGGAGAAACCAACCAAACTAAAATTCAGAAAGAAAAAAAAAAAAAATGCAAAACCAGTTTAACAGAAAGAATTAGCCACATGCAACTAGGAGAGCAATAAGAACTAACAATTCAGCTGGAATTCTTTTTTAGCATGATTTTATAAATTAGTTAAGTCTTCCTGGTACTTATCCCAAATTGAAAGTTACAAAATCCCTTTCCCTCATTCAACACTTATGGTATAAAGCACATCGAAAATCTGCTAGCTTCATTAAGCATAAGGCTATGAACATAAAGCAACACTCTGTTAATAGTAAGAGAAGGAAATCATACTGAAGCAAATGATGATGAAGCTGCCGCCGAGAATCCCTGATTTCCTGGTCCTGAAACAAACTGAAGCACAAACTTAAGCAGATTGACAGCCTTCCCAAAGATACTTAACAACAAATCAGAAATCAATACAATTGATCGATGCAATTCACAAACCTTGAATTGTTTACTCCGCTCCTGGTTCCTGCAAACCCCCAATGACGGGGAAAATTGCAGAGAAACCGCCAGAGCCATCGTCAAACGATATTTCACCTTCAGAATCTACCAATCGCATAAAAATCACAACACAAACACCGAAAATTTGGACTTATAGAGGCAAATTATCTTCGAATGTGAAAAATTCGCAGGAATCTCAGCGAAACCCTAGAAAACAAAGTAACAGCAAGTCAATCATGAATCATCAATCCAAACATCAGCAGAACTTGATAGTTAGTATACCAACAACAATTCAGCAATTATGCATCCATGAAGAACAGCTTGAGAATTTACTAACCTCAATTGAGAAGAAGTTCGAGTTGAGGAAGCTCTTCGTACTTCTGCGAAAATCAAGTTAGAGAGAGAACGATTGAAATAGAGAAAGAGAGAGAGGGAGGAAGGGAACCTACAGCGGAGGGAGAAATGGTGAGTGGTCCAGAGCGCGCAGGCGGGCGGGTGGTGGGTCAGGATTGTGGAGCTTCGTGGACAATTTTAAAAATTTGTTTGAAATAAACAGAGATTATTCGTCAGTTGGTATTAACACGTTTTGATTGCATGAGGCAGAGGACATGCTCCTCTTGTATTCACCAATGAAATGGCAAATTTCCAACGGGATTGTGGTCCTCGTTTTAGTTCTCCTTCGGATTGGCAATTTTACAAGAAGAATGTTGTGCACGCAACGTAAGAAAGATATCTTAGTTGTTTTTGGCCATTTGGTACAATAATCAATTCAGTTGGTGGACTGCAAATTTGATATAAATTTAATTTGTTAGATGCTCATATCCCTATATATTCTAATATATAAAATATTTGATTGTTTGAGTATTAAAGATATAAATAGAGCGTTTAATTTTAAATTTACATCATTTTTTAATTATGATATATACATATATATAATTTTTATCAATAAAATTAGTCACAATTTACAAATTATGTTTTGATGGTCATGAATATAACAATAGTCTAAATTTATCAATAAAAACTTCATTTTAAATCATAATCATGTACACTATTATTCTTTAATGCATAAATTCGGCATCATTATCCCTCTATTACAATAATAAATACGTTATACTTCCTCCACCTCATATTTATTATCAAAAAATCATTTTATTTAATCCCACAATATTGCCAAAGTTTACTTTTCCAACAAAATATTAATGTTTTTAATTGTTAAAAACCTAGTTCAATCATATAAAATTCTAAATTTATTTATTTGTAATTCAAAGCCTATAAAATGTACTAATTATTTTCTTAAGTTGTATAGTAATTGTACTATCTTTTTTTATTTATAGGATATGCCCAATTAAATAATCGAACCACGTAACCCTCCTCCCCCCAAAAAAACGAAAAGATAAATGAACCAAAACCAAAGTCAAAAGAGAAAAACGAGAAAGTGAAGATAGAAGCAGCCAAGATCATCGATCTTTTCCCCAATCTCCCTCGTCTTGCGATTTTGAGATTGTATGAGTACCGATTGGAAGTAAACTTACACATTAATTATATTTGTTCGAGGATTTATGTGCCTGTAGAGAAGAGTTATGGTTCGTGATTAAGTAAAGATGCTTGTATAATCCATCTATTGGTTGTAGCAAATATTCTATGCTTTAATTGTCATTGCCAACCTCTTTTGGTTTGCCTATCATTTATGCATCAAACCAAACAATCATAGGCAAAAGAAGTAGAGGGCAATGTAGTCAACCATTTAGCTTTTGTAATACATTCAAGAACTGGAGTACCATTTCATTCAATGCTTTTCTTTGACGATGAATACAGAAATATTGAAGCGGTAACCTCTCATTGCTTCTTCTTCTACCATTCTACGTCCAAAATGATTTTCTCTCTTCAAAATGTCTTTCTTTTTTCATGGAGAAACTATTCCTATGAAGAAAAACACTATTGTTATGGTGTGAAAGTCGGGATATATATAGGTACGTGAAAATGCTGAAATTAACATGTTTGAATTCTCCTGGGATTTGCAGGTATCAAAAATGGGTGTCACATGTGTCTGGGTGGACAGGGGAGTAACCCTTGAGGCGTTGAAGGCAAGGGCTTGCAAAATTCTCTGAAAAATCAAGTTCTCATGGCATGATCGGTAGAAATTGACTTCTATACCTTTGCTTTTGTATGATACGCAATCTGATGTCACTGATGATGTACATCCTGTAAGGAGAGAAAACTGATCTAATGTGCTGCTATGAATTGTTTGTGAGCTGTGAGAGGGATTTTTTGTTTGCACAATGAAGAATCAAGTGACAAAATGAAGAAATATATGGAAACTAAACTCTTGAATGAGCTGCATATGAGGTAAGGTTAGATTCTACTAATTTATTCCATGCTTCTAACTCGAAGGGCGTGTGTGTGAGGCTGGGTATAAACCTATTCTAAACCTTCAACCTATCAAATTAAATTTCTGGTTGTGTTGGTTATTGAATAATTAAGATATTTTGAGCAAAGGCATAGACCCTATCCATATATCAATTGATGAATTTATGTATTAGTAACTAAACATGTTTTCTAAAGTTATCATTGGCAATGTTCAAGAATGAAGCGTAATTTAATACAAACTTATATTTTTTATTGCTTTTTTTTTGGGGGGGGGAGTAATCAAATTTTCTCACTTAGTTGCTATTATTAATTTAATTTTCCATGCCATACAAGTTGAGTTCAGTTATTGACCGAATCAACTTTAATCTTAATAGAAAATAATTTTACAAATGTGATTTTTATAATTCTGTGAAGTGTTTAATTGTTAAACGTATTTTCAATTTTTAATAAGTTTGAACTCGTCAAAAAATATTATAGCATTTTTTTATAAGTGCTTCAAAATTAGCCCCTTTGCTATAATGATATTAGTAGAAATGCGACCGTCTACATCTAAATCTTTTTAAATCATATGAAAGTTAGACTGTTATTTTTATTTTTTTTGGGGCTGTTGTATGAATGTATGAACTATGAAGTGTGAACCATAGACCCCCCAAAAAAAAGAGCCCAATAAAAAAAAAAAAAAAGGGGGGGAAAAGATAAGCAGACTACATTAGAACGAGGGAGAAGTGGCGGGAACACAATGGAAGCAATAGACAAGAAGAGCCCTTCAAATTGGCGACGGGAAGAGAGGGAAACGGGTGAAAAGAGAGTTATAGGTAGAAAATGGCGGCAGAGGAGGATAACAAAGTGAAGATCGAAGCAGCCAAGATCATCGACCTATTCCCCACTCTCCCTCGTCTCGTCGTCTTCGGTCTCGATTACGCCCTCTGGCCAGTCTACTGGTGATTTCTTCTCCTCTACTCTGCAATCTACTGATTACAGCATAATTTGCTTTGATTTGGCTTCTTTTGATCTAGTACTTGCATACTTGTTGAAAAATTCTGTCCTGATCTCTTAAATTTTTTGAGTAATGGAGAACAATTGATGAATTATTGAAAAATCTGGAATGTCTGTTCAAATGCTCTCGACAACTTTGACCTAGCATTTTCTCAAAGAAAGAATTAGTATTTAGGCCAATTTCTAGTCTCAGTGCTCAGAATTCTATGTGAATTGGGCCTGTGCAAATGCCAAATTCCAATGGTTAGAACTTAGGAGGAGTTGGGATCTTGAAATTGTATGAGTAGAGGTAAACTTACTCATTAATTGTATTTGTTTGAGGATTTTACGCGCTTGTGGAGAAAATTTATGGTCAGTGATTAAGTAAAGATGCATAAACAGCCCATCTATTGGGGACTCTTCAATTGTTGCACAGAAAAACTATTCATAGGAGGCAACACAGTGTTTTTATGGTATGTAAGTGGGGAGCCATTTCAAGATATTCTATGATGGTCTCTTTTTCAATATTTTTCCAATTGAGTGTCCTTTTTCTTGAGGTCCCTTGGAGACAGAAACGCTGGAAACTTGAAAAGTTATAGATGAGAAAGATATAGGCACGTGACAATGTTGAACGTTAACATATTTGAATTCCCATGGGAATTGCAGGTGTCAAAACTGAGTGTCACATGTGTTCGGGTAGACAGTGAAATAACCCTTCAGGCGTTGAGGCAAGGGCTTGCAAAATTATCCCAAAACTCGTGGCATGATTGGCAGAGATTGACTTTTGTACCTTTGTTTTTTTTACTACACACGATCTGCTGTCATTGGTGATATACGTATACTGTAAAGAGAGAAAACTTACCTAATCTGCTGCTGTGAATTGTTTGTGAGCTGTGAGAGAAAAACCTTTTGTTTGTAGAATGAAAGAATCAATTGATTCAATAAAGAAAAACAAGGAAAACTAAACTGGTGAATGTAGTGCATATGTGATGAAGTGAGATTCTACTGTACAGGATGCAGGAGCGTATTCTGATTGACAATGTCACAAGGAATAACCTGAAATATCCCTGATTCACCAATCAAATTGTCGCTATGGTGCTTGTTTTGGAATCTGCTGGTTCAGCTCTTTGAATGATCATCCCCCCCCCCCAAATAATGGATTCGCCTGTTTTTGCTGAAATGTCGCCAATTTATGTTCACTTTTTACACACACGCTTAATCGCCTTTAGGATGTACTTTTGTGTCCTTCATGTCGAATCCTTGAACCAATTATTCTTGGCCTTCTCATCAGTCCTGCAAACTCTGAAGTGCCTCTTCAATATACCAAAGATTGTGAATTTGCTACGTGCAGCTTCTCTCTTTCATTATATGTGCAATGATTGCTTGCTCGAGTTCTCTTGCTAGCAATTCCTGTTCCTTTCGATCATCATCACCAATTTGCAGCTTGAGATTACTGACTCCTTGGTGCTCATTTTTATCTGTTTCTTTCTTGGGCATTCTCTCAACCTCTGCTTGTGCAAGCAAAGATGCTTCTAACTTTTTACGGATTGCCTGGCTTTCTTCAACCTGCATGTTCAGGCGCTCTGCTATTGACCTCCAAACTTGCAACTCAAATTCGAGTTCAATTCCTTCGTTGGTTTTGTCTGTTAACTCAGAATCAACTCGCTTAAGAACATCATGCACTTCTAGCAGTTCATCGGTTAATTTTGTTTCCATGTCCACAGCTTGTTCCATTACACTAAGCTGGCTCTTTGAGGATTCATCAAGCATATCCTTGTATCTGTTGAGTTCCTCTTTTACAGTAAGCTTCTCCTTGCATTCCCTTTCAAGATCAGCCTGAACTTTAGACAGGTAATCATTCATCATCTCCAACTGCTTCTTTAAATATGCTACACTGTCCTCTTTCTCTTGACTTTTCTCATCTGATGCAATGTTGGAAGATTCTGATCTCATGGGGTTTAGCATTAAAGATTGCTGTTTGCAGTTTCTCTCTTTCATAATATGCGCAAGGATTGCTTCTTCTAGTTCTCTTGCCAGTAATTCCTGTTCATGTTGTTCACTGTAAAAAATCTGCGAGGGTTTTAATGCCTTTTTTATGGCATTTGTGGCATTTGGTTCTCCGCCCATCATTTCTTGGTTGAAGAAAATGTTCTGTTGCTTGACATTACACATGCCTGGGTCCTTGTTTCCCATTTCTTGCTTGGACAGTTCCAAAAGCTGTGCTTGTGCAAGCAGAGATGCTTCTAGCTGTCTGCGCATTGCCTGGCTTTCTTCAAGCTGCATTTGCAGGCGCTCTGCTGTTGATTTCCAAAGCTGCAACTCTAATTCCATTTCACTTCTTTCAATGCTTTTGTCTGTTAATTCAGTATCAACTCTCTCTAAAACGCCTCGCACTTCTTGCAGTTCATCGATTAGTTGTCTTTCAGCATCAGCAGCTTGTTCCATTAGAGTAAACTGGCATTCAGTGGACTCATCTAGCATCTCCTTGTACCTGTTGAGCTCCTCTTCTAACGCTTGCTTCTCCCCATGTTCCTTTTCAAGAACAGTCTGGCCTTTAGCTAGCGAAACTCTTTCCATCTGCCCCATTAATTGGGCTGCGCTGCCCTCTATTTCTTTGATTTGCTGATCCGACGCACCTCGTGACAATTCTGATGTCATCAACTCTAACACTATTGGGAGCTTTGTATAGTTTTTCTCTTTCATAATGTGTGCAAGGATTGCTTCTTCTAGTTCTCCGGCCAGTAATTCTTGTTCTCGTTGGTCATCACCATCAATCTGCGACAATTTTGATGCCTTTTCGATCTCATCTTTGGCATTTTCTTCTGTGACCATATTATCTTGGTTGCGCCAAACAATTTTCCGCCCAAGATTGCTGATCTTTAGGTCATTTTCATGTGTGTCTCGGTTAGGCAGTACTACTGCCTGTGCTTGTGCAAGTAGAGATGCTTCTAGCCTTTTCCTCATTGTCTGGCTTTGTTCAAACTGTTTTTCTAGGCGCTCTGCTATTGATTTCCAGGCTTGTAACTCCAACTCGAGCTCACTTCCTTCATTAGTTCTGTCTGTTAACTCGGAATCTACTCTATCTAAAACGACTTGCGCTACTTGCAGCTCATACGATAATTCAGCAGCTTGTTCCATTAAACTGAGCTGGTTTTCAGAGTATTCATCCAGTAGCTGCTTGCACGTATTGAGTTCCTTTTGTAAGGTATGCTTCTCATCACGTTCCTTTTGAAGATCATTCTCGACTTTAGCCAAGGAACTCTTCTTCGTCTCCAACTGCTCAAGTAATTGGGCCACACCGCCCTCTTTGTTTTCATTTTGTTCATCTGTGCTGGCCTCTGAAAATTCTGATCTCGTTGAATGCAACTTAGAAGACAACTCTTCATTCTGCAGCTTCAACTGGGTTAACGAAGAATAACATTCTTCCAGTTCCTTCTTGAGCTTTTCTATAACTTGATCCTTCATCTCCAAGTCGGAAGTGCAACTATCATCTCCCTTGAACACATTTATTGTGGGCGATTTCGCCTGATTTTCAGCTTCTGAACATTTTTCCTGCAGAACTGTGACAATAGTTTTAAGGCTTTCTGTCTCATCCGTAAGTGCATTGATCATAAGTTGTTGTTCTATATCCCTCTCTTTTGCTTCATGTAAGGACTCTAATAGTTGCTTGTTCTCCCCTTCCAATTCCTTCACCTGTTCATTGCAATCAGCTCGTCGCTCCTCATTCGTTGCATTAAGCTGTTTAACCTTGTCTATCTCAGATTTCGCTGCTTCTATCACATTGCTTACCTTCTCCATTTTCATACATTGCAAGCTTCGCTTCGGCAATGTTTATACCTGAGAAAAGAAAAGATACACCCATTTCAATCTCTCATAATTTGCACTTGATTCTGATAATTTCCTTGAAAATTGTAAAAATTTAAATTAATCAAATATTGGGGGTGCCAAGAACTGGCTATAAATGTAGGATACTTGGACACAGGAAATTGAGATGAACCCTAAAAGATTTGGTAAAAATGGAAAATAATCATGTAATCACATATGAAATTCGCAGCAAAAACAGAGCAATTTGTCTCCTTTTAATAGGCTGCTCCTGAGAAATTGAAAAAAATAAAAATAACCAAAAGAAAATATTGTTAACAGACCTGTTTAACGTGATGGGTGCTTCTTTCAAATAAATAAGCAAAAATTCTTCAATTTTCCCCTTTGGTTTTTGAACGATTAATGCACAAATTCTTGAGGGTGAAAATTAGGGTTGGGATTAGGGTAGAATTAATTGATTTTTACTGGGTATGTTTTTAGCTGCTGGAGGGAACAGAAAGAAAACAATAATAAAATGAAGAACACAAAACAGGAGAAAGGGAGAAGGGAATCGTTAAAAATAGCCGTTAAGACTTAAGACAAGGGGAAGAACAGGATAAGGCCTGCGTAAGTGTCAAAATTTTCGATCCACCTTTTTCTTTTTTGGGTCTCCCATTGGTAATTGATTAGGGTATCCGTATGATTAAGGTCAGGGGTTAAGGCTATGCTAATCCGCATGAGGATCGGGTAGAATTAGGGTTAAAAAATCCTATTTATCAATTCTCATAATTCAACCTTCAGCTTGACCCGACCCTCAATATGAGCAGGTTTAAATGTAACTAAAAGATTTTGAGATATTTAAATTTTGTTATAGTTACTAATGAATTTATCAATCCTACATGAATTACAACATGTAGCTTATGCTTTTGTAGATTGACAACTTTTGCAAAATCGTTTGAGTTGCGAAAACTTGATCGGAATCAAGTCTCCAGTTTTAAAGTTAGAGCTTAATTAAAACAGTGCCAAAGTTAATAGAAATTTAAAGTATAAAAGAGACAATAGGGCTTGTGTTTTGTATATTGTCTAAAAAAATCTGTTGTATATTGTGAGAATTGGGCCTATTGTACTCTTGCCCAAGCTTGGCAATGCCGACCCGTAACACCATGCATCTGATCTGATGAACAGAGGGGGTATTTGGTAAACAGGCCTTTGAAGAGTTTTTTGGCTAAAAAGAGTTTTTTTGACCAAAATTAGCTGTTTGACCAAGAAAAAAGCTGATCTTGATATTTGGTGAAAGAGCTTTTTAGAAGAGTTTTTTGGGTCCAAAAAGCTAATTTGAAAAAGCTAATTCCATGAGCTTTTTGGAAGGACTTTTTGAAGAGTTAGCCTTTTGTCTCACAACTTTATCAGAAACAGCTAATTTTACCAAATAATTTTTCAATAAATAACCAATTCAAATAGCTAACTCAAACGGCTAATAGCTAATATAAATAATTAACAGCTAACATCTAATAACTATTTGCCAAATAAGGCCATAATTTTTGGCTTATGTCGTTCAGTGTGATTGAAAGGTCCTCTCTTTCGATGTCACGTTGCCTTCATCAAAAGATATTATTAAGAAGTATAATCTAATCTGTATATATCTATGGCATCTTTTTGTTTGTCTTTTGACGGTCGAAATGTGCAAGAGAAGCGGCAGTGGAAGAATTCAAAACTTGATTATAAACAAAAATTTTAACTAAAAAAGTTGGCCTCAGGGTGATTGCAAGAGACCGATGGGCTAATTGCCTAATAGCAATGTAGCTATAGGAATATCCCTTAATCATTGAGGATTTTTCATATTTTATTAACGAAAATTTAGAAATTATTGGCCCCCGTAAGTGGATAAAATTATTTTAATATAATTGCTTTTTAGTTTAAATGGTTCATAAAAGATGACATAATATAACTTTGGCAGCTACAAGATCCAATATTTATCCAAGTAGAATGCTTATCATATCTTTTAACTAACTTGTAAAGAACCATCGACTATATATCTTTAAGTACTTTGATAGTGTATTTTATATTGCATCATTGATAGTATAGCTTAATTATTTTGATAGTGTCTTAAATAGTGGCTTAATTGACACTCTTTATTCATAGCCAAGTGGGTAACTGGGTAGTGCTGATAAAAATTCGAATTTGGATTAAATTTAGGTCAGACAAATCAGACAATGTCAAAATGCAGCCAAGAAATTGATATCCAATATCCAATTTTTTCAGATCGGACAATTCGGACCAACATAAATTTGAGTCAAAATTAGGTTTGGACAATATAAATATAAAAATATTGTGTCTGGATTCAAAATTCGGATGAAAATTTTCATAACTGTATATAACTTTTTTAGATCGGATAAATTTGAATATTCAGATCGGATCAGTTTTTCTAGCGCTACAACTGGGCATTAGCAAATTTTGATTTCAATAAAGTGCTGTATATTTTTTTTTCACTTGTATTTTTTTTTTTTTATTTGGTGCCTGTCACATCTATAATAAGATGGGCCCTATGCCATCCTTTTCATGGTCACCTGGAAAATGGAAGTGAATGGCTGAGAGTTTTTTGGATTGAATCAATATCTTTCCATTCATAAGGCCGAAAAAACAATAGTGGGCAATGCCGCAAAGGGTTTTATTGGACCGCTGGATTGAACGAATATTGCTTTTACTAACAACTTTTTGAAGTTGGCACGTAAAATGAGTGAAAATTAATAGTATTTTTCGTTTTTCAGTTTAGATTTTATTTTTGGTTTAAGATTTTGGGCAATATTTGTTAAAAAGCAACTGATCTATGAAAAAATTACGATTAAAACCTTCAGTCCAACAACAGCATTTATATGATTTTAATTACAAGTGGAAATTTTATTTTGGCCGTGTTCGGCAATAGCGTTTGCAGTGATTTTAGATTTTTAAATTATATTCAACATTAAGGGCCTGTTCTTTTTGTCGGTAAATTGGAGTGGTTAAAAGGGTCAAATGAGTTAAAGTAGGTCGAAGTGAGTTGAATTTTTTTGTGCGATAAATTGAACTTGGTTAAAATAGTGAAAGTAGATTGAAGTAGGTTAAAGTGGGTTAAAGTGGGTTGAAGTAAGTTGAAGTAGGTTAAAGTGAGTCGATGTTGGTATTTTGGAATTTACCCACGAAAAGAACAGACCCTAAGTCTAAATCAGCAATACACTTCAACGAATAGAGGATAATTTCTCATAAATAAATCAGCAATACACTTCAACGAATAGAGGATAATTTCTCATAAATTACCTATCAATTCTTTAAAAATTTGAAGACAATAAAACAATAACTAAACTTTGCCAATTTAATTTATGAAAAACGTAATATTCCTAAATGTCAAATGTACTACTTAAATCTTGGAAGGTACAAAGTTATTTCTACTAGTTGTCGACCAACCATTAGTTTTAGTTGCCAAATTTTCAAAGAGGTTAGACAAATTCTCAATTAATTGTGCATGCAAATTCGTCAAAAAGTTAGCACTAGGAGCAACATATTTGGGAAACTGTCTATGGTCGTTTGTTTGGGCCATTTTGACAAGCACCTCAATTTATGGATACTTTATTTTTGATGGGTTAATATTTAATATTTATCAATGTTTTTATTAATTTAAATTAAAATGCTTCAAATGATTTTACATTTATTTTTTTAAATAAGGTTTTATGTTTGAGTATCAGTTTTTGAATGGGAAAATTTTGTGTTGAAAAAAGTCTTATATCTTATGAATGAACAATTAACCTGATAAGTTAACAGGTGATTAAAGACCCCCCAAAAAAATGTACAGGTTGGTTCAAGTAGTTTGACACTTGTTTCCTTAAGTAAAGTCTCGGGTGTGAGTCTTGTGAATGGAGAAAATCTGTAATGGAAGAGCTCTACCTCTTATTGAGCCAACAATAACTCGGGTTTAGTGAAATGGAGGATTCAATACCACACAAAAAGATGCCGAGAAAAAAAAGAGTCAAGACAAAGAGGGGGGGGGGGGGCAGCAATTGTTGACATAATGGAGGAAAATCGGTTACTTGCAAGACCACACCATGGGATAAAGTATGGGTCATATTCTCTAAATCATTCAAATTACAACTCTAGTTATAAAAAAGTTAATTAATTAATTAATGAAGAAGGGGAATCATAATTAGTTGGGTGATCATGATCATAATGTTCCTGCCCATTGCCAGGTATTTGGATAGCAATCAATTTTCCAAGTTGCCCCTCTTAACTTTTTCCTCACGAAAATTATGCTGATATTTCGATGCCTAGTTTACTTTAATCATCCACCCACTTCATTTTTTCTAGCCTGATGACTCTATATGAACCAAGTGACATTAGATTGTCATTTTAAAAGAGTGGTTGATAATGACTACTTGTTTTTATCTTATAATTTTGTAATTGATTGTTTATCTGAGTCTTAAAGTGAATTTTGGAGCTTATTTTAAATTTTAGAAGTTGTTCTTTTTAACTTCGTATAAGTAATTTAACTTATCAATGTTAATGCATGCTAATGAGCGTTAAACAATGTTGATAAGTCTTGATCAATGGTAGAGACTGTTGATCAATGCTGAAATTATAACTACGAGATATGATAGTTGCAAATTGATGTTGATGAATACTTAACGCTGGTAATGAGTACTTATGACAAATTGAAAAGAACATACCTTTAACACAAGTTTTAGAGTTTCCCCATAATAACAATCCTTTTTTGTATATAAACTAGACTATATAATTTTTTCCAAAGCTTATGTTTTCATTACAAGTTTTAGAGTACAAATATCCTCCGCAAAATTAAGATTGATTTATGACTTCTAAGGCTCTTTATAAATGTTTAGCATAACAAATAGAGTAGATTATGTTATCTCAAAAAAAAAAATAATTGAACTATCAAAGCCCACTTTGTGAAACAAATGCTCTATTATCAAATGAAAATTGTGATCTATATAAAATCTACATTAGATGAAAAATCTTGTTTGGGGGGGGGGGGAATTTGTTATCCTCCGTCTTAAAAAAAAGGAGAAAACTTGTTACATTTATAAATAAACAAAGAAATTGCTGCAAATTGTCTTTGAGAGAAAGTGAAAAAAGGGTAGTGGATAATCATATCAAGTTTTTTAATTTAAAAAAAAAAAGTCACTTTGTGAGGTTTCTTGAGGAATTATATGGCTTGGAGCCTCGCAGACACTGAATGATTGGCCTCTAGAGTAGCCACGTAAGCACAATCAGCAGGTGAACAATTTACGTAATAAGGTAAATAAGATTAATTTATGTAATAAGGTAAATAAGAATTTATTATTAATTATAGGTATGATGAATAGTGGGATAACTTATTTAGAGAATACTTAAGGTTGGCTTCGATCAATTTATTAATGGCCCGTTCTAATAATTCGATAGTTTTGTGCTTCTTGTCAATTTCTATGCCATATTAATTTATACGATAAATTTGGTAAAGATCGTAACCAATTATTGATATAGAGAATAATTATTGAGACATAGAATGATTATTATGCAAAGGTACTTTGTGAAACTCACTTCACTTAAAGATTAGGTTAAAAAAAATTTCAGTTCCGATCAGATTTAACTAATTAATTTACACAAAAAATTCAAACCAACTTTTTAGTTGTCTATGACATGGCTAGTTTTTTTCATCGTTAGGTTAGTTGGTCCTATAACTTATACAAACATGACCCATTGGGCCATTTCTCATCCTTAATCCTAGTTAATTAGAAATTTTTTGGTAAAAAAATTTCTACAACTAGTTATTGGTATTTGATTATTGGTTAATTGATTGGGCTTAGGCTACTTCATAAAAAAGACAAATTTTAATCATATATTTTTACAGTGCATAACACTCGTACTTAGATCTTATTTAACAAGTAAGTGTTAAATCACTTGAGCTAAAGTATATGAAACCCGATAATATTTAGAGTTTTTAGCTATTGCTTTACATATTATAAGACTACAATTAGTCAAGTACACAAAAAGTGAGATCCAAGATCATGATATTTAATTTCTAATAATTAATTAGTTCTACAATGTTTAATCTAACAAGAGAATTAAAGGTTATATAACAATTATTATTGATTTATTAGAGGCCTTAGTTTCTCATTTTACACCAAAACAATGACTATTTTTCGTGCAAGATTTTAACTTTCTTTAATACAAAAATTACACCAAAAAACTACTTTTATATCAGATGTTATATTTTTTTGAATAAAAATAATTGCCATAATCAACATACACAAAATTTATACTGAAAGTTACTAACATCGACTTCGAAGATTTCACCAAGTGAATTCTCAATAATAGACCCCTTCTTTCAGAATTTTTTTTTTTTTTCAAAGTTCATTACTCGGCAAAGAAAATACGTTGACACATTCTTTCAGTTGGGCCAACTGACATGAAAATTTAACACAATTACGACACGCTTAAGCACCATGAACACTTGCCCACGACATTATTTCATCGAATTTTCCAGGAAAAATGATAAATCCCCTTAAGAAATATAAAAACAAAAGGGAAAAAAGAAAAAGAAAAATTTTTAAAAAGGGGCCTATTGGCTATAAGTTGCACTCGTACACTAGCCCCATGCCTTCGTAAGTTGACATCTCTCGTCTAGAGAGAGAAAGAGAGAGGGGATAGAGAGAGAGACAGCGGAGGGAAGAAGGGAGGGGGAGAGGGTTGGAGGAGGAGGAGGAGAGGGGGGTTGGAGGTGGAGCTATTTTCTTCAAGTAGGGTTTGTCATTTTGAACTCATTTTACTGCTTTTGTTTTACTGATTGAATAAAATTCTTCAAAATCTATCATAAATTTTCGGTTTTTCCGGTGTTGTTCACCGTTTGATGCTGCTCAGATTTCTGGGTTTCTCCGATTTTGGACTGATCTTCATTAGAATTACCCAATTTCTCATTCTTTGATTGAAAGCAAAATTCTTGATTTAGGGCTCTCCGTTATTTCATTGATATTCGAGTGTGAGACATTTTCCTTCGCCTTTTCTAAATCGGGCAACTTCTGCTTTTGGGTTTCTCTTCTGTTTTGTAAATGATTGCTTTGGTGACTGGTGTTGCTATAATTAGAAAAATTCCAGTTTCTTATTAGGGAGAAAATCGGAAAAAAAGGAGAGCCAACGTTGTGAAAATTGGTTTCTTGTCTTGAGTTGTTGCTTCAGCTGTGAATTATTGTGTTTCACAGTTTCTCGGGGTCAAAATCATATCTTTTTGGACTTTGGGCTGCTGCTTTTCCCCCCAATTATGCCGTTCCTTGTTCCAATTAATGGAGTGATTATTTCAAACTTTTAATATTTTGGGGCTTCTTTGATGTTCTGCTCTTCAACTGTGTGCAATTGTGGGTGAAAGCTGTAAGATTTGAAAGGTTAAAGTTGAAGGGGATATTTGTTCACCATATTCTTTGACAATTTGGCTTTGGGGGTTATAGATTGAAAGAAAGAGCTTATCTTCCATAAATTTCTTGCCCTTTTGGGATACCCAGTTCACAAGATCTGCCCTTTTTATCTGGGTGTTGTTTCTTTGAGGCAAACTGCATACATTTAAGATGGAGTTTCCTAGGTTCCAGTGGTGGGCTTTACCCTTGTGGGGTGGGAAAGACAAGGAGAGAGAGAATGTCTCCGATGAGTCTTCCTCAAACCCCTTAATATCTGATTATGGTTATGGGTTTGGGATAAGGGAGCCTGACACTGTGAAATTCCCAGTGAGAGGGGCAAGAGTAACCTCATCTTCTCCAAGGAAGATTAAGAAGAAATGGCATAGTAGGGAAGAGAGGAGGATTGATAGGGAGCATGATATTGTCGTGGTTCCAACTGATGGGGTGTGCTTATCTGGGTCTGGGTCCGAGTCCGAGGATTCAGATTGGTCCATTGGATGGTTGGAGCCCCATGGCCCTGATTTCTTGAGTGATGATGAGACTGATGATAGTTTTGCTGTCCTGGTTCCTTGTTACAGAAGAGGGCCAATTGAAGGGGCTAATAGCCACGTTTTGAATGCCATCAAGGGCCTTGCAAATGAGCACTTCAATGGTAAAAATCTCTTATATTAAATATTGTCATCCACATCTTAGCATTTTGTAGTCTTTACTGCCTGGTAATTTCTTATTTGTTGTGAAGTATAGGCCGTCAGTGTGTTTGATCAAAGGGTCTGATTGGAGAGATTGTGCATTTGTTTAATAAAGCTGTGTCTACGTGATCTTTTTAGCACATGAGGCATGAGCTTTTTGTGCTGAATTATTGGTTCTGTTTGGTTTGCATGATTTTTGTTTAATATAGTGTTTTAAGTACTAACCCTAGGGTGTTTAATTGATTGGCTGGGTTATTTTATCAACTGTCATGAAGACAATTTTGGCAAAATGTCCTTTGTTTGTGATCTTTGCTTAAATTTTGATTTTTGTATGCTCTTTGTGGTTGTGATAGCGTATGGGACAGTCTTTCTTGCTGTTGAATGCATAATGTGGACACCTTGTTGCTTATCCCTTCTGGAGTCCATATGCAAGGAGCCTTATCATAATACAATTGTGTCCTCTGGAACTCTTGCGGTGCTTATTGCAAATTAGTAGGGCCATTACTTTCCTCATGGGGTCCATGTATGATATTCGTAGATTCACGTTAGGTTTTGATGTGAGTGCTACTTGGTCACTTGGTGTTGAGACATAAGCTCACACAATATTTCTTGATCCCCCCCCCCCCAATCCCAAAAAAGGGTATCTTGATCCTATGGTTTCTTGGTGGGACCTGATTGTTGAAAATGATCATTTACCTTTTGCCTTAATTTTAGGGACTCGGTGTGATAATGAGATCATCTAACCCAGCTGGGCAATGAATTGAGAACACTTCACAAAATAAACCTATAGAAACAAAAGTTTGGAGCGTAGTTCCTTTCAAACTAACATTAGAAGGGTGATAATATGATAACTTACTGAGTAAAATATGGCATTTTGTTATGTGATGCAAGCACCCTGATGATGCAGTCACCGTGATGTATTTAATGTTTTCCATTTTAGGGATGGCAAGCTTAACAATTTCAGGAATAGAAGGATGAGTAAAATGACTTAGTATCCTGCCAGCACTTTCTCCTGGAAAGAGTCTCACCACTAGACCACAGAACACATCAAATATTCATGTTCAGCAAGGCGGGCTGAGAAAAAAAGGGGCCCGGGGGGGGGGGGGAAGAGGAAGCAATCCGCTGGGAATGAAAATGTATATATTTCTGTTCTCCATTAAATCAGTAAGCTCACTTGTGGTTGTTCTTAAATTTCATGCCTTGATTTTTTTCACCCCCCAGATGCTTATGTTTCTTATGTTTTGAACTTGTCCTATGGCTTAGGATTCTTGCATACAAACCTCTTCTTTTCTTCCCCACTTCTCTTTGACTGCAAGTAATTAGAAGGAAGCAAAATTGTCACAGCTTTATTGCTGATGGTGATGACATAACAGGGTTGTGCTGGCACACGCAGAGTTTCTCTAGCTGTAGCATATTGCATCATTAGATAGCTAGGGAATTTGAATTGCTATTTTGCTGAGTGGAGGTATGTGTTAGTTCATATATTGTCACTCTTTTAAGCATATGACTGTTTGGTGTCGATGCCGATTGATAATTACCATTCTGCATTTGATGACTGTTGGCCTGAATCCTATTCATGTAATTGTGTAGACTGGGTTTTGTGGACTGACTATTTGAACTTAAGACTTTATTGTGGACTGATATTTGAGTCTTTGTTGTTTGGCTATGGGATAAGTATTGGTTGTGGGTAGGCCATCCTTAATTCCTTAGGGGTTATGCTTTTGTATGCTTGTCATCTGATTTGAGTTGTCCCCTTGCCATTTTGTCCTATGTGTTTTACAGCTGGAGCATAGATAGGTTTGGTTCAAATGATGATTCGAAGTAACATGGGTGCATGCTATCCTCCCACCCCCCCTCTCAAAAAAAGATTTTTATTAGGAATTGGGCGATCTTAACGAAGGATACACCCTTAGGTTAGAGAACCACAATATCGGAAAAATCTGTGTGCCACTGGAGAGGACAACGCTTCAAGACAAATGTCCTAAGTAGGTAGCTTTGCAACTAAACACTTGCCCGACCCATGGGTGAGCAGCACAACTTTGTAAAATCAGACGATATAGCACTGAGCACTTTGGCCCACGGGATCATGCCCTGATGCTCATATACGTTGGCGTATGACTCTATGGGTCTCGCCAAGATGGGAGTTCACGCATTAATCACCTGAGATATTGTACTTTTGAATTGCAGTGGACAAGGGAAAAGATTGAATTAGTACCATTTTAAACCTAGCGAGTAAGATGTCTATCGAGTTATTGATTAGATTGCCCATCATTTCTCCTGTGGAAACAAGAAGTGGTGATCTCGTGGGGTGGTCATGAGCCATCTGTAGCTAAACTACTGAGCACGACAGTGAATCATGTATACTGAAGGCTAAAAACCAACTCATTTCTCATCTGTTGTCCAGTGAAACTAACCTTTAACTACATTACATTTATGCATTTGGATCCATTGGTGGATGCGGACTAAAGGCTGTGTTACGAGTTATTCTTTCATCATCTGTTTCGAAGCTTTTGCTGATTTCTTGTATGGTATGTGATTGATCTTTGCAGATGGGCAGAACCTTACGGAACAGTGGCTTTCTTCACTGCACAACTTCTGAAGCCCTGCTGTTCGCAAAATGCTACATGTGACATTTGATGATAAGCTTCTGGGGATTGAACTTCAAAGGTCCAAAACTATTCTGATACTACATATATGAAAAGCCTAAGAAAAAAGGATAAAAGGCGAAGCGGAAGGATGAAGAGAAATTGGGCTACTAATCACATTGTCAAATGGTGAACATATGAACTATTTTGCTGCTGAAAATGGGCTTGATTGAACATTGTGAGAAGTTACGGTCTTTGTAAATACAACTCTGACTGTACATATTTTTGTAATATAGCTGGCGCTGTCGGAGTTTCTTCCAATTCTGAACGAGTTAATATTTCGGGTTTTCATGTCACTGTGCATATTGACAGTATCACCTCCCAATGCTGATGTAAATTACTAAGTTAATGCATGTTACAATTGTGACTTTCAGCATGTCGTTGTTAGTTAATACTTCTTATATTTCAGAATTAGTGGCTACATTTTGATCTACCCACTCTTTACACTTTGTTCAGGTGGCATTTATACTGGGTGGTGTTACCATCAATGTTTAGGAACCGGCAACGTAAATGGGTCCTACTGGAACTGTTGTCACCGGCCGATCCGGTTCTTGTGACACTGTTTACCATTAATTACATTCACACATGCAGTACTGTAAATTCGTAGCTTGTCCAGATTTTGGGCCGGATTTCCAGCCCATCAGAGATTTATAATGGTGTGATGGCACATGGCTGAGGTGAGTCAACTTTTCACAAAGTGCCAGCTCATACATGAAGCATTTGGCATCAACCCCAAAAAAAAAAAAAAAAAAAATCAGCTTTCATTTTAGTTAGTCTTTTCTTAAGAAAAAATAAAGATGATTAAAAGTGAAGGAGCCAACTCATCCACGTCATGCTCATTAAAGACACCCGAAGGATTTGATTAACCTCAATTCATTGCTTATTTTTTGCTTTCTTCTTGTTATAAAGGGGCTAGTTTTGATTCCAAGCGTTGTGATATGAGAAGCAACTGTAGTATCAGTTAGTTTAACTAATAGTATTTTAGAGCTATTATTCAAGATTTGAATTGAATGTAAACATAAATCGGTTTTTATATTACAATTATACATACGAGGTAGATAGAGAGGGAGAGGATGAGTACTTGAAATTCGGGGGCTTGTGGAGTGACAAGTCTACTGTGACAATTGATTAAATTTTACAGTGAAAGGTACTTAATGACATGATTGTCAGTTAGAATTGACTTTTATATAGAGAGAATAGGAGTACAGTTAAACTGTAAAATAAAACCTATATATATATATATATATATATATATATATATATATATATATATATATATATATATATATTCGATTATCATATGCACCAAGGGTACAACAATTAAACAAAATTCATCGATCAAAACAACAAAACTTAAGAAACGAGGACAGATGCTTGCATACACCAAAATCGGAGCTAGCATTGCACTATTAGAATCCCGCTAGAAACCTAGAACAACCTCAAGCAGATAGACAGTACATATGCCCACTATAGATGTACTTTCATTAGTTTCGTACTTATACTGTGAGCAACGAGGACTCGGGGTGGTGGTCTGGAAAAGCCAGCCGTGACCAACGAGGACTCGGAGTGGTGGCCTGGGAAAACCAGCCGTGACCAACGTGGCCATGACCAACGAGGACGTTGGCCCTTAAAGGGGGTCGAATGTCATGGGCTGGACCAATTGCAAGGTATGGGACTTGTCCCACATCGGTTGTATGAGCAACTGATGGGGGGTTTATAGATCAAATAGGCTCTCTCACCTAATATGCTAGTCTTTTGAGATGAGTTCTTCTGTTTGGTCTGTAACAGTCTCTTTGGGATATTGGATTTGGATTTGGACTATAATGGTCTCTTTGAATGGAAATTTGGTAACCAAAAAAATCTTTGTTTCTAACCCCTTTGGCTTTTGCAAAAAGAGAGAATTCTTAATAAACAGGCTACTCCAGCATGGTCGGCCAATTGAAATGTATACTGCGTGGACAAGGTCGGCAGCTAGGATTATTCCCTTTTGAATCCTTTCTGTATACGTTTTCCCTTTTCCTGTATTAAAGGTAATGTGATAGTATTTAAGTACACCACAACTACTTTGGTCCCACCCATGATTTTGCCTTCCTCATCTAAGGAAAAATTCTGACCTATGCATATATATCTGTGTACATTACTCCCTATGTTTTCTCGTTCAGACTTTATTCTCTCTCTCTCTCTCTCTAAATCTCTGTCCCTCTCTCTCTTAATAAGTGCAGTGTTCTGTGTCTTTGATGGTTTCCACGTTCTGCTCATGATGTGCAGAATGTGAGGAATTAAGAGAGAGAGTCATTGGGAAGAAGTTAGAAAGATAGACAAACTTGTTGACTTCAAGCTATGTTATTAGAGAGAAAATCATAACTGGAAAGAGTTCTTGCATAGTTTGGTGGTGGAAGCAGGTTAGAGAAGGAATCACGAATTGGACGGAGAATGTTGCAAAGGGCAGCAAGCAATGCGTATTCCTGGTGGTGGGCAAGCCACATTCGGACCAAACAATCCAAATGGCTCGAACAAAACCTTCATGGTATGTCTGTTCATCATGCTTCTTTTCATCATCTCAAAGTATTGATCGAGTTTCGAGTTCGATTGCATGCATAAACAATGGTTAGATTTGATGGGATTACTAGCAATTTTCTCCTGCATTGTTCTGGAGTAATAAAGAGGATGAAAATTGGGTTAAAAATTGCTGATCTTGAGATGATCATAATACAGAATTTGAGTATTCTAAGATCATGCTTGTAAATAGGACTCATGCTGGGTTATTTTTTCTGATGTCGCTGTTGTGTTTATATACATGACCTAGATTTTAAAACATGGTTATATTACATGGACTCCGTTTTAAATTAAAATCTTCATATTCTACCCCCTACATTTATTGGAAGAAAAAATCTGACATGAGATGAGGCTACTGTTTGATGTACTGTTGGGTTATGAAAATTTCTGAATGAAAATCATGACAGATAGTTTGTCTACGAGTTGAATAATGTTCAAGACAATTTTGTTTTGTGGCCGTGATGCAGATATGGGGGAGAAGGTGGAAGCTGTGCTTAGACTGATTGAAGAAGATGGAGATTCTTTCATCAAAAGAGCAGAAATGTACTACAAAAAGAGGCCAGAATTTATAAGCTTTGTTGAAGAGTCATACCGAGCTTATCGATCTTTGGCAGAAAGGTATGATCTCTTATCAAAAGAGCTCCAGAATGCCAACAGCACACTTGCATCTGCATTTCCAGATCAGTTTCAGTATCATATTGATGATGATGATGAAGATGAAGATGGTCCACCCAAATTGCCTAATAAGCTTCTCGATAAGCCACCCAACCCGAACATCCCTAAAGCTCCTGCAAAGTTTCCCACGAAAAGCATCAAGGCATACATAGCATTGACTGCGAAGCCTAAAAAGGCTGGTAATAAGGGCACATCTAAACCGGCTTCTAATGCTCAGAAATCCGGTCTTACCATATCTAAGGCTGTGGAAGAGGTTGACAAGTTGCAGAAGCGAATTCTAGCACTTCAGACTGAGAAGGAGTTTGCGAAAAACTCTTATGAAAGCGGGTGTGCTAAGTACTGGCAGATCGAGGACGAGATAGCAGGAATACAAGAGAAGATCTCGAAGCTGCAAGATGAATTTGAGATAAACCAGGTCATCAAAGATGATGAAGCTCGGACTTTGATGGTCGAAACAGCTGTGAAATCGTGCCAGGAGATGTTGGCTCAGCTGCAGGAGAAGCAGGAGAAAGCTGCTGAAGAAGCAAACGCTGAGCGACAGAGGATTAAGGCTGCTCGACAGAAGCTAATGTTTCTTAAAGGTGAGGTTCTCGGCACTGATCAGGGTAATCTAGCTGAAACTTCTGAAGGAGGAGATTTGTTCAAGGATGAGAACAACTGGGCTAGCTTTGATGCTGAGTTAGATGGTTTGAATGAATCCAAGGGGTTGGAGATGCTTCGAGAAAAGATTAAAGAACATTTTGATGTGGGTGCAACTGCATCGCTTACTGTCACACAAATGGCTGAAAAGGTTGATGAGCTTGTGAATAAAGTGATTGATTTGGAGACTGCAGTTTCGTCTCAGACCTCTCTGATACAGAGGTTAAGGTCAGAGACCGATGATCTCCAATCGCAGCTCAAAAGCCTTGAAGATGACAAGGCAAACCTGATTGATGGGAAGAACACGTTGAACGGCAAGCTGAGGGAAATGGAGAATAAGTTGAAAGAGCTTCAGGATCTAAACCGCAGTTTTGAGAACCAAAATACTAGCCTGGAAACGCATTTTTCTGAAGCGCGCTTTAATATTGATTCCATCTCGGAAAAACTGCATAACATAAGGCCAGACGAAGAAGTTGAGGAATCACGTCATGTCCAAGAAACCGAAGGCCTCGCAGCAATGGATGTGAAACTGAAAGTGGTACAGGATATGAAGGGCAGTGATACGAGTTCCCTAGTTATTTCTCAGGATAGAGAGAAAGATGAGAAACCTGTTCAGCAGGAACAACCAATCACAAAAGAACATAAGCCAAGCACTCTGGATGTTGACCAACCAGCAGAATGTCCAAGGGAACATCAGCCAAGCACATTTGATGCTGAACAACCACAAGAACATTCAGAGGAACACAAGCCGAGCACCTTTGATGTTGCCCAACAAGAAAAGCCTCCAAGCGAGCATATGCCGAGCACCCATGAATTTGGCCAATTGGATGAGCATCGAAAGGAACATCAGCCAAGCACCTTTACTTTTGATGTAGTGCAACCACAAGAGCATCGTAAGAAATATGAGTGGAGCACCTTTGATGTTGAACCTCCAAGGGAAAATAAGCCAAGCACCCTTGATGTTGCCCAACTGGATGAGCATCCAGAGGAACACTACCCAAGCACCTTTGATGCTGCATACCCACAAGAAAATCTGCTGGAACATAAGCCAACCACCCTCATTGATCAACAAATAGAACCTCCAACGGAACTTACGCCCAGCATTGTTGATATGACACAACTAGTAGAATATCCTGGCAAGGAAGATATGGAACTGGTCATTTCCGATGAAACTCAACAATGGGAGCCTGCAGTAGCTTCTATTAGATCCCAAGAAACTCAAGAGACGAAAACTAAGAGCATGGTAAGAGAGAACCTAAATGCTCCTTCATCTGCAAAACCACAGGAACAGACAAGAAAAGACGAGGATGAGCCAGATTGGCAGCAGTTATTCATGAACGGGTTGGAAGGGAAGGAGAAAATTCTATTAGCAGAATATACTTCTACTCTCCGGAGCTACAAAGAAGCCAAGAAGAAACTTGTTGAAATAGAGAACAAAACTCAAGCGGACTTGTCTGAGATCGCAGGACAGCTTCAGGAATTGAGAAATTGTAATGCCAAGAAGGATGAGGAGATCTGGTCTTTGCAACAGAAACTGTACATTCTGCAGAAAATGTTGGATGAATGTAGGAGCTCAAATGATTTGAAAGATATGGGGCCTCCTAAAGAAACGGCAGAACCGTCACTTCCCCTAGAAGACGATGAGGATATGCAAGTCATAGCCCAAGCAGAAGAAATTTCACCACTTGAGCAAAAGCTACGGGCAGATATAGATGAAATTCTAGAGGAGAACTTGGATTTCTGGATGAGGTTCAGTGCTTCATTCAGTCAAGTTCAGAAATTTCAGACAGAAGTTGAAGATCTTCATGCAGAGATAGCAAAGCTAGAGAAGGACCACGAAAAGAAAGAAGGGAGCGGCCATGGCAGTAGCAATGGAAAAAGTCGTGCATCTATGAAATCAGATATCAAGCCATTATACAAGCACCTAAGAGAGATACAAACCGAGCTAACTGTATGGTTGGAGCAGAGCGAAAGGCTGAGAGATGAGCTTCAGGGCAGATTTTCACAGTTATGCAACATTCAAGAAGAAATAAAACAGGCTCTGAATGATGGTGCAGAAGACGATGAAATGAAGTTCACTAGTTATCAAGCAGCAAAGTTCCAAGGGGAGGTAGCAAACATGCAACAAGAAAATAATAAGGTTGCTGATGAACTGCAAGCGGGTATGGAGCATGTAACCGGTCTCCAACTTGAAGTGGAGCGTACGTTAACCAGGTTGAATGAGCAGCTAGGACTAGGCGTGAAAAGCCAAGGTGAAGATCAAGCAAAATCCAGAAGTGTAAAAGTGCCATTAAGATCATTTATATTCGGGGACAAACCACAGAAGAAAAAGCCATCGATATTTTCATTCGTGCACCAAATGAAGCATCGAAGACACCAACATTTAAAGAGTGAAAAGCCGCAACGCTCTTCTTCAACACTTCCTTGACTAGACACAAGTTCTGACATTGTTGCACCAATATTTTCCAGTTTTTGATGATTACATTAGATTGAGGGGACAGGTTCATTTTCTTTTTTCTTCCCTCTTTTTCCAGCTTTGAGGAGAGATCCATTTCTATGTGTAAACTACATTTTAGGAATTTCTCGTTATCACAGGAACACATTTACTTCATGTTCACAATACTTCTTAGGGCCAAGACCCATTGCAATGGATAGCTTTGAACTTATAACCCTAGGAATTTGAATTCTAAGTGAGAAGGTAAAACCTAATGCGGACTGTAAAGGCGAAAGCGTGTCCACCACGAAGGATTTGTGCGTGGAAAGTGCACAACATCTATAACATGCCAAAACCGAACCTTGTTTTTCCTTTCAACTAAAGCAAGGCACGAAGCCCAAACTACTACATACAAGGTTGACGCTGTACAAGTACATCATCAGATTGTGTTCTACAAAGGCAGTTTGTAATTAGGTATTTCATTTGTGTTTAGCAGGGGCAGGATCATCTTGCGGGAGCTGCTTGCCCATGAGACCGAGCAAGTTCGATGCAGGACCGGGGAGCCCTTGCTGAGAAGAAAACGAATCAAGCAAGCTCTTCACCAGATTCACATCGACGTCCACTGGAGTGAAGTCTTCATCCATCTCGTCTTCTTCGCCTTTTGATACTCCCTGTCATATAATCAAGCGTTGAATCAGACACGTACAAACTCTGCGCTTTGTTCTGAATACCTTTTGTATCAAACACTTAGACACTAACTAGGAACAGGTTAGCATGATCTAGGTTGTCAAAGAGCAAATCTAAGAAGATTAAAGGAAAAAACCTCAATTTTCTCATCCTTGACCCGCACAAAGCTTTTCTTGAGAGTGGTGTCCCTCAACTCTTCATTCAAAACCTCTGAATAGGCATGCATAAAATCCTCCTGCTTGTCTTCAGCATGTTCTGGTTCTTCTTCAATATCACTCCCATCCTCAGACTCGTCTGCAACATGTAATTGCCGTTCAATAAGTTGAAGAAATGGAGAAAAGAAAGCTTAAAAACTCACTTGAGTTCCCAGCAGTGTCAACCTATTATCATGATTCATTTTCCGCTAAAAGACTCAAAGGCGTTCGCTTTCACCAACCAAAAAAATAAAAAATAAAAAATTTGGGATCAAGAAAAAAACACTCCCATTCTATTTGTTCTTCCTTTTCCATCACAAATTTAGAGACATAACAAGTACTTAGGGAACACATGGCTCCTGGTTCTTTCGCTAATATGAACCTAATCTAACGTCCCCTAATACACTAACACAACTTATCCGCTAAACACAGCGATCATTTCCCAGAGTTTCGCACAAATCTTTTAGACCAATTCCACCTCAAGGTGTCACCTAGGAGGTCCACACATATGGTGTCATCCAGGCATCAATAAGCTGGGAAGTCACCAGCCATAATAAAATGCACCATAGTCAATGAAACAAACTTCAAATGTATTATAGATAGGGAAAAGATGTCAATACCAAAATCCATGTCCATTGAAGAATCTTCTTCATGATCAGAATCACTATCGCCACCTCTGCCTGCTCGACGCCTAGTTACTGATTCCAGCTCTTTCATAAAACGATCCGTGTCAAACTCCACATCCTTTAGATCCCTAAAGGAAAAAAGAACAAAAGAAATCAAAATGCAAGCACAACATACTGTACTTTGAATGAAATATCTGCCTGGATACAATACATGTCAAGCGTAACTTGTTTCATGTTCACCCCTTTCTAAGGCGGCAGGTTATAATCATTCCCATAAGGCAGCATGTTCTACAAACCCATAGTGCAAACCATGTTCTTTAGAATCCAAATTGGAATTTAGCCAATCCTGTGCACCCAATGTAAACTGGAACAAGGAAGAGTCCAGTGAACATTAGAGAGCAGAATTTGAAGTAATACTAAATCAACGCCTAAATTTTGGCCTACTTTATGTGAAGCAGCAAGGACAATCAAGATTCAAGAGACTTAAGAAAAACCTAGCTTAAGACCTCATATAGTAAGAATATAATTGCCAATTTGCCATGATAAGAGGCATTGATGGTCAAAGGACTACACATTGGAAAAAATCATTGAAACAACTATTCTCGGTCAGTATCAACTTCTAGGGGTTATCAAAGACCCATCCGAATATGGATTATAGAAATTATGGATGTATATAGCAAAGGAGTTAGCAACATTCCGCTGCGAGAAAGCAAAATAAAACATCAAAACTGAGATCACGATAATTCAAAAACAGAGACTACTAGAAGACGATAAGGACACTAACCTGTTCTCAGGCACTTCCGCTCCCTGATAACTTGCTACTTTTTGCACAAAAGCTTTCATGGAATTTGCTATATCACCTAAGTTGGATGAATCATCATCGATCACCTTCTCCTTCCCTTTCTGTTTCCTCTTCTGCTGTTCTTCATATAGTTCCATTTCCCTTTGTCTCTCCTGAAGAACAGAGTTCAACTCTTCCTCTCCACCATAAAGCCAGGAGTCATCATCAGATGGAGGAACCTCCTGAGCATTGAAATCATCTGATGCATGGGGTAAGGCAAGAATCTCATCTATGCGCCTCACTGGAGCACTCAACATTTTACTGCATATTCAAAAACATTAGTTACCATATGAGAGCATTTTTCCGTTAAAAATTAAAAAAAAAACAAAAATATGAGATTGAAGTGCGAAATCCTTGTGACAGCATTAGATCCTTAACATTTTACCCCTCACAAACAAATCAAAGAAACCAAATATAATTAACGCACAGACAACAAACTATCAAGTATCGATATTCGAAATCTTCTATATCATAGCAGCCTGACTTCAATTGCACAGATTCACAGTGGACCTCAGAAGAACCAGAGACAAGAAATGGCCACATAGAAGACCAGCATTGACAATTAGATCACACCAACATGCACAGTGGCACACAACTCATTGCATTATTAGTGTAGCCACCCAAATTTACAAGCCAAATCTTTAGCTAATTCAGATAAAGCCAGCATCTTTCATGAAGAAAACGAGCACCAGGTAGCAAAATCTGCACAAAGAAATCATCTCGGATTAACAACGATGCACAGATTTTCAGATTTTGACATCCATTGACTGCATCGAAACAACTCCCAAGGAAGCAACCGCCTAAATGAGCTGTCATTATATGCAATGAATCATTTCAGCATGGGAACTGTACTTACAGTATTCCTTATCAAAAAAAGGAATCATAACATAACCACTCCCATAAATAAAGCATTAAATTCTTCAAAATGCTGTTCATAAAAACTAGCCGTTAATTTAAAGTACCACATCTTAATATAAGATGCAAGGAAATCATAGTGATTTCATAGATCAACTCCTAATTCAGAATTGAATCATGATCGCGCAAAGAGCGGTTCAAAATCAAACAGGGTAGCAACACATACCTAGCCCTATGATGCAAAGTACTTTTCCTATAATACTCCTCAGCATTCTCCATCAATCTCTTGTATTCTTTCGACCCTGGAAGCAGCCCCTGGAAATACCCACTCTTCTCCAGGCTCTCCCTGAAGGCTTCCCAAGTACTTCCCTTTCCTTCTTCCCCCTCTTTCTTCCTCTGCTGATACATCATCTCTAACCCACATGCAATTTTCATCCCCAGCTCTGCTTCCATATACGTACTCTGATCAGTCCTTGGTGGCATGGGTGGCATTGGGTAACATTTAGGAGCCTGAAATTTCTGCTGAATCAACTGACCATACATTGCCCTCGACATCTTCACAGACACCAAGACCAGCTCCTCCTCCCTTCCTTTGGGCAAAAATTTCTCCATCTTTGCCGCAAATTTCATCGTATCAATATCACGGTCGTAAAATCCCTCCACTGCCAACGAAATCAGGCGGGGTTCATGCTTCAACACCTAACAAAAAGAACACCCACGTAATGCTGCAGAAGAAAGAAATATACCTACACTTAACCCTCTGAAAATAAAGTTAACCCACCGAACTAGTACCTAAAATTAAGAAAAGAGTAACCATCTTCAACTCCTAAAGCATTGAAAAGCAATACCAAATCAGTCCAGGAATCAATCACAAAAATTGCCATTAAACTTTTCAAAATATCCGAAAATTACCATTTGAAACGGTCAGAATGGCATTGATTTCTCATTGTTTTAAACAACTTCAAGTCTTCAATGGCATTTTCAACTACAACATAGACAAGTCGGATTTTCTAATGTTTTGAAAAGTTTAGTGGTAATTTGGCTAAGAACACGGCAGAATGATTGAATATAACTACTGAAGCTACAATGAACAAACAAGAATGATATGCAATACAATAGACAACATAAATGAAAACCCTAACCCTCACACTCACCTGAGCAACGGAAACAGGGACCCGAACCCTAACTCGATGAACATTCCGCCTGGCCCTCTCCGGATAATCCGAAATCCGACCCTTAATCGCAGACTGAACCGAATCCGACGCCCTAGTAATCTCAGGATGCTCAATTAAGAATTTCAACGCATCCTTCAAAGTTGGAGTAGAAGAAAACTGCTTTCTCGGTATAATATGAACCTCATTTTGCCGAATGAACACTCGATTAGTCGAATTCTCCGGATTAAGCCATCGAGGAAGATGAAACGCAGCTTCAATGAGTAGAAACTCCCCATCAGTATCCCAAACCCTAATAGAGAGAGAAGGGAAAGTTCGAGACACTTCGAAAAGGAGGAAAACAACGAACCACTCGTCATCAAGGTTATCGCCGAACTTCACCTTTCCATGGAGGTGGGGAATGGAGCCGGAGGAAGAGATAGAGAGTGAAAAGGGCTCGTGTTGCCAGATGTAGTCGGAGATAAGAGGGGAGAGAGTGCATAGGATTTGGAGGTGGAGAAACTGGAGCTGCTGCTCGGCCACCGCGGAGGAGACGGCCGAGAGAGAAAAGTCCGGGTATATGGCGTAAAAAACGGTGTCGTCCGGTAGTCTGGTGTGCTCGCCGGAGAATGGATCGTCGGTGTCTTGGTACTTTTCCGCCATTTTCAGGGATCCTCCTGAAGTTTCTGCAAGGCGAGTCTGTTGAAGGTAACATAAAGTTATAAACCCCCCTCTCATAAACCCCCGCGCAGTACAAAGTGCTTCGTTATTGGGCCTTTTTTGCTCGGTTATTGGGCCTTTGATTACTTTCATGTGGGTGCCATTTCTCGGAGATCTGAGAAGATTTAAATACAGACAGTATTAATGTGTTATCCTTGTGAGTACTCGTGCTAGCAAAGAAATCGATTTTAGTAGGCTTTGAATTACCTATAAATCCTAATGATCGATAGTAGCATTTGTCTTATGGGTTTCCTTGAATCAGTGATCCAAGTCTATCTTTGTAGTTTAGAATCAAAATTTTTGCATGTAATCTGTAATGTTTTGTTTATATATGATTATAAGTATGGATACTTAACTAGTCATAGCAAAGGTGCATGTGAGAAAGGCTCATTTTTGTCAAATGTAAAGTCTGCTTAACTTGATTTAGTCTGCTACTTACCCTTAAGCAACTTGTTTTACGGGATTGAGATTGATCATTTACATGGTTGAATCATGACCTTTTTTTTTTTTTTTTCATGTAAAGGCTCATTTCAGTGCGTTACTTATTCACTTGTTCGTACATCTGTGTCAAAAATATATGATCTTCTTGGATTATTGAGTATGGATTTGAAAAAAGAAAGGGAACAATTGGTACTCTAAATTCACAAAATTACAAAATATGTTAAAAATTAGAGAAATTATATGTAGATCAGCTTCCAACAATCAACCAATATCAAGATACATTACACAGGGACATAATAGGGAAATCAATCTAGAAGGAAACTCGAAATGTTGAGACATCATAAGTATCAATTACAAAGCAATTACAATGCATAATGGTCCTATAAGGTGGTCGAGATCAGTTTACAAGGATTCATTTAGAAAGTGATATTAAGGTTGTTAGTAAAGCTTTAAAAAGTAAAGGCAATATTCATTGGAAGATTGAAACACCTATCAAAGTGAGTCAAATTAATAAGATAAGAAATTGTAACCGTTCTAGTATCACCCATATGTTTAGAAAATGAAACACAGTTGAGAATTGATTAGCTAAGAACGGCTGTAAAAATGATAGACCAGGGATTTCCTTTTTTTCTCAATTGTAAAACAAATTCCTAATTTTTTTTTTCTTCTTTCAAAAACAAAAGGATATAACATCTAGAAATATAGAATATTTATAGAAAAGTAGTCATATAAGTAGCAAAAATTAGAAATTATGCCCTCATTTCTTTTTTTTATTCTATATACAGATTTATTTATTTATTGGGCTGAGCAGTCGAAGATTATTACTTTGCTTGGACATGTGTGGATGAGCCCTTCAGTTTAGGTTTCTAGAGATTCGAAAGTTATTGACACAAATATTTTCGAATGAGAGGGAGAGAAAGATTGAAACTTGAAAAATTGGATTGAGAAATTTGCCGAATATTTTTCGAACCCTAATCGTAGAAACTCCTGAATCTTCGAGAAATCGATTAAGAAAGGGAATCAAGAATGTGTTACCACCATGAAGAAGAGTGGCGGAGCGAAGACGAGAATCAGGGCACACAATCGCGGCGGAGGAGGATCGCCGTCGCCAACGCCGCTCGATCGGCGGCGCTGGTGGAGAATTTGAGGGGGCGGCTAGCAGAGACTGAGGCGAGGCTGGCCCGAGCTAGGGCTAGGGAGGCGGAGCTCAGCCACCAACTTCATGAAATGAAACGTTTCGTTTCTGTAATGGAGATTCTTGAGGCTTACCTAAATCGGCGTTTCGCTGAGCAGCGTGACCTCGTTTCACGCCTACTCTCATCGACGGTACCCTGACCCTAGTTTAGCTTCCCCACCCCCTTCTTGTTGTATTTGTATATAGACATTGTTCTTCCATGTTGATGTTCGTAGACTTGTTTGTTGGTTTGTGTTTCCGAATAATTTCAGTGTAAAATCTAGGATCTTTGTTAGCTTTGATGTCGATTACAAACGAATAATAATAGAAGTTGCCAATGCTTTTGGGTGATTCAATTGCGTTCATTTGGAACTTGTGTTTTGTAACTGGAAAATTGGGAGCTGTGAATTTGTAATTGATGATGTTGTTTTTGGGATGAACTTGTTGACGTTGATGTAGTTTCTTCATTGCTGACTGATGGGATTGCAATTGTGATCTTTCTGCTGCATTGGCCTATATTAGATAATGTGTGTTCTTTTTTGATATCGATGTGTTTGGTGTTCATCATCTAAAAGAAAGAAAAAAAAAAGTTTCCAACTTTCTGAATTTCCTGAGTCACTGAGTTGATGGGTTGCACATGAGGAATGGGTCTGTGACCGTCAAACAGGTGACCATGATTGAACTTTTCCAGAGGTACTTCATTTAGGCCATCTTTCTGGCTTTTGCTATAGGACAAGTGAATGGAGTCCTGAATTGCTACTTGCATTGAACTTTGAAATTCATGTACTAGAGCTCCAATAGAGGGAGTACTATTACTCATACACATTGTAGGAAACAGTTAAACACTTGTTCAGGATTGCATTGAAACACAACACAGAATAGTTATGCTTCCATTATTAGAGAAGGGATCAGCGATCCCTATTTTAGTCTGAGTGGTATGATCTAAACACCGAATTTGATGAAGAGAGGTCATTTTACAAGCATTATTCTTTTCATTTTGTGTCCACTTGAAGAGAGTTACGTATAGGTACTGACCCCAAATACTGTGCACAAGCTAGTTATCTTTGTTGAGAACAGGACATGTGGAATAGCAAGAATCAGAACAAAACCATGAAGCTGGGATTTGTCCTTCATGGTTCACTATTTTCATCCAAGAAGGGGTAGTCAGTGTAGCCCACCGTAGGATCATGGGTATAAAATGTGGCAGCATCGTACTTATTCAATGGTGCACCAACCTTGAAGCGGTGGACCAAATCTGGGTTCGAGATAAAAAGCCGACCGTGAGCAATCAGATCAGCATCCCCTTCAGCAATGGCCTTCATCCCCATCTCTTTGTTGAACCCTCCACTGATCATGAAGGTTCCCTGGTATGCTTTCCTTAATTGCTTCAGTAACTGAGCCTCTCTATCACCAATACCATGCTCAAGGGTGCCTCCTTGAATTTGGAGGTGAGACAGCTTCAGCCCTACTTGTTCCTGCAGCTGGTTAAGTTTCTGCACCACTTCTAAGCCTAGAGCAAGCGGGTCAGAATCATGGGCATCTTGGTGGTACATTGTTGGAGATATTTTTACCCCCACTCTTTCAATCCCAATTGCCTCAACCACAGCGTGCAATATCAGAATCAAGAATCTGCATCGGTTCTCAAGGGATCCACCGTATTCGTCAATTCTATCATTGACCCCATCCTTCAAGAACTGGTCAATCAGGAATCCAAAAGCTGCATGAAGCTCAACCCCATCAAAACCAGCCCGGATAGCACTTATGGCTGCTTGACGATATTGCTCAACAAGCTCTGGAATCTCTGAAGTAGCACAAGCTTGAGGAGTTGAGTAATCACCTAGGGATCCATCTGGTAATAGTAATTTCCACCTGCTTGTTATGGGCTTACTTGTTGAAGATATAGGTGCACTGCCTCCAGGTTGATAAACTACAGCAGAGACAGAACAAATTCAATTGTTAGTACTCAAGAAATCTTGATGGCGTAATGACAAATGACGTTGATTGTTTTGATGGAATAATGACCAATGACGTTGGCCACACCAATTCAATTGTTAGGACTCAAGAAATCTTGCTAATTGTGATTGTGATTATCCTTGGCAGCATCCAAACGAGAACACAGAAACACGTATGTTAGCAGCTAAGACGAAAATTGTTCCATCGTCATCAACAACTCCCTACTCTGGCTGAGGCTGTGCTAAGTAGCTGTAGAAACAGAAAATCTATTTCCAAGCAATCCACATAAAAGTTGCATTTTTTGATGGAAATGGAATTTTCCTTGCTCAGGGTCAGTGATATCGATAGTCCACTTAGATGCATCATATATGAAGAATGAACTAGCGACTCAACTTTGAGCAGCATGTTATTGAGATTCTTTTTAAATCCTTTTCAGAGTGATTGAAATAAATGCACAGAGGGAGCAGTGGTGTGATGACAATACCATAGTGCGAGGCACGCCCTACATGCCACAATTGACAAAAAATGTATGCTCCTTTAGCGTGAACAGCAGCAGTGACTTTCTTCCAAGCCTCCACTTGTTCCTTAAGGTAAATTCCTGGGCAATGCGGATACCTGCAAAATGTAGACGTTATTTATTTCCATCTCCTAGTCAAATTCTGGACATGTATTATTAGGCGTTTTGTCAAGTTTCTGAGCAAGTAGGTCGCTTTCTGCTTATTTTGTCATACCAAAAACTTACACAGTTGGATAATAACTGTGAAATAAGACCATAAATTATATTCTCGCACTTACGAATTGGTTGAAATAAGGTACGTGAAAATATTCCAGAATGAAGGGTATTCCTTGACACCCAAAGATAGCTGGAGTTCAGTTTATTTTTGCTCGGCTGTGAATCTCTGATGGCTTCCCTAATTTGAAGTTGGGAGAAGATAATTGGAACATGTATTAGTCATGTTTGACGAACATAGTTGATGGCTTCCCACACCAGCAAAAAGGATGCTGACAATCCCTCAACAAATGAAGGGAAGCTGGAAGGCACTGAGGGATTGGAGGCCCTTTGTCTGGTGAGCTTTCATACTCGTGAACAAATTGGCTATTTCATATGACAAGGACACTTATTTTCTGACTTGAATATAAAACACTGACAAAGATTAAGTCCAGTTATTTTCATGATAAAATATCAACCGTAAAAACATCACAATAAAAGGTTTTCACATGCTAAAAAGTTACTTGCATCATTAAGATAAGTAGTCATTGGTAGGCGATTAGCAGGATCAAGAAGTCGATTACCTTGAATGTCAACACTCCTTGTATGTCTGGGAATGGGGGCTGTAGAATTCATGCTCTTGTCCTGGTATTGTCAGCCACCAAGGCATATATCTATGCGCTTACTATTAGTTTGACAATTAATTTGAAACGTTTTCTTTTTGGTCAGTGTGTAGGAGGCACAAGGCTAAGATGCTAAAACAATTGTTTAGAACAAACAATCAAACAGAAATGTAACTTGAAGAAATCAAGGATGGGTGAAACAAACGCGTGAATAGCTACCCGATGGCTGTGGGAGAGATGAAAGTGGCTTCAGAAATGATGAGGCCGCCATTGGTGGCACGCTGGGAGTAGTAGTGAACGAGGGCTTGATTTGGGATGCCGCCCAATGCCCTACAACGAGTCAGGGGTGCCATGACCACTCTGTGAGACAGTCTCATCTCCACTATTGTGCCCATCTTGTATTGGCTTAACAGCTCCGCCTTTCTTTGCTGCCTTCTCTTTCTTCCTTGTGCATCTCCATTAGTTTTCTGTCTCCACCTTGGGCTCAATTTGTCAGGTAGTAAGCTGTAAGAACCTGCTCTTTAAAGCTGAAAGTTGGTTCTGAATGTGATGGTGTTAGGTGCAACTTATGAAGACCACAGCCCGTTCCTGTTCTCAATGTCAACCGAGGACCGGGGCACGTTAGGAGGCTGTAAATTGAAAGAGAGGCTCCTGACCTAACACCACTTCAGCAAATCAAATGACCCCAGCATTCACCCCCTCCCTTTAAAAAACGCCAAAAAAAACAAGGGGGGGGGGGGGGGCGTCAGCCTATTTTCCCTCAGATGATCAGTCACATCATTCGCTAGTAAATAATAAGGGGTCAATGTTTGAGTTGTTCACATTTGCACCCTACTCTCTTCTTCCCCTCTTCTGAACCACCAGTTTCACATTTCTGTTTCAACGTGACAAAAACCCCAGCTTGCACAGGAAAAAGGGTACACCATTATATATGCAAATTTGACGGGATTAGTTTATAGTTGACTGTCTTCATCCAAGAAGAGGTAATTAGTGGAGCCCACCACATGATCGTGGGTGTATAATGTGGCAACATCATACTGATTCCATGGTGCACCAAGCTTGAATTGGTGGACCAAATCCGGGTTGAAGATAACAAAGCCTGCCATAAGCAATTATATTAGCATCCCCTTCGGCAATGGTGTTCATCCCTATCTCTCGGTTGAACCCTCCACTCATCCTAGTGTGAATCTTGCTTTCGCGGGATTTGAAGAGATCTTTAGACAACCTTAACCCTAAAAGCATTTCTGCAAGCAAGTGTCAAGCTAGAGTATTACACATACTCCAGTTGCTAAGCTTGTGAAAATGTTGCCCATTTCTTTGATTGTTTTGTTATTCCAATAATTACGACAAGTAAGAGAAACAAAAAGAAATAAAGAAAAAAGAGTAAGCAAGGAGGGGTGAGTAAAAGGGTTTACCCAACTGCACTAGGAGAGATGAAGGTGCCTTCAGATATGAGAAAGTCACCATGGGTGGCACGCTGGGAGTAGTACTGAACCATAGCGTCATTTGGGATACCATTCAATGCTCGGCATCAGGTCATGGCTGCCATGACAAATCTGTGACACAGCCTCAGCTTCCCCACCTCATGTGGACTCCATAGATCCTCTCTTTTGCCCCCTCCCTTTGTTTCCTCCTCGTTCGTCTACATTGTTTTTGTTTTCCTTTTTTGTTGGCCTTTTTTCCCCCTAGTAGTGTAGTGGTGCCGTCTTAAATGGTATCTTGAGTGTGGATGTACTAGGCTGAGCACCTAAAAAGCACGGACACCCTCCACCGCTTCGCGTATCCGTGTCCAACTTGTGTCGGACACCGACACTCTCGCACACTCTCAAATGCATGCAAAACATATAGACAATATGAAGAAATTAGGTTATGTTATTGATAGTTGTAGAATGCACATACTATGAATAACTTGCTATTGTTCTCATCCAAACATGATTCTCTTAAGAATAAAGACATAAAATAAATTATAAACACATTGGTAATAGAATAAATATTTTCTAACCACTACGTGTCTACTATACGTGTCGTGTCCTCCTTTGTAGAAAAATCACGTGTCTGCGTGTTGGTGTTGTGTCGTATACGTTTCACCTATCGGTGTCAGTTTGTGTACTATGATGCATGGACACTCTCCACTTCCTGCATTTAGGTTGGCCACATGTTGGATATCGATATTCTCAAATACTTTTTGAACACTCTTAAATGCATGCCAAAGTACCTTTATGTACAAAGAAATTGGGTTCTATCATTAACAGTTGTAGGGTATACACATGTTAGGGTATACACATATCTTTGCATTTGCATTATTTCTTGTCTCTCTCTCTTCTCATTCCATTCTTAAGCCAAGCCTGTTTCCTATTTATGTTTCAGCATGATAAAGACACTAGCTTTGCAGAGGAAGACAGTACATGATCATTTGTCCAAATTCAACAGAATTGTAATTCATGGTTCACTATTTTCGTACAAGAAGGTGTAATCAGTGTAGCCCACCACAGGATCATGGGTGCAAAATGTGGCAAAGTCATACTCATTCAATGGTGCGCCAAGCTTGAATCGGTTCACCAAATCTGGGTTTGAGATAAAAAGCTGGCCATAAGCAATCAAATCAGCATCCCCTTCAGCAATGGCATTCATCCCCAGCTCTCTGTTGAACCCTCCACTAATCATGAAGGTTCCCTGGTATGCTTTCCTGAGCTTCCTCAGTGTCTCAGCTTCGCTCTCATCAATTCCATGGTTTGGCGTTCCTGCTTGAATTTGGAGGTGAGTCAGCTTGAGCCCTAGCTCGTCCTGCATCTGGTTAAGCCTATCAACCACTGCTAACCCTAGGGCAAGTGGGTTAGAATCATGGGCATCTTGGTGGTACAAAGTCGGGGATATCTTCACCCCAACTCTTTCAATTCCAATGGCTCGAGTCACAGCTTCTAGTATCTGTACCACGAATTTACATCGGTTCTCAAGCATCCCCGGCCCCCATACTCATCAGTTCTATCATTGATCTCATCGTTCAAGAACTGGTCAATGAGGTAGCCAGAGGCTGCATGAACCTCGACCCCATCAAACCCAGCTCGAACAGCATTTATGGCTGCTTGACGGTATTGCTCCACAAGCTCCAGGATCTCCAAAGTTGCTAAAGCTCGAGGAGTGGAGTAATCATCTACGGATCCATTAGGTAATAGTACTTTCCACCTGCTTGACATTGGCTTGTTTGTTGAAGATAGTGGTGCGCCACATCCAGGTTGATATACTGCAGCACAAGCAGAAATTATCTAATTGGCAGACACTCACTATACATTCTGGATCAGAAGCTCACAGGATTATGTGATCGACACCAACTTTTAATTTGATTTTTAAAGTGCTTGAAAGAAAATAATTTGGGTCATGCAGAAGTAGGGTTTATATATTAATACCACGGTGGGAGACACGTCCTACATGCCATAGTTGACAGAAAATGAAGGCCTTTTTGGAGTGAATAGCATCAGTAACCTTTTTCCAACCTTCCACTTGCTCTTCTCGGTAAATTCCGGGGCAATGAGGATACCTGCAATAACATGATTTTCCATTCATGTATTTCCACAACCCTCTTTGTTAAGTTTCTAGATATGGTGTCAAACTATAGTACAACAACAACAACTCTCGGTGTTGACCCTGCTTTCACGAGCTGGGAAAGATTCCGTTGTAGGCAGTCTTACCCTTACAAGACGCTATTGAACTTCTTGAAGATATAGGTGCACTTGATAAACTACAGCAGAGACAGAACAAATTCAATTGTTAGTACTCAAGAAATCTTGATGGCATAATGACAAATGACGTTGATTGTTTTGATGGAATAATGACCAATGACGTTGGCCACACCAATTCAATTGTTACTACTCAAGAAATCTTGCTAAGCCTGTGAAAATGTAGTCCATTTCTTTGATTGTTTTGTTACGAAAAGTAAGAGAGCTTGTTAAAGAGCCTGCAAACACTCGACAATATACTAGTTTGTATATGTTTGTATCTTCCCTGTGATCGCTCTAAAACTCTTGCAGTATACTAGCTTGATTTTCAACGGAATAAACACTATTTCCTGTGGCAAAATTTCTTTTCACAGTTGTTTCTCCTTACGTATCCCCAATATGATGAGATTGCAATAGGTTCGATTTTATTCTATGACCTCTCAAGGGAGATTTACTGTTAAGGCTTGAACATGAGTTCTAGCAAGATTTTGATCTAGTTAGGCTTTCAAAAATCATAACTATGGCAGTGGTTGCTTCCAAGTTCCAAACTCCCATGGCCATTATCAACTAGATTCCTCGTTCAAAGCACCCAATCAAACAAATAAAAGAGTTTCTCTTGCGTGAGACTGTATCATCTTAAAAAGCTAATAGGATATAGCTACAAAGTCGCCGACTAATGCAAGACACCAATGGAAAACGAGGGACTCTTACAGCTAGGAACAACTTAAGCTTGTTCATTTAAGAATTAATGCAAATGAAATCTCAACTTCTTAATATCCATAACTTAAAACATAAAAAGAGCACGAGGAAAGAAAAGCATGGAAGGAGGGGATGGAGAAACGGGGTTACCCTAGTGCAGTAGGAGAGATCAAGGTGCCCTCACAAATGAGAAGGCCACCATGGGTAGCACGCTGAGAGTAGTACTTAACCATGGCTTCATTTGGGATACCGTTCAACGCTCAACATCGAGTCATGGCCGCCATGACCACTCTGTGACTCAGCCTCAGCTTCCGCATCTCATACGGACTCCATAGATCTTCTCTTTTCTCCCCTCCCTTTGTTTCTTCCGTGTTTTTCTCCATTGGTGTTGTCTCCCTCCCCTCCCCCCTCCTTTTCGGCCTTCTGTTTTTTGTGGTGGTGTAGCAATGCCGTCTTGAATGGTGCTTTGAACGTGGATGTACTAGAGCAAGTAGTTAAGTCAGCATTATTGGGTCCCTTTGTGTTATTGACCACATGAGTATGGTCGGTTTGAACTAACAAGCATTGACAATCTCCACTCAATGGGGCCGGATCGGACACTTGTCAAATATTTAATGCACAAACCAATTCCACTAAACATCAGCAATTCAAAAAAAAAAAAAAAAGAAAGATAATAACGCTATATCGTCATAATTAGGAATGTGACTAGAAAGCGTGCACTCCCTCTGCCATCTTCCTCACAGGTATCAAGAATAAACACAGTTAGGGCAATAAGAATCGCCCTTGTTGACGATCTTTTACTCCTACAGCATCTAGCGTTCGTTGAACAATGAGATATCGGACAATCCTTCTGCGTTTTACTAAGATTACAAAACGATCGAACACTGAACATATTGGTCCATCGAAACGCTAGGCTCATAATCAAGTCATAAGCTGCTATGTTCATCATCTAAGAAGGGGTAATCAGTGTACCCTTTAACAGGATCATGAGTGAAGAATGTAGCAGCATCATATCTATTCAACGGTGCATTGACCTTAAATCTGTGAACCAAATCCGGGTTTGAAACGAAAAGCCTTCCGTAAGATACCAAATCTGCAGCCCCGTGAGCCACGGCCTTCATTCCGAGTTCCCTAGTGTACCCACCATTCACCATCAAAACCCCACTATAAGCCCGCCTCAAAGCTCGAACAAGCTCAGCTGCTTCTTCATTAGGACCTTTGCTATGAGTCCCTGCTTGAATGTGGAGGTATGCAAGCTTGACTCCCAACTCGATTTGGAGCTCAGTGAGCCTCTTGGACACCATTAAGCCTAAACCAAGTGGATCAGAATCATATGCATCCTGGTGATATAATGTTGGGGAAATCCTAACACCCACTCTCTTGGCCCCTATGTCTCTAGCAACTGCCTCAACCACTTGGACTAAGAATTTGGACCGATTTTCAAGAGACCCCCCATACTCATCTCCTCGATCATTGATGCCATCCTTCAAGAATTGGTCAATGAGGTAGCCATATCCTCCATGAATCTCAACCCCATCAAAGCCTGATTGGATGGCATTCGTTGCTGCTTGACAATATTGATCAACTACTTCTGGTATCTCTGATGTAGCCAATGCTCGAGGTTGTGAGTACTCAGCAAATGAACCATCTGGCATGAGTATCTTCCATTTGTTCGATATGGGTTTGTTTGTGGATGATGCAGGTGCTGCACCCCCTGGTTGATATACTGCTCTAAGGCAAAGAAATCAACCTACTTTAATAGACAGAAAGTAGTAATTACACTGAATTAAGAAAGAAATTGAGCTTCACTCAATTATCAATCAGAACTACCAACACCAAGTATGTCATTGTTCTTAATAAGCAGAAAGACCACTTCCAAGTGACCCGAATTGGGAACTCACTCCAGAAAAACATTGAAATGTAACTCTTAAGTCATTGTGGTAAGCAATAGAACTAACTAGCAGAAACTAAGCTTCAATTAAAGTATCAAAACACCTATAAAATCTGATCAGAACAAGAATGATTTATTACATAGGAATGATCAAAATGATATTCCTTGCCATGTCGATTGAAAGAATTAATAAATTTCCACAAATTTGTTATGATCAAAGTGAGGTACCATGATGAGAAGCTCGACCAGCATGCCACAATTGACAGAAGAAGAAACCCCCTTTAGAATGAACACCATCCACAACTTTCTTCCATGCTTCTACTTGATCCTCCCTGTAAATTCCTGGGCAATGAGGGTATCTGCATCAGTAAGCACAATCTTACTCAACCCATCAAAAATTAACCCCTTTTCTTCAATTCTGATGATCAAACTTAAAAGAGAACACTTTGGTTGAAACCCAGATCATCCTTCTATACTGTTTTTCGAGGGGAAAAAGGAAAAAAAAAAAAAGGCAGAGAGAGATGGTATGGATTAGATTACCCAACAGCAGTCGGGGAAATGAAAGTGCCCTCAGAAATGAGGAGACCACCATGAGATGTGCGCTGGGAATAATACTCAATTAGGGCTTGATTTGGGATGCCATTCAACGCTCTGCATCTTGTTAATGGCGCCATTACTACTCTGTGTGACAGCTCAATTTTCCCCATTTTTAGTGGGCTAAATAGACCCATTTCTCCCCCTTCGTCATTTGTCCCCATTTTTCTGGGTTTCTTCTTCTCTGATTGTCTTCCAATCAATCACTTGTGGCCTTGTGTTAGTTTATATGTTGATTATTGTATTTGGCTCTGTATTTTTTTGATAACATTTGGCTGTTTTCACCACTGAGGTGACAACATTACTGTGTCCTCAAATGTTCTAGATTGACTCACACTTTCTCAAACGGCCCTCAATTTTTTTCTTTCCACTTCTTTACCTTCTCCTAGTGTAGGTCTTATTTTTTCTTGTGATGTGGATCTTAAATTTTACCTCCTGTACTATGCCAGGTACAGTAGTTGATAAGGTTGTTTTTTTCCAAAACTGCTGCTGAGGAGGATAGGATTTGCATTTGAGTTCGGCCATATATACGTGTCGTGCCGTGAGACACTTTTAAATGTCTTGACTTGACTCAAATTAATGTGTTTTATGATTTAAAATCATCAAATTTTTAATAATTACAACTTGTGAGTTGCTTTAACATTCGTCAGCTACGCCAACAAATACAATTTGACACTGCAATCGGAACAATCTCATCCGTGGCGGCACGTCATATTTGTAATTTTGTAAATGTAGAAAATTATATATAAAAGTATGATTTTACACGCAATTTATAAGTTTGACATCCTTTCACTATTCAATCATATCATTTTTTTTCAATTTAATTGACAAGACACTTAAAAAGTGCCTTATAGTAAGATATTTATCATTTTGCTATTTTTATATGGTTATGCCTTCTAGGACTCCGATACAACCCCCCGGGCCCCAAAAAGAAAGGAGAAAGAAAAGGACGGAAAATCTACTAGTTTGTAAGAACCTCTTACTCGTTAAATCAGCACATTTAAATCAATGAGGTATTCCTCCTCCTGTGAAGTAGTGTGTTGCATATACCACATTACAACTATAAGCAGTTGAAAGGGTAAAAATATTGAACCCTATATCTGAATCAGTTTTGCCTAGGTAATTGTGATCTTTTGTTTTGCCAATCTTGGATGAGGAATCGAAGAGTTTTGTTAGGAATGAGATGTTTATGGTTGAGCTTTGAGTTTGTGACCGGAGATGTATCGTTCCCCATTCGAAGCCATTCTTCAATGGCTTCCAACTCGTACGAGTATCCATCTGCTGCTATGTGTGGGTTCTCCATTACTACCTGCAAAAGTGCCGAACACAAAGCAATTCAACACCATGAAACAATCTTCACGCATTCATGTGCCTATAGGTGTATGTAATGACTCGTTTTCACCGCCTAGCTCTAGTGTTGAGGATTAGGGCTAGAGCCAAGCTCGGTCTGGCTCGTGGTGCTCATGAGCCGAAACAAGATGGTTTGCTTATGTCGGCTTGAACCAACCTATAGGCCACCAAGACCATTTGTTCAATGCAAACCCAAAGGGCCAAACTTTGTAACAAGAAGCATAGACATACCTGAAAAATGGGGCAGACGAAAATGTTAGGGACATGGCCTGAATCCTCTTTAAAATACGAAAAATCTTCACTTCCGATATGATAATCCCTCCTTGCAACTAGATCATCAGCCACCTTCTTCAGATCATTCAGTTCTTCTGTGACTGAAGACATTGCCACCCCTAGATTAGGCTCAAAGCAAACTGACCGACATTTCAAGGCTAACTGAGCAACCTCCTCTGCTAAATCCAAAGGCCAACCACCAGCATTGTCATCTAAGGCATCGAGGATGGCCTCTTTGTTTATCATCATTGATTCTTGGTCAAGCCCAGCCCAGTTCCTCCCGGTAAGAAGCTGAAGGAGCAAGTTTCCAAAGGCACATACATCTGCTTGGACTTGAGCCTGATCACTGCAAGGGGTGAGCTCTAGAGGATGGATCTTCGCTACAAAATTCCGGTCTAGGAAGATGCTTGATGGGTTAAGCCCACCATGGATAACAGGCCTGGGCTGGGCTAGGTGGAGGAACCCAAGGCCCGAGCTTACTTGAGCAGCAATCTGAACCCGGTGGTGCCATTGGAGTACTCTGGCTTTCCTCCTCGAGAACAGGATGTCCCTTAGGCAACCGTTGTGCATGTACTCAAAGACAAAGCACTTCAGCTCCAAGCAGAAACCAATTAAGGCTGTGAGGTGTGGATGCCGGATGTTTGCTAAGAGACTCACCTGTAAATTTGTTCAAATCATCAATCTTCCTTCGTCAAGAAAAAATATGTAAGAACTGCTTTGGATCCATGAACAACAGTCCTAAAATGAATTGTGTGTTCAGTAATGTCCGTACTTAGACCTTCTGATTAACCACTGAAAACAGACCTGATTCTGACATAAAAGTAGAACCCCATTTGAACTAAGGAGTTTCTTGACAAATTATCAGACAAGTTTCAATAGCTTGAATATGATTTGAACCCCAAATTATCCGACTCAAACCCAACTCAATCCTAAACCAATCAAAACTCTATCTAAAGACCTAAAAGGAGATTTTTCACATAAGAACACTTTCCAGAATGATCACGTAATATGAACCAAATAAAGGTCCAATTTGGATGTTTACCTTAGCTTGGAAGACCTCGTGGGACATAGCTTCCTCGGAATCAAGTATCCTGATTGCAACAGAAAGACGGTTAATCCTGCCTTTGTAAACATTAGTCCAGTCTCCTCCAGACTTCAATCTCCTATGAGGGGCAAAGTTATCAGTAGCCAATCTAATCTCATCAGTAGAAAACTCCCTATAACTGCAGCTCACTTGATCACTACTACTGATCCTAGAAGCCATCTCAATCGCGTCTTTCTCTTTGCAAAACTCGATCCTCCTTTGGAACACATCCCTCTGCCCTCTCAATTCCTCGATTTCTCTCAGTAGCGCAGTCCTTGAGCTGACTGCACTCTCCAGCTGGGTCTCGGCTCCCAGCTTTGCAAGTGACGCGGTTTGTAGTTTGGTAGAGAGCTCAGATTGGAGCTCGAGCAACGAGCTTAGCCTGTTCTTGCTCTCTTCAACATCAGTTAGGATTTCGAAAACCTGCTCTTTCGTATTGTCTAGTTCTTTGGCTAGTTCATGCTGGGTGGTTATTTCTTCAGTTTTACGAGCTTCAAGTTCCTCAACCTAGTACAATAGTAGATTGTAACGAGATTAGTGAGTCTTGAATGTCATTAAGAACTTTTTTGAAGGGGGGGGGGGAATGCTCGACAAATTAGTACCCTGTGATTGCACAAGCAGATAGCCCATAAAGCTTTGGCTTGCCTGTCTACTTCTTCCTTTTCCTTGTTTTTGTGCAGCTCCATCATCTTGTGGACAGCCCGTATCTCTTTCTTTAAAGCTTCAATTCCACCACTACCATCCTGCAATTTTAGAAATAAAGATCACAATTTTCAGTCAAATCAGTTCAAGCAATTTACAGATCTTTTAGAATGTTCCCATTTGCGAAGCGTAATTGCTGTGTCACTCTGACTTCCCATATCAACTCACATACTCATGTTGGCACTCAATTTTCCGATATATTTGTAGAAACTTGCTTTAGTCCGTACAATCCAAGCTCAAAGAATAGTCTACAAACCTGACTTTTTCAGCTATACAGATGTTGGACACCAAAAAATGCCAAATTGGAATTTTAGTATTACTTTAGATTAGGCCATTGATACTGCTATACCCTTGTGATCAAATTAAGAAAGACTGAATATTCCTTCATTAACTTATCTAGACATGAAAGGGCAATTTTCTACCCAAATTGCAACCAATCCACCTTTTCAGCACCAATATCTTAATGCTTCAAAGTCAATAGAGAAAGCAAGAGAAATTGCATCATCTTCCTCTGTATTTTTCCCCTTCAATCCAAAGCCTATATTATACTCCTGAAAGTACATGCTTCCACAGCAAGCCACGTCAGTGCCACATATCAAAAATTATTTGTATGAGAAAAATGCGCTAAAAAATTTATACGTGACAAGTGGAGGTACACACTCTTACGTGCATGATATACATTACCCCTTCAATCATATATCCCAGAAAATATGCCCTGTTTTTTTTTTAACAGAAGAAAGAATATAGAGGGTAGTTAGCTGAAAGTTACCTTGATAGAAGAAGGAATGTCTTGCTCAGTCGGACTATTCAGACTCACCCCATTTTCGGCGGCTGCCTCCTTATAATTTTCTCTCTCCTCCCCTGCATTTGACTTTGATCTCAAGCTCAATAATTCCAGGAAATACTCATCAATTTCCTGCTCATAATTTTCCCAACTATTCCTAGAAACAGGGGAATTGGAATCCATGCTCGCTGGTGAGGAAGGGCAAGCTGGGGATTTCCCATGTTCATGAGAATTTGAAGAAGATAACTTCTTCCCAAACCAACCTTTCCAACTGCCTCTGTTTTTCAATTTTGCCATTATTACCCCTTGTTCATCCTCCAGATGACCTTCTTCGTCATTCTCCTCTTTCAAAATCATCAGTTTCCCTCTGTGTAAAATGTATAATTCGCAGAATTCTGGCTTGTTTTTGTGCACATAGAATGACCCACGTATCGCACTCTTTGATCTCCTGAAAATTTAAACAGAGAAAACTTAGAACTGTATAGAAAAATTGTTGGGTCAAAGTTTTAATCTAATTAGCACATACCCAGATACGGATTTCATGAATGTGATCCCAATAACCAGCTTTGTAATTCGGTGCTCTGTTATTAATTCCAGAATTGTCGTTTCAATTGGCTCATCGTGTTTCTCAAATTTGTGTATCTCTGTTCTTACCTGATAAGAAAAAACACCACTCATCAATTTTTTTAAATTAACCCCCCCCCCAATTTTGCTAGCAAGAGATTGTGGAGAAAATAAGGTTTCTGTAATTTTTATTTTTAAAAAAATTTAAATTAAAGGGGCATACCTTTCCACAAAAGTTGGCATATCTGGAAAGGAGGCTGTCAATTTTCTGTTGTTCACACTTTCTTAGAATCTGTAGCTTTTCATCACTCACAGAACTTGCAGGCAACTTCCCAACTGTATCCATGATTTAAATAAAAAAAAACAAAACAACTAATTGATGGGTTTATTTGCGCGCAGAGATCCACAGTTTTACTTCTATATGCAATCATGTAAGCGGAAAGACCGATGATGTATGGAATCATTACCATATAACATACCCAAGAAGAGAGAGAGAGACTTACAAGGGGTGTTGACAAAATCTCTGGAAGAAGATGAACTGATGTAAAAGATGACAATTGAGAAAGGATGATGAGAAGAACCCCATTTCTTGATTACCCAATTCAATGTCAGAAGACCCTCTTCTTCTTGCATTTCATTGCGTAAAACTACATGAATCTTCTCATGAATTTGCACCACCACATGATCCATATTCCCCATTTCCAGATTAAACCCTCATCAAAATCTCAACCTTGTTCTTGAATTTGAGCAAGATCCATCATCACTGAGAACTTGAGTTGTGCTCTCTCATTCTTGAAGAGGCATTGTCAACGTTTTTGTATGAATTCGTATGAATGAGAGAGAATTTGGGTTGGATTTTCTAAGATGGTGTTGGGTAAAGAGAAGATCCGGCCCATATTTGTAGTACAAACACCCAATAAAAATTGAAGTGTGGGGTCGTGTAGTGTGATGTGATGTGGGATTTTGATTTTTCAAAACTCGTGTTTCTTTTTAAAATATTGATTTTTTCTTTTTAGTATCATGATTAGTATGTAATTTAGTCTTGTTAAATTTTCCTTCTTTTTTTTTTTGGTCATATTGCCGGCCTTATTTATTAATTGTGACTAAAGTGGTATATACCATGAGAATTTTCATGATTTGATTGAAATCAAAGTTTGACCAGTTTTGGAATTTGCCCTATACTTCGTAGCATGCTTCTTTTTACTAAGAAAAAAAAAATCCCTTTCAAAAATAAAATCATTTGATCTTGAAGAGAATACAAAAGGATAATTTAAATACGCAATTTTATATGTGTTACATAAAAAGATATGGGTGGTTAAGTAGAGTTATTATTTGGATAATTGGATTGGACCATAAACATAACTCGTGTATATAAAATGATTGAAAATAGATCTCATTAATTAATTTAGTTGAGCTCTTTCCAATACATTAGGTTACTAGAATTCGGCTAAAACTTTATTCAATGTTGAAAATCGGTTATGAGGCTAGGCTTATGCAAGTATAAAGATTTAAGTTAGTAGAAAAGAAAGAGGCCTTTTTAGATGTCAAAAACCAATTCAACTGCAAATACAAAGCTTCTTATGATTTGTCAATCTTTTATTTTCCAACGATCTTATTAGAGTTTATAAACGAAAACACAATTTAAATTTAGTGTGATTTTCCATTGTAACCTTCAGTCATTTAATATTTATATATTTTTAAAACCAAAAAAAATACTCATAAATTTGTAGCTTAAAATTCAAAATATTATCAATCATGATCATATCAATAAATTTCATTTCAATGAAATTTGTGAATCTCATTCTATTTCTATTTTTTGTGTTAAAAAACCTCAAGTAATATAGGTTCTTCCTTAAAATTAAGGGGCAATTTGCATGTTGAATTTTCCTTCATTCTGCATACACTAATTGTATTGTACTTTGCTTTAATAACGTGAGGAAGCCAGAAACACGAGAAGACTCTAAACTATATGCTTTTAGCAATAGGTGCCAGGACGGGGGTGTAGCTCATATGGTAGATCGCTCGCTTCGCATGCGAGAGGCACGGGGTTCGATTCCCCGCACCTCCATTTACTTCATTTCTTTTCCCTTTTTTGCTTCATGATTGTTTCGCTTCACGGCTTCACAGTAGAGCGGAGTTAGGCCCATGCACATTACCCAAGGCCCAAGCTTTATTAGTACCATCCCACAAGATGTGTCCAATAACAAATTCCGCATGCCTTGGGCCCAACATTTTCTAATTTAATTTGCTAAAAGTCCAACGTCATTACGCCAAAGCCCAAGATTATTTATTACTACTGCAAACGTTTCCTTTTTCTTTTTCTTTTTCTTTTTATGCTTCGATTTTTCAAATATTTTTCTAGAGTTTTCAACATGAGAAAACTTTATCTGAAAAATTTTTGTTGGTCTCTTTAAATCCATATATCTGCTCATCCTAATACTTACAAAAGTAAGACTGCATATATTTAAATCTCTTCAGACCCTACAAAAGCATAATTCATACTAAGAGTTGTTATTGCTATACATGTTTAACACCCTAACTTATACCTTTTCATAAATTAAGCTCCATCTAGTATATCATTTGATACAATTTAAATGTACTTATTATTAACTCTACTACATACTAATAAACAAGGGCCAAGTTGAAAGATTAAGCATCATAAATTCCGAGTTTGAAGGGACAATTAGAACAAATAACAAAGTCTATATCATACTTTTAAGAGTACATACTCTCATGAGTTACATCAGCGTAACATACTAAAAATAGTCTCGATGATAAATATACACTGACAAAATAAATATGTGATAAGTGAGAGTATACACTTTTAAAAAATATATATATATATATATATATATATATATATATATATATATATATATATATATATACCGAAAAAGAAGGAAAGAGAGAGATGGGCTAGTGTAGAACCAAGGAGAGACAAAAAGGGGGCTTTAAGTTCAAATTATGGAATGGGAACAGGCTTAATGAAACAACGGCACTTTCTCGGCTAAATCGTAGGAGTCTCTCTCTCTCTCTCTTTTTTCGAAATTAACACCCAAGAATCCAAAGATCAGACCACTCCCATTAGTAAAAAAATAATTTAACCCTAACCCTTCTTAATTAACCTCCCCAAAAAAACAAGAAAGGGTAATTAATTAAGGTTAAAAATGAGAGTGGGGTGAATCAATATGTCGGGGTAGGCAAACTGGCAAGCAAGGAGTGCACGTGCGTTCACCGGAATCGCCTCGAGATTTTTCGGCGAAAGAGAAGAGAGAGAACAGTGGAGTGTGTGGTCAAAAGATGCCGCGCACGTGCCTCCTCCAGTCAAAGGCCTGACGTAGCGATAGAGAGAAAGATATAGAATTGTTAAATTATGATGGTGTATTATGTGTCCAATTACGTTGTGTACCTCCGCAAATAAAGCATCATTAGCTTAATATAAACCAAAATCATAAGCCTTCATTCATCAAAGCTTATATCGTAGTCGTGAATTATAAAAATATGTACTCATATAAGTACATTGTACACATTGTGAAATATATAATAAAAAAAAGAATATGCGATAAATATGCCTTAATATATATATATATATGTAGGATGGAGGATTGTATACTCTCAAATGTACATGATAAATTACCTTCATGCTAGTAGCTCGGCAAAATTAGAGTCTGAATTGAACGGAAGTTATAAATTAGAGTGAATAATTTTGAGATGTCATATTATTGAAAACTAACGTAATTTTACATCAGCCTTCATTCATCAAAGCCTATGGCTCTCTTCGGTAAAATTAGTGGTTTAAGTAGCGGATAGCAGTTCAGGTATCGGATAGCTTTTTAGGTAGCGGATAGTGTTTCTAATTTAGCTGTTAGTAGATAGCTGTATAGATAAGCAGTTGAAATAAATGTATTTGGTAAATTTAGCTGTTAGGTAAGCTGATTAATGTAAATTGACATAAAAGTATATAGATAATTTTCAAAGGATATCTTTTGAGGGAAAAAATATCAAACGCTACTTTTGAATGCAAAACGTTAATACTATTAGTTTTTCAAAAACGCTGCTTAAAACGCTAAACGCTACTTGAAATGCTAGTCAAAACACTATGTTTCTGAACACTAAAAATTACCTGATGAATGTATTGAATTAGTTAAAACGCCAAATGCTACTTACAAGGCTGTTGCTGAACACGCCCTATATCATACTTGTGAATATTGAGAATATGTACTCATGCAAATACAAGTCATTAAATATATACTAAAAACATATATATCACAAATACACCTTATATATAGAGAGAGGAAGCGGGAGTGTACACTTCTAGATATACATAAAAAAAGTACTTTCATGTTAACAGTTAGGCAAAATTAGAGTTTGTATTAAATGGATTTTTTTTGGGGTCTTGAATCCTCCATTTCATTGGAGTTGAGTTACTATTAATCTAATAAGAGATAGAGATCTTCTATCACAGATTTTTCTCTATTCACAAGATCCGAACTCGAGACTTTACTTAAAGGAAATAAGTATCAAACTATTTGAGTCAATCTGTGTTGATAAACGAAAGTAATTAATGAGTGAATAATTTTGAAAGGTCATATTATTGAAAACTAACATAATTTTACATAAATTATAGTATGATATAATTGAAAAATGATTTATATGCAGAAGATCGAGTGAGGTCATGGTTGCCTTTCATTCGTTTGATGCTTCGCCCTTGCTCCATCCTATCTATTCTTTGCTGCCCCCTCTCTTTTTCCCCTTTTTTTTTTGGTTTTAATGAATTAGACGGAAAGAAAAAGTAAGTGACTCATCATGATTAGAAAATAGTTGCAAGCATTCATAAGAATCCGTACAATATCATGATGTGGTGAATTTAGAGTTCAAAATTCCCGGCTGCCATATAATTTGATGGATCAAAGCGTTTGAAATAATAATTTGAACTTTTATATGGTTTAAATTAGAATTGAAAAAATCTGATCTGATGCAATAATTTTATTCGAATTCGATCCAAAGTTATTGGGATTTGAAAGTAACATAAATTTAGCCTGAACTGAATCGATTTCAACCCGAAGTCAACACGACTTCACTGTTTAGCATGAAAATTTGTTATTTTAAAATTTTGAGCAAATCTAAATTATTTTTAACGCCGACATGAAATTAATCCGTTTATTAAATGGATTGACTTGACCCGACTCGACCCAATCCATTTCTTAGCTCTAGTTCAAATATACTACAAAGAATAATATGACAAAACTACAATATAAGAAGAAGTCAATCGAATCTGAGATTTAATATACTACAATTTTAATCTTAACCATCAAGCAAAAACCTTGCTGACATAATTTGCATATATTAAATTCAGTTGTACAATTTTATCACAAAACAATATGATCTTAGACAAAAGCAATAATGAAATTGCTTCCCAAAAACCAAAAAAAAAATGATGATTTTAATTACTATACGATGACATTCTCTTAGTCTCTACTCCTAACTAGCTGCCACTGTGTTGTACATTGACCAGAATTAATACCTCCTTAAATAAATACTAATGTATAAGTATATATAATAATCATTATCAAAATGGGGACGACATACTATAATGGAGAAATACAGAGATTAGATGTGCATTATGTAGGTGTAAATTGTCCATATCTAAAGACAGAGACCTCCCTTTTTATAATTTAATCATGCAGGTGCATGGCTGAGCTCATTATTCTTTTTGTTCTATTTTCTCTCTCTCATACTCTCAATTTTAAAATTACAAAAAAAAAAAAACTCCTTGCCTCAAGAAAAAGCCAATGTATGTACGTCACCTCCTAAAGAAACTAGATTATTTAGCCCCCACTAGAGCTGGATAATAGGTCGCGTCAGATCGAATTCGTATTCGTGTCGAATTTGAATGGGTTGAAAATTTTTCGACTTGAACCTAACCTGTTTATTAAATGGGTTGAAAAACCTTGACCTGTACTTATTTAATTTTTAAACGGGTTGACCCGTTTAACCCGTTTAAGATAAACAAGTCAAGTTCAATCGCCTAATTAACCATTTACGTATTTAATATCTTCAACTAATATGTAATTATAGTGTTAGAAATTAAGTTCACATATCACATTAAATAATTGCTCTTTAAAATTCCCCTAATTTGTCATAATTTATAATTTTTAAAAATTTTTATATTCTTAATTATCTAATAAAAAGTAAAAGAATAAATGACAAATAGAAAAATGAGTTGAGTTATTTAATTCATTTAATTAAACGGTTTAAATAGGTACTTTTTCGTGTCGAGAATCTCGACCTGAACCTAACCCATTTAATTAAACGGGTTGAACGTGTCAACAATTAAACAGGTCGAAAATTTATACCCAAACCCACTTAACTTTGTATCAGATTCGGATCGGTAATCGTGTCGGGTTAGCTTTTTCCAACTCTAGCCCCCACCACCCAAAACAAAAGGGGGAAAAATTTTATTACGTACGGTGCAAGTTTTTCTAAAATTTAGTTAGAATGTGTTCAAATTACATGCTGCTAAAATTTCATGTTAGATTCGTGCAATCTGTAGCGTAAAACTAACCTGTTATATGAAGATCAAACAAGGAGGATTGCATATGGACAATTCACATAGCTGGTGTAATTTTACTTGAATGATTTATTCATAACATAAATAATTACTTCAGAGATGATTTTTTTTCGACGTAATTACGACCGTGTAGATCGGTAATTTTAGTTGTTTATTGTAAAAGTGTACTTATTGGGGAGTGGTTATAGAGTGGCAGTGTATTCATCTATCACGGTCATTTGCTATACCCAACAGACGTCTATATATAAATATGTGCATTTTGCATTTCTCCTTTGTTTATGTTCAACTTTCCTTTTCCAAATCACATATAAAAATTAAAGTTGAAAAAAGCTACATAATTGTAGTAACTAACTATAATCAAGTATACTATCCAAAAATTAAGAATCATTTTGAATCTTCTAGTAGTGGTAGGGCCTGGTTTTTTCGTAGGTAAATTGGGGTGGATAAAAGAGTGAAGTAGGTTCAGGCAGATTGAAGTAACTTGAGGTGGGTTGAAGTGGATTGAATGTTTTTTATATGATAAATTGCATTTGATTAAAATAATGAAACTGGGTTGAAGTAGATTGAAGTGGGTTGCAGTGAATTGAAGTTGGTATTTTGAAATTAACCCACAAAAAAAATAGGGGCGTAGTATGACAAGTTTGGGAACCTATTGAAGTGATCGACTAGTCAATTGTATATAAAGTAACTAATAAAAACAAGTAATTATTTTGAAGCAAAAGTAACTTAAAGCAACTCATTGATGTTGTAATTAAGAGCTAAACCTGGACAAATCTATACGTTTAGGGCTTTATATCACATGCGGTTCCAAAAAGTACTACATATACTGCTTAATTAGGCACCCAGCTAGGAACCTAAATCTCAACAGGTGCAACTTGCATGCCATGACCAATCCTTGAACTTTAGAGAGCTGACAAATTTAGACCAGTAAACTCACGTTGATGCATATAATTAAGTATTAATGTATTATTAGGACTTGATCAAGGTACTTAATTCCTCCCATCTTGAGCTAGAGGGCTAGCTTATCAATCAATTATGGGTTGTGTTCCATATATTATTAGGAGGAAAGCTTAGCTTGATCCCCTATGTACATGTAGGTCGTATGATGAATATGCATGCAGGAAAGCAATTAGCTAGCTAGGAAGATATAAATGCCATAAACTCTTGCAACACTAGTACTTGCTTTAGGCTTTTTTGACTCTGTCTGATTTTTCTGCACAAACTCCTGCAAGAGTTAAATATTGTATGTCTTATATGCTCACTTTGAATGGTTTGATAGAATTTGTACACTACATATTCAATTAAAGTACACAAATATAGAAATACCCCTCGTATCAATCACTGTATCTTATATACGTATAAATTAATATGTACACCGTCGAACAAATTCAATCTTGATCAGGTAATGTTGTCTGAATCAAAAGGTAGATCGATATAGCATTTGTTTTCCTCAATGCATGTCTCAAATGCATGGCTTAACATCTCGAATCCAAGTGTTGGTGAATGAAAAAAAGTTGTATTAGAATCAAAGAGCTATAACCCTAACGACCGGTCGTCAATTGGAATCCAATAAGATGAAGCTGGTAACAAAGACTATTCTTTTTCTTTTTTAAAGACGAAAAAAACCCTATGATCTAAAGGGAAACATTTTTAGGGACTAGACTCCAATCAACAAGAAGATGTCGTAGTAAAATGAAGCAAGAGGGTAGAGGCATATGCATGGTATGACTTATTTATATTGCAAGTCTATTATATCTAGAATATTCATTGTTCCATTTCTTTAAACACCGTGATGATTGACTTCCTTGATCACAATATCATAGAAAACTATATCAAAACAAACAAACAATATAGATTTGTTTAAGTCGCCTATTACTTGTTTTCATTATCTAAAATCTCAAGTTTGAATCTTATGAGTATTAAAAAAACACACAATAAAAAAACTCTTACCTCTCCAACAAATCAACAATAAATCGATTCCGATAATGAGGTAAAAAAAAAAAAAAAAGCAATGGTAAGCTTTGTCTTAAATTTTTTTCGGAGTACGTACAAAATTGGGCATGGAATCCATGTACACATTAATGCTAGGTGTGGTTCAACTAATCATACTGCTAACAAGTTATTAAATATTGGAGGGCATTGTTGACGACTAGTTAGAATGGGAAACATGTAAAGATTGTATAGGATCTTAGCCTGCTGGGGTTGGATGAGAATGTCAGAGGATCTATAGACTAGATTTTGCCCCTGATAATTGAGAGCCATTTAATTAGGCATTTTTGGATAATTGACATCAATACTATTTTTCTCTTTTTTTTCCGGCCAAATACTGAGGTATAAAAAGAGAGCTGGAATGTATTGCATGTTTTCATTTGTTTGTTTGCGAGGATTTTTTTTCCATATTTTAATAGATGCTTTATTGAAAAACAAGGAACAAGAACGACAATATTATATGATAGAGGACGGAGGAACTAACTCTATAAACTTTGGTTGTATTCGAAAATAATATTTTGATTAAATTAATACACTAATAAGTTAATTTTTAGTATTCGGTAACTCCTCAACAAAACAGGTACTTTCATACATACGGGTGTGAATTCAAAGTCTATAGTATGTCTCTAGAAGTACATACTTTTACAAGTCATATAAATAGTCATACATATTAAAAGTTATCTTTATAATAAATAGATTTTGGAAAAATATACTCGTGCACCACTTGAGAGCACATATATATTCTAAGTGGACACTATAACTTTATGTTGGAAGTTGGAACCAGAGATGTTGCTTGTCTTACAATAATTACACAATCACAACAGAAAGTTAATAAAATAAATTTCTGATGATATGGAAAAATTAACAGTAACTTATAAGACTATCTCACATGTATATCATATACTTAAGAGTGTGTACTCTCTCTTACCATATGTATATATTTTTCCAACGTGTGTTTTGTTGTGTGTAAATTGTATATATAAGCTCCTTTATTTTCCCATCTCCTTTTGTCCCACATCGCTCGTCTTGACTTTTGAGAGTTGGAGTAGGGTTTATGTTTACCTTCCTACTTTGGGCCTGTTGAATAACATTGGACGTGATTTTAATGGGGTTGTGGGGGTGAGGGCAAACACCACACACGCGTGCGTGCATGCTGCCTGCCTGCCTGGACTGGTCCGACCGGCCTGGGCGCTAGCTGTGGGCCTCTGCTAATTTTTTTTGGAGAAAATTTCTTTCAATATTTTTTCCGTTGGCTGCAGATTTTTCTCCCATTATTTTCTCCTTAACGCCTGGTTGACGTGGTTTTTACCAGAAAGAGTGCTGATCCTGATTTGTAGCCAGGAATACATTATGCGCCACAAATGCTCCTTTTTCTCACCTCTAGCAGCTCCACGCACAGTATAAATTGCCTCCTCCTCTGCACCTTCAGAGCACACCAAGCATCTCCTCTCCTCTCTTCCCTTTCTAGCTATGCAAAGTTGCAAACCTTGGAGAACGAACGACTATTTTGGATTTGCACCGAAGTCGAGTCGAAATCGCTTTCAAGACAGTGATACTCCCACAGCACAGCTCGGATTCCCATTCCACTCCCATTGATTTACACCTATTTTTCCTACATATTTGTCATATAGACAATTTTTAATATGTATCACTAATGAAATTTGTAAAAGTATATACTTCTAGGAGTATGATACAAAATTTGATAGTTATATTTGTTACACTTTAGTTGTATTTTCTTGAAGTTCAAATGTTATTTTGACATTTGGCTTCTATTTTCGCAAATGATATATTCCACAATCACTCATATTTCCTTTCCACGTAGGGTTGTTGTATTTTAGAGTAGTCTTTTTGTGATTGAGTCTCATTACTTAGATCATAGTGGGGCCAAAACCAATCAATTAATACAAATCAGACTAGCATTTGAAAATTGAAACGCAACGTTCCACTTCCAAAAATTGTGCAATTTTGCATGGGCTACCAAAAAAGAAAGAACTTGACAATTAATATATAGATAAAAAAATAACCACGAAAAAGGGAACAAAAATATGAGAAAAATGAGGGGGAAGGTACATTTTTTAATTTTGTGATATATAAATAAAAATTTCAAAAAAAAAAAAACTGGAGTTAAAAAAAAGGTAGAAAATGTTTTATTGGGTTGCATTGAGCCCTAAAAGCAGGAATGAAAAGGCTTTAGTTTTTCTCTGGAATGGCAAACAGGAATGGGGGAGAGAGATAAAGATATGAAGCCGTAAGCCTATGTCATCTACTGAAGCAGTTTACCCGCCCCGTTTTCTGCCTCGTTGCTTTTTTTTTTTTAAATTTAAAAAAAAAACAATGGGTCAAATTTTTTTTTTTACCTTTTGAGGGCTTGTTCTTTTCGTTGGTAAATTTTAAAATATCAACTTTAATCAATTTTAACCTACTTCAAATCACTTTCACTATTTTAACCAAGTTTAATTTATTACATAAAAAAATTCAACTCACTTTAACTAACCTTAACATATTTGAATCCACTTCATTCTTTTACCCATCCCAATTTACCCACCAAAAAAACATACCATAAATACTAAATTTTACAGGCACAAAACCAAGAATAGAGTAGTTATTTCAGTTGGATTGAATGGCTAGACATAAATATGAAATATCTGTGATATAATGTAAAACATAAACAATTTAACTATTTGAGCATTACAAGATTATAGATAATAGATATTGAAGTAGAGGTCGACCTGTTTAATCCATTTAACTAAACGGGTTAAATAGATTTTTTTTTTCATATCGAGAATCTCGACATGGGCCTAACCCATTTAATTAAATGTGTTAAGTGTATCAATCTATTTAATTAAACGAGTTAAATGTGTCAACCCATTTAATTAAACGGGTTGAAAATTTGTACCTAAACCACTTAATTTTGTGTCGGTTTCAAGTCATTAAATCGTGTTGAGTCAGTTTTAGCCAATTCTAGCGCCTACTCAATTGGTCATTTGTGTCAGGCTCGACTCAACAGTGGTCTCTGTAGGCAAGGAAGAAAATACACAATTGTCGAGTTAAAACCCAAAAAACACGTAACCCTAACCAGAGTAATAAGGATGGTAATAGGGCGAGTACGGGTATTAAAAATAAAACCCATACCCATACCTATTGGGTTTTGCAGGTTTGCGGGTTTTATTTGGTTCACATATAGAATAAAAACTAATATCCATATGCAACTCATATCCAAGTACGATATATATTTTTGTCAGTGTAAATGTGTAATATTGCGAAGTTGTGATATTTTAAGAATATATTGTTTAGAAATGTGAAATAAAATACATTATTGACTAATTTTTTGTTAGACGAGTTTGGATTTGACTTAAATCGAAAAAATATTGAACAAAAATATTTTTTTATCTTAAAAATGGGTACGGATAGGATGCGGGTATGGGCGGTCAGGGTTATACCCATACCCGTATCCATACTCGTAACCGTTTTTCAATATCCGTCCCATACCCATTTAAAATTCATTTTCACCACCCACTTGGATTTAGATACGATAGATTTTACAGATTTTAAATGGATACAAATTTTATTGTCATCCCTAAATCAGACAACAAGAGACCCATTGGCCTAGGCAAATTGCCTCCGCTAGGAAAATGGTCGCATTCATATTGCATCCAGGACTTTTTTTTTTCATTAAAGATATGCCTTAATTGGCATCATTGAGCTACAAACGTAGCTTGATCTGAATACATAAGTTAACTTAATTGAGTGTAGGATTCAACGACATTATATAAACTCCTTCCTTGCCTCGAAACTTTGATGGAAGATTTCAATTGACAGGTGAATTTTTCGAAAAGTTATAAATATCATACCGATTATTATATCTTTTTTTCACTGGAATGAGACATACTAAATTTATGTACCATTGTACTGAGCGCGTACCATTTTGAATTTCAAAAAACAAAAAATTCGAAATTTTAGTGTATCGAGGAGTATTTGACCGAAAATATCAGTAATCGCTCTGTATTTGACGGTACAGAGCGATATTGCCTAATATTTGACTAGTACAATACCGGATAATAACTTGTACCGTTTCTTAACTGGTACAGTACGTTTCGACCGATGCTTGACGATACAGTATGGTATGTATAACACTGAAATTTTCTCACTAGCCATTTTGCAATTTTCACTAGTATGAAAGGGAGAAAAATATGCATATTTATATTTTTCTATTTGGGAGGGGGAGGACATCGCAAGAGATAATTCAAACTTCAAAGGCTGACGGCAGTTACAGACTTACAGTGTTCTATTTTTTTTTTGGGGGGGGGGGGGGGGACATACAGTGTACTGAAAAATCCTTCCAAAGGACAGGAAAAAGGGTGCCTGAAAAAAAAAAAAAAAAACATGTGAAGGGTGTTGGTCGTTGGACCATAAATTTCCAGTTGGGGAAAGCAACAAAACATGATCATCAATTTAAAAAAAAAGGTAAATCACGCTTTTTTTTTTTTTTTTTTTTTCATTTCTTCTTGTTTGTTGAATATTAACTCTACGTTCACTTTGTATGGTAGGGCTATTAGATTTCAGATTAGCAACAGACAAAAAAGGCAAAAATAAAAAAAAGAAAAGAAGATAATACAACATTAAAAAAAAGAAAAACAAGAAAAAAAATTTAAACCAAAGAAGAAGGGGGCCTGGGAAAAGGCTGCATGAAAGACAAGTGTTTGAGGTTAAATTATCCCCTAAATAAAGCCCCACTACTAGTACTACTACTACTAATACATATCTCACTTTAGTCAAATATGTTTGCAGAGGAAAAGGGCCTTCTGCAAGACTTCTATCTTACATTCATATATTGTATTTTTCAAATTTTGACTTAAAATAGTAACAATAGCACAAATGTGTCAAATAATGTAAGTTTGATATGCAGGACATATGTACCGACCTTCAAATGAGTTCAAGTACATACGACACATATCAATTTTACTAGAGTTAAAAGGTTCTTATGTCGGAAGCACTATTATAGATCAATGTCGAGTAATGTAGATGTTACTTTAATCATTTTGCACATCATTTTTAAAAATTTAGTTATGTCAATTTAAAATAAACTAAAAAGTTTAAAATAACGTCAACAAGTATCTATATATGGGTCACATCTTCTGGTTTTGGTGTTTGTGTAAGTAGTTCAAGTTTTATATGCATTACAAACACTACAGATTCGATTCTATTGTACATTTGTTACATATATTAGAATATTATCGGCCTGTTTTTCCCCCTCTTTGGTGTGGTCATTTTAAGAGGAAGATCTTAAATTAACCTCATTTAGGTCAGAGCCTTAATTTTTATATGAGATGATCCGATAAAACTGTGTTTATGAGACTGTTGATTTTCTTATTGTACTTTTGTACAATCTAATTACTTTTTTTCTTAACCATATATATCTTACATCTTTTATCAAGAATTCAAGATGGTGTTGATCAGAGCTAGTACAAAGACTAAACTATTTCTGAAATCCATGTTCATATAGCAATGAAGACCATGTGTTTATACTATAGCTAGCTTAGATCCCTAGTATTGTTGCCCCATGAGTTTACCAGTGAGGTCGCTCGATATAGATTTGACTAGCACATATACTAGTACTGATATTAGCCCTTACTAGAGCTTAGATTAAAAATTACTTCCTCATGTCGTTCAAAATTATTAGTATTGCAAGAACCATTTGCATTGATACTCATGTTTATTTAATAATAATAAGGGGACATTAGTAATATTAATGCTAGTGCAAATTCAAGTATTCAACTTGATAGCTAGGTGAGAATGCATGGATTGCCCTAATATGTCCCCTTGCATTAGTAAATTTTACCCTCAATTATTATCCCTTTAACTTGAAGTGGAGGAGTTCAAATTGATTTAAAAATGTGCTTTAATTTGACTAGAACTAAGTAGGGAAGGTTTTATGTGTGTTATTTTTAGATGTTCATATTCTAAATCATCATTCATGCTACAATGTCTAATAGCTGCTCACGAAACTTTGTAATGTATAAAGACGGTTCGACCAACACAGTATCGTTGAAGTGGTTTGACACCTATTCCTGTTAAGTAAGATATTAGGGTCGAGTCTTGTGAATGGAGAAAATATGTAATGAGAGAGTTCTACCCCTTATTTGGCCAATGGTAGCTCGACTCTAATAAAATGAAGAATTCGAGACCCCAAAAAAAAAGGTTCAAGGCCTGTTCATTGTGGCCCTTTTACAACAACTTCTCACTTCGAAGCACTCGAAACCGCTGTTAAATGCTAACTATTAGTTCAAATCCTCCAAGCCACTTTAACTACTTCTGCATAAACCGCTCTAATTGCTCATATTTGCTCAAACTCACTCCTAACAGCTATTTGTATATATAATGTTCATGGTTAAACTGCTCGAAACTATTCTTAACCACTAACTACTATTGCAAACTTGTTACATTGAAATCAATATGGACAGAAAGCAAGGGAATACCATCTCTATCACGGAATTGAAGTCTTACATTTTATGTTCTAGATTTTACCTCTTTGACTGGATTCTCACGTATCTACGACACATTTTTACCCAAAGCAAAATGATAAGTGTCTTGCAGTAAGACACTTTTTAAGTGTCTTTTTTTCGCTTAAAATATATCTTATCACATATTAAATTGGAAAAAATAATATAATTGAATAGTAAAAGGTTGTCAAAACTTATAAATTGCGTTAAATCATCCTTTTATACATAATATTTCACATTTACAAAATTATACATGTGATATGCCTCGCTGATCGAATTGATCTGTTTAAGGTATCAGTTTGTAGTTGTTGGCGTAGCTAACGAATATTAAAACTTTATAACTCACAATGAGTTGTAATTAATAAAAATTTGATGTTTTTAAATCATAAAATATATTAATTTAAGTTACGATAAGACATTTAAGAGTATCTTACAATAAGACCCGTATCATCACCCTTTACCCAAATGATCCCGCTACCAAGGAAGAAGGGGATATTTCTATTGATTTAAAGTTTGCTACTTATTAGCCTCTATGAATAGTAGTCAAGATCATCACTAGCACGACTTTTCACTCACTCCTTTTAACTTCAATCCTTAGAATTGTTCTCTTAAATTATATGTAGTTATGATGAAATAAAAAGTTTGTCCAATTAGAACAGAAAAGGCATTGTGACGAAATAACAAGTTTTGAATATATACACAAGCTAATTTTACTTATTTTTATTGAACTTTGAATATATTTTTTCTGGAACGAGCAAATGGAAATTCATTATGAAGAAAAATAGGTTGAAAAAACCATGCCTAAAAATAAAGAATACTTGCAGGACTTGATAACGTGGCTAAGATTATAAATGCTCATAGAATGTACAAAATCTCATAGTCATTTGTTATCTCTCTTAGTTACATTACAAATTGTATGTATAATTCATTAATTCTTCTTCCGACTTATAAAGTTGGTCCATTAACACATCTTGTATTTATCGGAGAAATAAAAAAGCCTACAAATAATAGAACACTGAATATAACTACTAAACAATTTGGTAATTTTACAATTATGGCATAGCTATAAATACTATACCGTACTGTATTGCATGGTATCAGACAAAAAAAGGGTACAAAGTAATGTTTGGTTTTGCACCATCAAAATACTTGTTTGTATTGCGTTGTACATACTACCCAACATTGAATGGTACCCATATATACCAGGCAAAACCCACATGTTTTAGTCAAATCCTGATACACATTTTTTTTAAAAAATTGAAAATGGTACAAACCCAATACACTAGTACAAACATCTAACATGTCTCATTCTTGTGGCGAAACGGTACAACAACTGTTATAGTATTTATATATTTGATTAACACATAAATAGGTGAAATCAAGGACTTAAGACTTCTACCAACTCTTCTTGTTTAATTTGGTCTTTTTTGGATAAATTGATGTTAATTATCTGAATTATAGGAGATATCAACACGAATAATTTGACCTGAGAAAATTATAGCAAACAATCTGGTCTTTGGCTTTATTTTTTGCAAATAATCTGATATGAGGATATCTATATCAGTATACAATCAAGTCAAATTTACTTAAACTCGCTACCAATATACTTACAAAAAATAGAGCCAAGGCTCAAAATATTCATTATAATTTTCTCAGGTTAAACAATTCGCATCAATATCTCCAATAATTCACATTATTAACGTTAATTTTCCCCCTTTTTTTCTTTTTATGTTCTCAGGAACTTAAATAGAAGGGGGATTGGGGGAAAGAGTGGGAAGGGAAACAAACAAATTAGGGCGTTAAACGCCAGCCCGGATGTTTCGGGAGCTTGTTTGAGACAAATTTTCTGCACCCACCTATGCTCTCTACAACTCATTCTCCCCCCGCGCCGCCCCCCCCCCCCCCCTTCTAATTTTTAATCTCAGCTAATTACAATTAACTTTAACTCTCTCTCTCTAACCTCCTCGTCTGTTTATAATAATTGATGCAGTGCAAGCAAGTCCAAGTGCAAGCCAAGCCAAGCCAAGCCAAGCCAAGCTAATGCGTGTGTGTGTGTCCCCTCTGTTTTGACGCCGGTTGGCATCTTATACCGCTCTTTTCCTCCATTTATACTCGTCCACATCCTTCTCTTCTCTCCCCCCTCTCTCTAAGATTCATTCATCCAACGAGCATCGAGCTACCTTCCCAGACAAACCTTTCTGGGTTGGGCTTCAATTTCTGTCTCCTCTCCTCTCCTCTTCATTCATCAATGGCGTTCCTTGTTGCATGCACTCATTAATGCGCGCGTCTTCTTTCTCCATTTATATTCATCCCCATCTTCGTTCGTATCGGAACTTTATAACTCCATATATATTCATCTTTCTGTTAAACAAGAGAATGTATGAATAGTAGTAGTAGTAGCAGCAGGAGTTGATGAGTGTAACGGGCAAGCACTTAATTTTCTGCTTCTGGGTTGATTTCTTCTCATCAAACCAAATGAGGCTCTCTCTCTAGCTTCTACTTGCTTACCCTTAGACTAGACTAGAGAGAACCCATCATTAAAAGTCTGGGAAGAAATTAATTAAGCTTTTGATTTGAGTTGAAAAAAATGGCACCAGCAGCAGCGAGTAACTGGCTCTCGTTTTCTCTCTCCTCCATGGAAATGCTTGCAAACTCTACACACTCTCACTCTCACACTCACACTCACACTCAAACTTCCCAGATTCTCCCTCCTCCTCAGCTTCATCCTTCCCACCATTTCTTCCTCGACCCCTTCTACTCCAATGGTACCCCCCCTTCTCTCTCTCGCTCTCTCTATCTCCCTCGGTCTCTGGGTGATGTATATTTTTAATGAGTTCACTCGGTTTGACTCGGTAATGATTTGATTTTGCAGAGTGGGGGAACGCTGCAAAAGGGCAGGTGATGTACGCGGACTACGTGGTGGAGACGCCGACTCTGGCGGCGGTGCCGAAGCTGGAGGACTTTCTCGGCGGCGACAATACGGCGTCGTATAACAGCACCACCAACGCCACTCAGGACGTCGACTCGTCCTCCCACTCCCAGTTGACTCACCTCTACGATCCGACTCACCACCACAACTACTTCGCCGACCACCCCCACCACCACCACCACCAAGATCTTAAGGCGGCGGTGGCGTTCTCCACCAACTCAGGCTCCGAAGTCGACGACTGCGGCTCCGTCGGAAGAACGACTCAGCTGGGTTGCGGCGGCGCCACCGAGTTCATGACTCACTCGACCGAGTCGACTCAGTGCCCTGTCGCTGGAAACCTCTCGCTCGGTGCTGTTTCTCAGACCTCTGAGAAGCCCACCGCCGCGGCCACCACCACCGCCATAGTTTCCGGCGGCGGAGCGGAGTCTGATGGTGTGAAGAAGATCGCAGATACTTTTGGCCAGAGAACCTCCATTTACAGAGGAGTCACAAGGTCATACTCATACTATCATACTCATGCCCACTTCGAAATTTTTAATACCCTTTTGATTTTTGAAGATCAATTGAATAATTTTGTTGTTTACAAACTAACTAAAACTAAATCTGGGTTCGTTTGAATTTGAATGCAGGCATAGGTGGACTGGAAGATATGAAGCACATCTCTGGGATAATAGCTGTAGGAGGGAAGGTCAAGCTAGGAAAGGGCGTCAAGGTAATTAATTACCCCTAATTAGCCCTTGATTTGATTAACTAATTAACTAATTACTGTATAATACAAGTTCTAATCAATTAAACTGTATAATTCTTGATGTGGGCATTTATTTATTCTCTGAACTAGAAGAGCAGATATTGACATGGGAGAAAAAATGCCTGAGTGATTGAAATGAAAAGAAAGATGCATGCAAGGAGAGTATGAGAATAGGGCATTATTTCAGTTTTGGATTTTAAGATCTTTAAATAAATTGAAAGTCAAAAATAAATAAATATAAATTAAAAAAAAAGCCTGCAATGGTGTATGACTGACCATTAGAGTGTGATTTGATGTGGGTGCTGTGTAATGTGAAGCTATGAACAAATTACAATCAATGTGGGTTGTACGTTACTTGGATTTTTTTGGTCCAGAAAATCTGAAAAATGTGCCTTGTCTTTCATTTCAAGTTCAATCTTACTTTCTCTGTCTCTCTCTCTCTCTTATTCCACTCACTCTGATCAGCCAGAAAAAAAAAAAATGAAAAATGTGCCGCCATTTTTGCAGTTTCTTCTTATCTGTCTATCTTTGGGGCTTGTTTGGTCACGCCTGTGTAAAGTCCATGCCCCTGCTCTGCTCTGCCTTATTTGTGCTAACACTAAATTTGTGCTTCAAAAGTGCAAATTCAAGAGGCCTCCAACCAAGATTGCCTTGCCATCCTTATGGGTCTTTGGTTCTTTGTTAATTGGTGTCAAGCTAGCATTGGTCCGTGAGGAGTAGAGCGATTCTCATAGGTTACGAACAGACTCGGAATTGAGACTTTGTTTAAGGGGAGTAGATATTTAATTAGTTGAACCTTCTTTTTCCGGTGACTTACATTAGAATTTCTTTATGGGTCTTCCGTTCTTTGTTAACTGGTGTCAAGATAGGGTTGGTCCATGACGATAGAGTTTTCTCGACAAATATTGGTTAGTTCCCGTAAGAAAGTAGGAGCCTAATTTGTATAGATGACGAACTTTTTGTTTTGAGATCTATAACAATATAACATCATCTAGTGTGAATCCTATCTATACTTTGCTGTGGTGTGAATCCCATCTGATCAAGGTTAATAGTATCGAGGTGAAATTTGTTTAGAGGTATTAATTAATGAGAAGTTTTAGGGATTAAAGTGAACATATTTAATTAATACAGGCAAATGTTTTCATTTCTCTAGTAGCGTTTTCTGCTTTTGCTTTCACATTTGCACTTTTTCTTCTTTCTCATCCTATGCATGTTAAGGCTTTAATTTAGAGAGAGAGAGAGAGAGAGGCAGTCCAATCTGTGGGTTTGACCAAGGCACCGAATTGCGCTGCACTAAAAAGAATAGCCCGTATTATTAGGCCCTTGCTTTTCTGCCTACAATACTATTGGTACTGCCCAATTAGCCCAAAAGGGATGCAATCCCCCACCCCCTTTGAAAGGAAAAGAAAAAGTTTTCAGAAAAGACAAATTTTTTTAGTTCACCCAAAAAATTACTCGTTAATGTATGGTACTTAGATGATGAAAAAATAGTACGATTGAATAGTGTAATTAATTCTCACAGAACCTAGACTTGTAAAATGGTCATTATATGGTATTTCGGATATCACATTGGCTTAACACAATGTAATTTCTATTCTGCGCCATTTATGTTTAGTTTTCTGAGGTTCGGTTCTTCTTTGTATGACATGTATTTTGGTACTCTTGACGATGGTGTCGCTTCTTTGATTGTGGATCTATTTGGCCCCATTTATGTTTGGTTCCTAACATTTGGTTCTTCTCTGTATGGCATGTGTTCCGGTACTTTTGGCGATGGTGTTGCTTCTTTGTTTGCGGAATGCAGTGTATTTAGGTGAGCAATTTATTATGATGTTTACTTCAGTACTGAGTATCCAGTGATATTCTAGTCTGGTTCAAATGTGTGAAGAAAGTAAAAGATTGATTGAAAAACTTTGTGCATTATTGATTCAGGTGGGTATGACAAAGAAGAAAAGGCAGCCAGGGCTTATGACTTGGCAGCTCTAAAGTACTGGGGTCCTACTGCCACCACCAACTTCCCTGTAATTTCCGCTTTCCTTTTTGAATTTCAAGTCCTTCAACTGTCTGTTTACCACAATAATCAACTTGAAATCATTGCAATTAAGCTGTCGTAATTGTTGTTAATTATGTGTTTACCCATGCAGATTTCGAATTACGCCAAGGAGCTTGAGGAGATGAAACACGTGACCAAGCAAGAATTTATTGCATCACTCCGAAGGTTTGTCTGTTCTCTAATCCGTGCTAAATTGTGCTGTTGTTCCATGTGCTGGTTTCTGATGTTATTGTATGGTTTTAATTCTCAACCAGGAAGAGTAGTGGCTTCTCAAGGGGAGCATCCATATACAGGGGTGTCACAAGGTGAAGAACCCAGCTTAGTTTTTAGTTTAGCAATTTTTTTCCCCCCTTAATGAAGCACTCAAGGCGGCATCACATGTTCTGCCTAGGCAGAAGTCCGGAGGTTGTGTTTGGTTTGATTTCAAGTATCTAAACTTCCTTTTAATCTGTTTCGGCAGGCATCATCAGCAAGGCCGATGGCAAGCAAGGATTGGCCGTGTTGCAGGCAACAAAGATTTGTATCTCGGCACTTTTGGTATGTTATGTGTGATTCAATCACACTACGTGATCCACTTTGATAACGTACATTTAAAGCTTCTGAACTGTAAAATCGAAACCTAACTGAATAAATGTGTGGTCTCAGCTACTGAAGAGGAGGCGGCCGAGGCATATGACATAGCAGCGATCAAGTTCAGGGGGGTGAATGCTGTCACCAACTTTGAGATGAGCCGGTATGATGTTGAGGCCATCCTCAAGAGCAACCTTCCTATAGGAAGTGCGGCCAAGAGGCTGAAGCTCGCCACTGAGTCAAGTGATCAGAAACCGGCACTCAGCAGTACTGCAAGTAGTGGCAGCAGCACCATCGACTTTGCTGCCATCCAGGGGGTCCTCCCAATCTCATCCGCTGTGCCATATGACACTGCTGCAGCCATCTTCCATGAGAACCTCCTGCATCACTTTGGCTCGACTGGTGGGGCCCAAGTGGTTGGGTCTACCGAGCCCTTTGGGTCAGCTATTACTCCAGTGGCTCTGATGCCACAGACGCCAGCTGAGTTTTACATATGGCCTCACCAATCTTACTAACCTGGCCGGAGTTAGGAAGGGCGTAGTTTAAGTCATTAGTTCAGTTGATTAGTTCAGTTCAGTTTAGTTAAGTGCTATTGATCTAAGAAAGCTAATTTTGGTTCCTAGAATGTCTCTGTTTTGACAGGTTTCCTAATGGTTCTTTCACTGACCAACATCTTTTGATCTGACCTGACCCATTTTCGCCTAGTAGCTTAGTGGTTGACCTTATGATAGAATGAAAGAAGAGGGGGATTGGACTATGCTTTGGGGGTTGTATTAGAGGCAAGGAAGTATTGGAAATTTTGGTGTATGTATAGCTTTATTTCAATAGCTGGATGATTATGACATTCGGTGAAATGGGTCTTTGTACCAACTTATGCTCTGAAAAAGAAAAGAAGAGAAATGTTTGAATTTCATTCTGCTTCCTTCGATGTTTCTTTCCTATATACGCGTTACGATATTGTTTAGTCAGATTACTGGTCTCCTGATGCATTCATTTGGCCACTAGACTCTCCACGCAAAAGAACACGGACAAATGGAGATGGAGTTTATTTCCATGATTAGTTTGGAAAAATTGTTAAGAGATACGATGGAGACTCGGTTGTACACTTTTGGGCTGTGTGATCTGTTTGACACCTTTTATACAAGCAAAATTCACGCTGAGAGCAGTAGTAGTTTAAAATGAATACACAATAATGAAGATATATACGACATGAACATCAATGTGACGAATGTTTTCGGTGCTGGCAATCTGGTTACAGAAGCAACCCCATAGGCTTTTGGTTTCGCGTCTCTCCAAAATTGCAGTCATGGTAAAATCTTCGTTGTTTATTTCATTTGATTATCAGGGACTCCCAAGCACACGAATTGTCTACAGATGAATAATTGAAAGCTTGTTATTCAGCAGTATAGCATGTCTTATATGCCCATGTCAATCAATATAAATTTATATCCCCCAGAATTTAATTCATGTAATTGCAATGCCAAATTCTCCATACAACAATCGATGAGACCTTATCCTAATAATTAAGACTCATTCTAACCTGGTGATTGAAACTTCAAATTTAATTCATGTAATTGCAATGCCAAATTCTCCATACAACAATCGATGAGATCTTATCCTAATAATTAAGACTCATTCTCTCTTTTGTGACTTTTTTGAATTAAGAAAATACTCCATACAACAAGCAACAAAATGATGAAAATAAATATGACACTTAATTTGAAGGTCATTTCCAGGTGCCCTCAGAACCCCAATTACAGCAACTAAAACCCAATACAAAACACCCTCTAACTAACAAATAATGCACATCAGGACTTCAACCGGGCCAACCCTTCCCGGGCCAAATCGGACTCGGGCTCAACTTGAAGGGCCCGCTGAAACGCATCCAAGGCCTCATCTCTCATCCCCTTCAGCTCGTAACACTGGCCCAACAAACAAAACGCCGTCGCATTATCCCGAGTTAGACCCACCGCTTCGACCAGGTCCGACACAGCCGAGTCAACTCTCCTTCTCCGATTCACCGCCATCTGCAGCTCCGCCCGCTTCACTAAGGCGTCCGCCTTCTCTCTCCCCGACAGAAGCTTCACCGCCGGCGGCGATAGGGCGGCGTCGAGTGACTTGATGGCGGAGGTCCGGTGGCCCATGAGATCCTGCGCTAGGGCTTTTAAGATGTGCGCCGCCGGATCTTTGGGTTGCAGCGCTAGGGCTTTGTCGGCCTCCGCGACGGCGTCCTTGGCCAGCGATGTGGCGGCGGAGCGGTGGCGCGTGGATCGGGCTCGGCTGAGGAGCTGCGCGCCGATTAGGAAGTGGCGGTTCGATTGGACAGTGGCGCGGTTGCTCGATCGGAGCTTCGTGAAGGCCTTCTTCGGGAGGTTGTAGATTGCGAGGAAAATTCCTAGGGTTAATGCGAGGAATGCTAGCTGAATCGCTGTTTCCGGTTGGAATTGCATCTTTCTCTCTCGCCGGCGGCGAAGCTCCGGTGACCTAGCGAGGGGTGGTTAGGATACTGGGTTAGGGTTTCTGACCGGATTTTGTGCGGCTCAGGAGTTTGGGCCTGAGTGTGTATGGGCTTAAATGGTGCCGGTTACAGGTAAGTCTTTTTCTCCTTTTTAATTTTTTTTTAAAAAATTGGTCTTCATGATTTCAAATTTTCATTGATTGTTTTTGCCTTTTGTTAGATGGTAGGAGGAGATATTATTGCATACTCTTGATAATGATAAGTCGTTGTATTTATGCATCTGTTTTTCGCCATTCTGATTGACATCTTAATAATGAGTCTCACTGTTGCATTTTGGGCACATTTGTTAATGCATCATCGAGTTCGTCTTTTTTTGTTTTGGTGGTTTGGGTGCATTGCGGAGTTCTGATGGGATTCGGTGCATTAGTGTTAGTATGAATTTGTATTAGTGGACGTTTAGAGTTCAGCTGATATTAAAAGTTTATCGAAAGTACATTCTTTGGACAGATGAAATGTACATGCTCTCAATAGTTCTTTTCTTCTCAGAAGGACTGCGTGCTAAAGACTGATTGCATTTGGGTCTGAATCCATAAGAAACAATGACTGCTTGCAAATATATGTAATGATACCGGCCAGCTTAGCTATCAGTGTTTGGAAACTGATTGCACAAGCACAAGCTTGAGTTATCCTTACAGAACTTGTGTTTCTTTGTTGATTTTGCTCGGTGCTCCTCTCGTCTGATGTTGTGTACCCAATTTTGCTCGTTAAACGAAGGACTTGAGGAGTTTACATTGCTTGTCACAAAACCAAGCATGTTGGCTGATAAACTTCTTTTGTGTTTTGGAGTAAGATTAGGACTTGGTGCCTATGAATGTAGAAAAAAGGCTTCTCATTACCAAATACAAAAACATACACACTGTACAAGTTATTAAGATATCCCACAGAATCTCTTTTTGAGGGATACAGGTTTTGGTAATATCTGCTACTCTGGTTCTTTAATCTCTCTCTACACTCGCAAAAATACATCCCAGAACTTTGTTGACTAGGACTAGGAGGGAAGCAAACAAGGAGACAAGGAGAAATACATACCCTAAGAAGAAAAGAAGAAAAAACAAGGCCCCTGGGAGCTACTCCATGACAAGCTCCCTATGGCGATTGAGATCCTGGAGGTAGTTCGAGCAAGTGTAATCCTCCAGGTCACATGCATCTAATAGTAGTGATCTTGGGCCCATAGATGCCTGCTTCATGTGATCAACTGGCCCGCCCTCTCCCCTCAGTATCTCTACAACCTGAATAACCAAATTCAAATAAGAAAAGTTGTTCATTTTAGCATATAATGGTTAGCAATTAGAATAATGCACAGTTAAAGGAAGGAGGAGACGGAGATGGTATACTTTGTTCATGTAGGGGCGTTCACCAGGTGAGTGGTGAATGCACATTGAAGCTACTACCATGGCACGCTTCATTTCCACGGGGTCATATTTTCCCTCTAGTTGTGGATCTGCTAGTTCCTTCACATTGTTCGAGTCTAGGAAAGGTTTTGCCTGGGAGAAAAAGAAACAACATATTTTGTCAACTGCCATGATTCCCAGCTGAATCCAGAACACATCTGATTTCTGATCTTTGAACTACTACTTATCACTAGGGGGAAAATATCTGGCGTTCTAGCATGGAGAGCATAAACAAAAAGGGAAAGAAAAGCACAAACCAATAGGTGTTCACTGTTCTACATTTCTCAGAGATCTTTTTAAATTTGTTTTAGTAATATACCCACATAACGAGGCTTTGTCGACTGGGATCAACGGCAACAGCATGACGGCCTGTTATGAGCTCTAGCAATAGCACCCCATAGGCAAACACATCTGTCTTCTCATCAGCTATCCCATGCATGAAATACTCTGGAGCCAGGTAGCTGAACAATAAGACACGAGATTAGCATTGGCCAAAACCTATTCGAGTGGAGTCAGATGCTCAAGTATATATATTTAGCCGTTTATTTTCTTTACCCAAATGTTCCCTCTATAGGATGCACCACATGATGGAGCCATTTATCGGGGAGCCATTTTGCAAGCCCAAAATCAGATATCTGCATTGCATTGTCATCGTAAGTGCACAAGTTTGTTTCATAAGGCTAAAAATGAACCAGGGAAAAACTTCAATCAATTGAAAGAAGTTTTTACTTTTTGGGGGGGGGGGGGAGCGAGGAATTACCAATGGCTCATTATTTTCACCAAGTAGTATGTTTGAGGCCTTGATGTCACGGTGAATGATCCGCCTCTGACAAGTGTGATGGAGATAACTCAATCCTTCGGCTACCCCTACAGCCACCTTGTACCTTGTCTTCCAATCCCACTCCTCTGATGATCCTGCATGTTCCAGGATGCACTAATTATTAACGATGCAATAATGGTTTAGTAAATTAACACAAAATTGAATTTGGTATGTCAATTATTCAAATTAGTATCGGAGAGAACTAGCACCTTGAAGATGAGATTCAACACTGCCATTCGCGGCATATTGGAGGACCAAGTAAAGACCGCCTTCAAGCCCAAATCCAATGAGCTTATCAGTATTTGGGTGGTCAACATGGGCAATAATCCCAAGCTCTGATAAGAAATCAGCAGTTCTCTCATCTTCCTTGTCATCCTTTCTTAGCCTCTTCACAGCTACAAGTGTGCCATCAGGTAAAAACCCTTTGTACACTTCTGCATGCCCCCCTTTTCCTACCAGCCTCTCTGCAAAAGTTTTACAGGCATACCTCTCAGTAGTTTTTAAGAAATTACTTAAATCTTTTACTAATGTGCTTGTTGTTATCAAAGGATAGATCATGAAACATGCATATACAATCTATGATGTGGTATAGAGCCATGGGTTTATTGCATCTTGACCAGAAGTTGAAGTCTTAAGAGACATATTTCTTACTTTTGGTCTAAACCTGGAACTGAACGAGGAAAGTCGGCAGTCAAGTAGGCATTGGGTCAGATTGTAAGGCTAGTATTTTGGCAAAGTGCCCATAATGACTTTCTGAGTAAGTGAGCTTCATGATATGACTCTACTAACCCCAATTGGGTCAGCTGGTTAGGATCAATATGGTTGGCTGGTTAAAATGGGACAAATCGTTGGCATTTTAGCCATCACAGCCATCATAATAGGTTCCTCCAACTGACCAGTTGCAACCCCTAATAGGGGAGTGTAGAACTTCATTAGGATATGTCAATTTAGCTACCAAGATTAGTTCTCTAAGACTTGCTGGAGACGCTTAAAAGTAAACCCAATGCTTTGAAGGATTGTAACTAAATTTGTTTTCAAGTGAAAATGGTCTTGTACATCTTTATTCTCCAGGAACAAGGGAAAGTTGTGTATAAGACCCCAAACGGCTATGCCTAAGATGCCCAAAAAAAGAAAAAGTGCCGGTGATCTTGATGCTATGAGCAAGTTTTCTTGTATTGTCTTTAAGAAATGCCCATTCGATCACCAAGAACATCTCATAAGGCTTGATTTAACATACCAAATATGAACAAAAATGAAAAGTATGGTTGGTAGAGGGTGTCTCACCAGGACAAAATTTGTCTGTGGCAGCTTCCAGCTCTGCATAAGTGAAGTTCCTCCAATGCGGCTTGCGCACAAATCCAAGACCGCAATCAACTCCAACCTCAGCAGTCCACATTCGAAGGAGCTTCTGGCGGAGGGTCTTGGCAGTGAGCTCACAGTTTGACAGCAGGGGAATAGACGAGGTGGAGAACCTCCTTCCCCGTGATTTCCTCTTCCCTGAACTGAAAAGTCCCTTCCATGGAATGCCATAGCCATACGAAGATCCCCCTTTCGGGGTCTCTTTCTCGATTGTATTCGGATTGGAAGCCGAGGGGGAGCTGCTGCTGCTGCTGCTGCTACCAGGGCTGTTCAATCTGTCAGATACAGGAGAGCCATCTGAGATAGGTATTTCCAACACACATCTTGGTGACTGTTTTCCACTCCTAGTTTCCCGTTTATTGGATGAATTCTTCATTTCTAGTCCTGAATCCTGTTCTGTTCTCTTGATTTCTTCATATTTCACCGGAAAACAAGAAGATAAATCAGTTAGATGATTAGCAATGTTGTTGTTGCTTCAAGTTCTTATATCATGCCAGAAAAACAGAGTATTATTAAGTATTATTTTTTAAATCAAAAAAGAAGAAATAGATTAATACCTTCAACAGCCATTTTGATTTCTGGGATTGGAAGGGTCTCCTCCCCTCTTTGAAATTCTAAGGGCTTCCCTGACGAGAATAACACAATTCAAAGGAGCCCTTAGAACTGAAAGCCACCTGGTCTCGCGTTACCGGATTCCGGAGGGCCTCAGCTGGGGGGTGAGAGGGGGAGGGGGAGGGGGAGGAGGAGACAGAGAGAGCGAGAATGCGCCCCCGAGCGAGCGATCGATCGAGAGGAAGAAGAAGAAGAAGAAGAATAAGGAGAGGAAATGAAGGTGGAAGAGGAAGGGTGGTATATCTTGTGAGGGTGGTTATAAGTTATTCTTGGGAGAGCAGGGGAAGGGAGGGAAAGTAGTTCAGCTCATGATGATTTGGAATATGTTTTTGCTATATTTATACCCTCTTTTCTCTCTTCTCCTGAACTTCATCTTTATCCTTTTCTTTCTTTATTTTAATTATTAATCTCCTTGATTGATTTTTTTATTTGGTGAGTTTTCCACTAGGAAATTTGACATGGGTCCATGCATGAGAAAGATAGTAGGTCGTACTGCTCATGCATCAGCTAGAAGGTAGTTTACATTTAAATTATAAGCAGTTATTGATATCACATTTTCGATGTCAAGCTAGCCTTATTATTTTTCTTTGGGATTTTTTGTTTGCTATCTTTATTTATAAATTTATTTGGTGCATTGTATATTTGTATACGAAAATAAAGATTTTTTTATAATAAATTTAAATTGATAAATATTATTACTAGAATTTATATTTGTTTTCATGTTTTGTACCAAATGAATTTTAAAAAATACTAGAGCATCAAATGAAATATCATTTTTCTTTTTATTCATTAATTTTTTTTGGGTTCAAATAATGTACAAAAAATAATTCAATGTCCTACTGTTAGGGTAGGAGGAACCTAATATGAGATTTTTAATATAATTAGGGTCTCAATCTAGCTAGTAGGTGAAGTCTTTATTGATGGGCAATCTTGATTTAAGTAAGCAATTTCATGCACTATTTATTTTTCAAGATATATTTTTCGTAAATAAGTTGCAATAAATTAAGCTATTTGGGAGGCAAAGTCATAACCTTTTATGGAAGAATCTTATGAGTTATGAGTGAATAATTTGAGAGGGATACAAAGCCGCAATCGTTTCAATTATAGTTACAAAATTAGCTTATAGTGCATTATGAAAGCGCCACTTCTCCATATTATTTTCATTGGGTAATTGACATTTCTTTCTAGCAAGTGAATTTTGAGAATCATCTTATCTTATACGTTTAGATTTATGCAATTAAACATTTTTAATTGCCCGTCTAAAAATAATTACTACTATATAATTAGAAATTACACTGTTATATTTAACCCTCCACATTTTTATCGGATGCGAGCTCGAGGAATAAATTTAGAGTGGGGAGTAAATTATGAGAGTGATATATAATATGAAATTGAGGCAATAATAATAATACTAGGACAATAAATGAGTGTGGGGGCCTTTTAGCTCGAGAGTTTTGCCGCGACTTGCGGGAGCAAAAAGTTAGACAGGGAAAGGGTGCATTAACGGCCCAACTAACTCATACGGGGTTGTGTAGTGTGCTAACCTAAAGCACTTTTGGACGACAGAACTCAGGAAATTGTGGAGAATTCCCCTTTCCAATTGGAAATTGGAAAAAATTAATGCATTTGGTATCTTCTTTTCATGGCACCACTAAATAGTAAATACTATTGTGCTCATTGAAGTCTTGTTTAGACGAAAATTGAACAGAAAAAGGGGAAGTCCCTCTCCCCCCCTTCTCCTTTTCCTTTGTTGGAATTTGAGTTATAAGATTTTCTTTTTTAATCATTAATAAGCTTCGAAGAAATTAGAGAAAATGATACATTGATGAGGAAGTAGATGGACAGATGGCAGCACGGATACCATCAAAAACCACCTTTATTTCAAAAGAAACGATATGAGATCACTCAATTTCACATCATCGAAATAAAATCGAATGCTGTCGAACTAAACTAGATAAGAAGTTTGCCTAAAATTTAGGCACCACTCAAGAAGATAATACCACCTACGAAATAATTCAGTGACCAAACTACCGGCAGCAATCACCACCATTGGGAGGACAGGAGTTGGAGGAGTGCCAGCTTTGTTGCGCAATGAAGCCTACTCTTTTTTACAGCTTGTTAAATTATACGTAATTCTTTCAATCTCTACTTGATCATTTCTAGTAACCCTTAGCCCTATTGCGTTACCTACCTCCGAGGCCTCACCAGCCTACCTCCGAGGCCTCACCAGCCTTTTGCGATAAAAAATTAGAGTTATAAGACAGATGAGACTCGGGACATACTTTAATCTTAGATTTTTAAAAGTATCTCTAAGAAATTTCCCAATTATGTTTTATCAACAACTAACGTTTTTTAAAGCCGTTTGCATCCTTAGAGGATACATTTGATAACACATTAATCTTTGCAAATTTTGAGATATTTTTCATAAACTTTTCTTTTGCCTTTATGTTAGTCATTTCTTTTTTGAATTGTTTTGTTCTACTATTACTTCATTATTTTTTGGGGGGATTATAAAACAAAGTTTTTATAATAATCATAATTTGTGTAAAATAGCAACTACAAACTTATATTTATGTAATATCTATGTAAATTTAAATCTCAAAATCGAAATCTAATTGGGATTTTTAATCCCCAGTGAAAGGAAAATATAACAACTTATATACTCAACAAACTAATGGAGTTAGTCACAATTTATTATCTGGTAATATTGCAAAATAATAATTTGGGAAGTTCATGAATGCCAATAAATATCACAAAAATATGGAAAAGAAAAGGAAAAGTAAAGAAACGTGGGGGAGTTTAATTGGAAGGTGATTTAGTTGAGCTTAGGGGGCGGGAAACTCATACATCATGTCATCACTAAGAAACTTTGAAAGTGGAGAGTATGACCCAAAGTGGGTGAACTAATCCCATTTTTAGCCCCTCCACCATTTATTTTCCTAAGTAATTAATTAGTACTCAAAATTTATCCAAATCCCAACATAAAAAAGCAACAACCTCACTAATGTCACTTCCATCTATTCATTAAAGAATTAAGTATAACGAAACTCTCTCTCCAACTTTGGGGGGTCAAAAAGATTCAATTTTAAAGGCTGAGAAAGTGGTTACGGGAGAAATTCAAGTCAGAAAAAGGTAGTCTTACATATCTATAGGGGGGAAAATGGAAATAACGCATGAGAATTTTTCTTGCAAATGGGCGTTCGGGAAAAAAAATGTATTGAGTTGGTCAATATGTGTCAACTAGGCTAATGACTATTTTTAAAAAATTTAATATTTTATCAGTTGCTAACGGAGTCTGGATGGATTTAGCTTTGGAGAATTCAGAGATAAACAATCTTTTTTTATTATTATAATTGTTGATAAAGTTATAAAGGCTAAGAAATAGACAAGAAGGGGAAATACAATCCAGAAATAAATTACCATATATCTATAAGTGGAGAAATTAAAATAATGAATGAAAAATTTTGTGCAAGAAAATGGAGATTTTTTTTTTAACAAATTAAAAAGCTTTCGGAAATTGGTTTGATTTCAAATTGTAAGGATAGTAATACTGTTTCATGGGACTTTATCTTGTATTTTGTGAAAGTTGCAATCAAACTCATTATTGAAGATGATTTTATGCATTTTTGTATTTTCGCCTCCACATTCTTTAGACAATTTGGCTACCTTTGACCCAAAGTTGGGGCAACTAACCCATACGTACTCTGCAGAAATGCAACGGAATGATGATGAATAGTGAATACTCTGCAGAAGAAGATACCAGGAGGATGATAAAGTCTGTGTCATAAAAATAAAAATAGAAAAAAGAAAGGGATTTATTGGATTGGTTACTTTGTCTTAAGATATGGATGGCCGATAATGAGCTAACTATTCGTATGTTTTATGAATGCTTTTCCTTCCTGTGTATGAATTTATAGATGTAAGTTCGAGTTTCGTGCTGTCAACAAAAATATAGAACCGATAAAAAATAGTTTAATGTATTGTTGATCGGTTGTTATGAGAAATTTTACCATGTAGATGATGTATTAATGCACTATAAATAACAACATTATAGGTGATTACTACGAACAATATGCGCTCATGTAAGAGTTCATTGTGCAATCAAATACACAAGCCTTGGTTGGAAGATGTTTAGGTTCTTCCAATTAACTGCATTTCTTGTTTTGGCCCACATTAAGAGGACGTTAAGATATCTTACCCTCATTTGAATGTTTTGGTTCTGTAATTTATATTTCTCTTGTTTGCTCCATATTTAAGGTATTTGATAGCTTGTCATTGGCATGATATGAACTCTTTGTTTTGAACAGAAAAATTGAATGTACGAGAATTAACAGATTGTTAATTAATCATCAAATAAGAATTAAATTTGTAAAAGAATGATCATCCATATGTAACTTCTATGACTATTTACGTTACTGTATTTCCTTCAAAAATTAATCCAACGTCAAATAATTTTAGTTTGTTGGTCTGACCGAATAAATGTGAGAACCGATCTGTTTGCCAGCTCTAAATTGTGCACTTGCCTTTCCAAAACTTTTGCCCCCCCCCCCCCCCCCAAAAAAAACCCAAAAAAGAGAGTATTGAACAGGGAAGGGTAAACGGTAAATAAGCAAGTTTTGCCGTAGTAACTAACCGTAAAAATATCTTGAACCCAGCAACCCACAGCAACTAGTGAGTTGGAGAGAGAGAGAGAGAGAGAGAGAGAGAGAGAGAGAATGGCGGCATTAGGTGACGACGGAAGGGGGTATGAGCTAGCTCGAAAGCTTGAAGCTTGCGGAGTATGGCGGCCATGGCTGGGCGACTCTCTCTACTCCAATTTCATCCACTCTCTCTCCTCCTCTTCTGCTTGGGACTCTTTCATGACCGTCGGTGACTCCAAGTCAAGGGATCAGATCCACCTTCAGCTTCGTGTTCGCGCTCTTCTCTTCGACAAGGCTTCAGTCTCTCTCTTCCTTCGCGTTTCCAATTCTCCCTCCGTTGTCTCCAAACTCAATCCGAACTGTGAGTTTTTCTGACCGTTGATTTGGTTGTTGTGATTTGATTGGAGGCTGATAGATTTTGTTTTGGTTGTTTGTTTGGGTAGATTTGCAATTGCATGGTGATGATGTCTATTTCACCCTAGAAGATGGTGTTCCTCGAGATAAGGTTCGATTTTGATCCACTTTGCCCTAATTTGCGCCTCTTGTCTGTTGTTTTGAGCCTTCAATTTGATGAATTTTCTAGTTTTGTAGTCTCTGATGTTGGTGAAATGCTTGAGCATTGAATCGAATTGAATCGAATTGCAGTTGAGTGAGATGTGAATTTGATGAATTTTCTGAGTTTTTAGTTTTTGATATTGTTGAAAGGATTGAACGTTGAATCGAACCGAATTGCAGTTCAGTGAGAACAAGCTGGATGAATTCGTTTATGTGTATGACGATGGAGCTGCTGATTCCCTTTGTGAAAATGTTGCCTTTCCATTTTCAGTACTTAGAATTGCTTGTGGACTCGCTTAACAATGGAGCTTTGATTTCAATGTTGTGATCATACTTTGCTTGAATCTGCTGTTGCCTTACTCTTTCAAGTCTTCTCCATTAGTCATGTTTGGAGTTGGAGAATATTGAGACTTGGATAGTCATTCAATTGCTCATGAAGGTCTATTTGCTGGTTGTCAAAACGAAATCTTTCCAGTATATTGGAATTAGAAATGTTGAGAAGGGAAAGGTGGGAAAATGTTTTATTATGTATTATAAAGAAGCAAGAAAAGAAGGGAAAGTGAAGGGAAACTTGGAATTTTTTAAAAATTATTCCCACCAATTGGTCCAAATATAAAAAACGAGCATGAAGATGGTTTGAATTGCTATCCATTGTCTCCTGTCATTTTTTTTGGGCTTAATTTCTTTGTTTCTGTGGTTCAATTTGCAGAGATTCAGACAGGAAGATTTTCCAGAAAATTGGTACAATAAGTTTATTGAAAACTACAGAGCCAGCAAGCCACATGTATTATCATTTTCGAATCGAGAACCAGACAGGCGCAACCCCAGTGAGATGTCTACTTACCTGAGACTTTTGGAGAGACATAAAAGGAGAAGAATAGAGTTCAAGGGGGGTGAATCTGGAGGTTTTAGCAACTCAAACACAGAGAACAAGATGCAATCTAGCACAGTTTTGGATAGTGATAATTTGAGTGACGATGACTCATGCTTCTTTCCAGAGACAATGTTTACGTTGAACTGCGTTCCAGATAGTGCCATTGTACCAAGAATAATGGTGGAGGAGAAGCAGAGAGTGGAGGTTTTTGGAGTTCTTGATACGTTACCACAGATGCCGACAAAGAATTCAATTATGCTGGAGCGACTTGGCATTAGGCCTGAATATCTGGGGCAGGGACCTGGACATTCTCGCACAAAAGTTGGCTCGGATGGAAACAGAAACCAATTGAGTCTAGAACTAGCTATGCAGATGTCTAAGATGGTAGTTGCCCGTGTTTTATCAACTGTGGGCTATGAAGGTGGCTCTGAAATGTCAATTGATGTTTTATCCAAGTTCCTCAGTTGCCATGTGTCAAAACTAGGACGCATACTGAAAGTCCTGGCTGATAGTTATAGAAAACAGTGTTCGGCAATGGAATTGCTCAAGATGTTCCTCCAAGTAGCTGGGAAAAGGTGAGTACATGGAACTTTTAGAATTATATGCAGCAGTGCTGTATGATGTACATAAGATTCTCTGTTGGATTATGTTCTAAAGTTCCATTTTTACCACCTGTGCTACAATGTTGTGCAGAAGCTATCTCATCTTGTTGACTATTTTGCTCCCTTTTGTAGTGTAATTGTCCAAAACATGAATGTATTGAGCCAACCTGTGTCGTTTTCCGGCTCTTGTAGAAATTAGGAAAGGAAGTGCATGCCTGATCTCCACATATCAGGGTATGGCTTTTTCGGACTGATCTTTTCTATTTTCCTCCAGCTGCAACCTTGCTGCTTTAGCGGAACACATGAAGGATAGCAGAGGGGCTGTGCAGCAAAGTGCACTACAGATTCAGAATATGCAGTCTCAGTTGCCTTTGCCCCAACAGAGTACTCTTCAGCTCTCCCAACAGGTATGTATCTTACATTTCTAGTCCTGGAGGGAGGAATGCCTAGAAATGGTTGGAATACCTTGTTTTAATAAATGCTGGTAACAACCAATGACCTGAAATTGGGTATATTTACTTTCTTGAGCTTTGTTTTAGGCTATGAATATCAGCAACACTCCCGACCTCTCCTTCTGATAGTTGTCTGTTAAGCCAGAGTCTCAAACTACATAAATTTGTTTAAGCAAAAGAACAATCCATTTTGGCTGAAACGACGGTGGATGTCCAGTGAACCGGCATTCACCTTTATGTGAATTTCTTCCCCTACTCCTCCCAACTTCGCATATTAAGTTGTGAATATATTGTCATCGAAAGTTTGGGAACAAAAACATGTATATTATGAAATTGAGGCCTTAACCTTGAAAAATCTTGTTGTGACTCATTTTGAGTCTGTCTGTCATGCAGATTCCTCGGCCAATGCATGCACAGATGGCACAGATGATACATCCTCAAAACCTCACCTTGCAGCAACAGCAACAGCTTGAGAGAATGAGGCAGCGAGCAGCAGCAGCCGCAGCAGCAGCTGCAGCAGCATCTTCTCCTCGCCCTGTCATGAACATGGACAAGGACCGACCCATGATTCAGGTCAAGCTTGAAAACCCACCTGATCTGCCCGTGGATAGTAACACCTTTAATGCTATCAACAGCAGACAGGCCCAGATGCAAAGACGGCAGCAGCAAATTGCTGCATTGCAGAGAATCATGGGACCATCTGTTAGTCAAATGAGGCAACCCGCTGGTGTGCATATGCCTCCAGTGCAATCACAGTAAGAAACATTTGAACTGGGCCAGATTTTATTCACTGCTCTGCAAACAGTTGGATGATATCTGAAACTGTGTGTGTCTACGCAGGAACGTCAGTGCTGTTAGGGCACCGCCAGTCAAGGTGGAAGGCTTCCAAGAATTGATGGGCGGAGACACTTCATTGAAGCAAAGTTCAGACGAAAGTCGGCTGACATCGCCTTCTAAGTAGATGGGTGATAAGCTTTGATAATTTAGATATACATGATGGTGTTGCATATCTTGATTCGTGGGCTTTTGTCTGTCTCTTTATCCAAGCATGGCCGGAATGTTTCGTGTTTTATAGTTGTAATACTTCTCAGACACATCTAATCTAATTCCAATGTCCATATCCTGCATTTTTCAACGTCTCACGGCTTGCATTATGTTCCTTCATTTGTCAACCAGGTCATCTTAGTTTGTACAGTAATTTCTTGCAATGTAATTACGTTGCATCAGCTGCTGTTTGGTTATGATGCACCTGATCTCTGAAGGTTTTTACTCTACTGACAAGTTGAGTTGTCAAATGATATTGGTAATTTGGTATTGCATGATAACCTGTGAAATATTGAAAAGTTGGGTTGTCAAATGATTTACTGATACAATGAGTCATAACATCCCCCTTTGATTTGCATTTTGGATTCAAGCGCTCTGCGTTCCAGACTAAACGATTTCAGTTCCAGACTAAGCAGTTACAGGAAACTATGGTGACATAACAAAGGCTAAAATATTAAAGTTCTCAATTCAATACGATTAAGGGTTTGTTCTTTTCATTAGTAAATTCTCTTTTACTAATATCAATTAAATTCAATCAATTTCTATCAATTTATACCAATTCCGACAAAACAAAAAATTCTAATCCTTTCTAATTTCAACCAACTTTCTATTAACTTCCACTAGCTTCACCAGCCTCTTTCAAAATTTCATACAAAAGAATTCTCACTCATTTACATTTGTAACTGACATCCTCCAACTTCTAGCAACTTCTACTAATTTATACCAACTTCTTCCAATCTTTCCCATTCTCAACCAACTTCTGCCGATCATTCTAAAAAAATATCAACTTTTATCATTTTTTACTAACCTTATCCATTTACCAACATCTGCTTACTAACAAAAAGAACAGACCCTTTCGTATCCATTTACATCACTAGTTGAAGTCGAGTGGCTAGGCGATCAACGTGGTGCCCTTATGAGACAATTATGAGACTAATCTAATATGCGTAGCTGCTTATACTGAGTCAGTGATAGACCGACACTAGACAGCAGCCTCCGTTCAAGAATAGATTCCCAATTATTTAGTTTAATTGAACTTTCCGCTAGTTGATGACACAAGGAAATATTGTCATCCTCCTGGCAAGTTTTTACCAAGCAATAACAATAAGAAGCGTGATCCCACTTAGCAAAATTCTAGGGGACACAGATCTAGACAACATTACCTCGCAGAGAGATCGATTTCACGGAAAGAAAGTTCAATAATTCTTGCTATGTACATTTTTTAAAGGCGCTGAAGCACAATTTCATATATGAGATACAATGACTATTTCTCACTGCTTTTCCCCCTGGATCGCTCTAACCAGGTTGGTAAAATGCAACAAACTTTTACTTTGTTTATCAAATCTAACCCAGAAAAATAAAAGGATGTCCTCTTATTCACACTTGGGCTTGTTCTTGAACTAGAATGTAAGAGCGTCCTTCCGCATCCCCAGCATTGACAACACCGTGGCTGCAATATGTCTTGAGCTAAGTCCTGCTTCTTCTAACTGGTCTTGGTGAGCTCCATGATCGATGTGTCTATCAGGAAGCACCATTGGCCTAAACTGTATAACACAATCGTCACAAATAGTGAGCTCGAAGCACGAAAAACAATGACCAGGGATGCACTAAAAGAAAAGAGGCAGCATCTTTTGGGATGAGGATAAGAATTTACCTTGAGGGATCCATCCAAGATGCCATTAAGACAAAGGAATTGTGCGACATGAGACGCGAAGCCTCCTATGGAGCCTTCCTCCACTGTGATGAGTATTTCGTGTTCTTTTGCTAGTTGTTTGATAAGATTTCTGTCTAGAGGTTTGCAGAACCTTGCATCGGCTACTGTCACTGAAATATCCCGGGCTTGAAGCAAAGTTGCGGCTCCTAGGCATTGTTGAACCATACTGCCATAACCCAACAATGCGACCCTGCACCCTTCAATCAATATTCTCCCTTTCCCAACCTATTCAAATGCACCAAACATGAATTCAGAATTTTAATTTGAAGCATATAATTAGCTTTTCTGAATGGAAATCGATCTGGTTGGTCAAATCAATATACGCAGCCTCTCCAGCAGGTCATACCAGAGGCTAGGTTGCATGCATCTGAATCCCCTTAGACCAGTAGTAGCAGAACGCATTCTAGGTTTCTGTTTTTATTCGTAGAAATTTCAAGTGGTTAGTTTTTGGAACTGACCTCAAGTGGGGTTCCTTTATTGCCAAGAGGAAGGGGGACTCCAATCCCGTTTCCCCTTGGGTATCTGAAGCAGCTGGGTCTGTCATCGATAGCAGCTGCAGTTGCAACCATATGCATCAACTCCGCTTCATCTGATGGAGCCATGACAACCATGTTTGGCAAACAAGCCATGTAGGTTATGTCAAAGGCTCCGCAGTGTGTCGGTCCATCTGCCCCTACCAAACCTGCCCTATCCATTGCAAATCTCACTGGCAGTTTCTGAAGATCCACATCATGCACCACCTGTATATCCATCATAGACCATTAGCCCATGAATAGGAAGAAGCAGTGATTTGCAGGGTTTCTGATTATGTGATCATTTCTTACTTGATCATATCCTCGTTGTAGAAACGATGAGTAGATCGTGCAGAACGGCTTGAGGCCTTCTGTTGCTAAACCTGCTGCAAATGTTACTGCGTGTTGCTCTGCAATCCCCACATCGAAGCATCGATCAGGAAATTTCTTCTGAAAATAGTTCAGACCTGTTCCCCCACCCATAGCAGCATGAACAGCTACAATCTTATTATCTTCCTCGGCTTCTTTTATCAAGGATTCAGCAAAGTACTGTGTGTATGAGAGTGTTGGGGATTTTGGTTTCAACTGCTTCCCTGATTTTGGATCAAATTTCACAACCCCTGCAGAAATATTGACATTAAGGAAGCTAAATATGAGTCCTTTTTTGTCTTCAAGATGATGGAAAAGGATGTTCGTTCATAGTTTTGAGGCTTACCATGCATTTTATCAGGGGCTGCCTCAGCTGGGGGATAACCCTTTCCCTTCTCAGTGACTATGTGAATCAGAACTGGTCCTTGTGCCGGGATTTCTTTCACTTGCTTAAAAACGGTGACGAGGTCTTCAATGTTATGTCCATTCACAGGGCCAATGTAGTACAATCCAAGTTCCTCGAACAAAGTAGATCCTGCGCCACCAATCATGCCTCTTGCGTACTCATCCACTTTTGCAGCTACTTCGTGCGTTCGCCCTCCAATTTGCTTCGTAATGCTCTTAATAAAAGAAAAAAACAATGTCAAATATATGTCTCTTGCTTTTGCCACCAATTTTACTCAGACTTGGTGATACCCACGCCAAAATATGACGTAAAGGTTGTTTGTTTTACGTGTAAAATGAAGGGTGAATTCCATACTGATGTCTTACGTTTCGAGTAACTGACTACATACATGAAAAAAAAGTAAACAACCTTTGGAGGGTGTCGAAACTACCTTAGCCGCCTCACGGAGTTTCCTGAACCTAGGGCTTGCTTGGAGCTTGGCCAAAGCACCGCTGAGAGCCCCAACAGGAGTTGCCGGACCATCAAGAGTGGCGGTAGGCAACGAAACTTGCTTGTTGTCATTCAACACGACAATGAGGTTAGTGTCGAGATACCCTGCATTGTTCAAAGCCTCGTATGCCTGCCCTGCAGTCATGGCTCCATCTCCAATCACTGAAACCACATTGTTCTTTTTCCCTAGAAGATCTCTCGCAACTGCCATACCTGCACATTTTAAAAGTTTTCCCTGCATTAAACAAACTATATATGTACATTCTGTCCTAAATCTACTGACAATGGTCATAAAATAGACCGGTATATAGTTTGATGAGATTAATATGCATACCAAGACCAGCAGAAATGCTGGTAGAACTATGCCCCGTGCCAAAAGCATCATAAGCACTCTCATCTCTTTTAGGGAACCCTGCAAGGCCCGAGGTCTTTCTGATTGTGTGCATCTTAGATCTTCGCCCTGTCAAAATTTTGTGTGCATATGCCTGCAAAAGTCATTAATATATTGTTTTTTAGTAATCTTTGTCTGCTAATCACTGAGGAAAAAGAGGGGTTTTCTCTTTTCATTGGTGCCAATTTGACGTTCAGTAGAACCAGGTTGGGTAAGGTTGCGACATTTGAGACACCCAACCTACTTAGATGGAAATTAGGGTACATATTTGGAAAAACAATACCAGTTCAACTAACTGACAACTGTAGTTCGTGGTCCGAGTAAGTTGTGACTACATTACTCACCTGATGACCGACATCCCAAAGAATCCTGTCATGAGGGGTGTCAAAAACATGGTGGAGAGCGACAGTTAGATCCACAACCCCGAGGCTTGCACTCAGGTGGCCCCCTGTCTTGGCCACTGTGTACACTATCTCTGCTCTCACCTCCGCTGCTAGCTGCTCTAGATCCTGTCAAACATATTGAAATTTAAACAACCCCTTCTACTACAACAACAGCAACGTTCACTGTGGATTCCACTTTAGCGGGGTTTAGGAAGATCTAGCTACAGGCAGAGTAAGCATGCACCTGAGTAGACAGGTTTTTCATATGAGCAGGGAAATTGACAGTGTCAAGCAAAGGAGTAGGAGGTTTCTCATCTCTTGTGAAGTCAATCTTCCACCCGTCTTTTTCTTTCCTAATCGGCATATTACTCGAAGAATATGAAGAAGAACCACCACCCGCAGCAGCAACAGCTCTTACAGAAATCTGCAAAACCATATTCACAATCACAGTTAACTAATAAGATCACAGGACAAACCACACCCCCCCCCCCAAAAAAAAAAAAAGAAAAACACTAATCACACAATGACTGACTAATGAATGAAGGGTTAATCTTTAGACCTGTCTTGTGTGGTTAAGATTTTTTGAAGATGGCAGCAAACAACTTTTCAGAGGATTAGTAGGTGACATTACAGCTCCTTGTATCGCCATGCTTGCTTATCAACGGATCGATATTCGATCAGTTCGTAGCTTCTGAAGCTCGAAAAGATAAAAATGGGACAGAAGGAGTAGAATTATATAGTTAATTTGATCAGATTTTGTCACTGAGAAGTTGGAGATGATTCTTGGCTCAGTGTTAATTAGGATGGTTTTGAAATGGGTACTTGTAGACAAATATTTATAGTAGCAGGGGCCAAGAAATCGTGTAGTAACCCTCCGTGAAAACGTGTAAAATCACGCTCAAAATGTCCCTTTCCTGGAATAATATATGAAGAACAATTATTCAGGCTTTTATTTTCGAGAAATAAAAAATTGTTGAGTATGAACAAAAAAAGTGTAGTAAAGGCGTTTTGGAAACCTACGTGGATTTGGATTTCTTGTCAAATTAGTGTTGGGTTAATCTCACTTGAAATTGCAATTATGGGTTCAACATCCTTCATGATATGCTCCCTAATTAATAAATAATGGATAAAGATACCGGTGCAATATTTAATTGACATTATTGTGATCATTAGTATTTATATCATGCTCTCAAAATATATTTACAAGTGGTGTAAATATATGTGCATTAAACCAAAAATTATGTATAGAGAGTTAGAGACGTGGAAGTATATACTAAAAAGAAAAAGACGAAAAATATATGTGGCTTTCAAAAATACAAGTTGATTAAAAGATCCTATCACTATTTTGGAGAATTGCAATCATACATCAACTGTATATGATAGTGAATAAAAAAGGGTCATGGACTTCCTTCCATAGTTATGTTTCACATTTCATGTTAAGGAAAACCAGATTCACATTAAAATTATTGCTGTTGTTGAATGGTAAATCTATTTAAAACAACACATACAAACTTTCACTTTATAAATATCTATTTTATAAATATATTACTATCACTTATAATTTTTTCAATTAAAATTTCTATAGTCTTTCCAACTCATGATCATCGAAATCGATCTACGCCATATGACGCTAAATACAATTAAAGATTTTCGCATGTTTATTGCGTTGTGACATAGTGAACTACTCTTTTAAGGAAGCTCTGCAGTATTTTCAGAGGCGATAACTTTATCAGGAAACTTAAAATAATACGTTAACTGTTAAGTGTCATGATTTACTCATAGTAATTAAGGAGTTTATTTTTTTGGGGGGGGGCGGGGGGGGGGGACATACACTTATCTCTTGGCACAAGTTTTTTTTTTTTTAGTCGATAAGTTGGCACAAGCTTATTGGCTAATGGCTATAATAATAGACCACCATGTGAAGACTGAAGAGTGGTCGTTAGGCATGGCGTTGAAGTGTGACTTTGACTGTACTTTGCAATTATATTATTATTATTATTATTATGATTATTATTATTATACCTAATTCCGTGTGTTATATTATATTATATATACTAGCTAAAATTTCGGCACGCGTTATAGTAGGCTTAGTGGCAAGTTCTGCGTTTTTATTAAAAAATGACCGCACGAGGTGACGTCCATCCAATAACATGGAAATCATTGCATGGCTGCTGCTGGGACTAGTGTTCAACGGCCCGTGCTCATTTTCAATGCTTGTATCAGATTAGTTCAAATAATTTGATACTTATTTTCTTTAAACAAAGTTTGAGATTCGAATTTTGTGAATAAAAAAATATATAATTGAAAAATTCAGCCTTTTTATGAGCCGACAATAGTTTGACTTTAATAAGATAAAGACGAAAAAATCCCAAAAAATCAATGCTTTTGCAATATCTTCACTTTTTCTGGACCGATTTAAGTAAGTGATTGAGACTATCTTGCGAAAATTTATTTTAATATATTGCCTGCAATAATGCTAAAAGTCCAATTTTTTTCTTTTTCATTTCTCATTACGCATCATATCAAGTTTCTCACTCATAATTTACATTTAAGTAAATGAATTCTGATTAGATCTAATTAAATTCAATATGGTTTAAGCTCCATCCCATGTATTTCCTCAAATGAAGGAGTAGATCATGTGTTTTGGCTAACTTGGGGCTGCCCTTAATTTTTGGTACAGTGCGCAATTAGAATTATTCTGATACCTGAATAATTTACTAGTTAGTAAAGATCAAAATCAACCAAATGCAAATCAACATTATGGAATCTTATAACCCCCAATAAATATCATCAAGCTTCAAATCATGAAGGAAAAATAAGAAAGATTAAGTGGGCAATTAAGATATCACATTACATTTTAGGAAAGAATAAGTGCAAAACCAACACTGAATTGCACTCACAGCAGGAATATTCCTTCCCTAGCTAGTTTTAGGCCAGGTGTGCTTCGACCTATATAAATTTTAGTGGGAAAAAAAGTGAGGACAACATTCCCCCCCCCCCCCCCCCCACAATTTGGATTAAGAGAACAACAAACAACAACTCCCCTCAATGTGGATCTCACTTTCGCAGGATCCGAAGAAATCTAAATGTAAGCAATATTACCACTACGCGAATAACTGCACGTAGAGAATACCATTTCCAATATACCCATATAAAAAATGTGAAGACGATATTTAGATGTTGAAAATCGATTGGTAAAATAATTAGCAAACATAAAACCTAAATACTCAAAATAACATAAGTTAACATGAACAATATACGAAGAGTAAAAGTTTTACATACCTTGAGCAGCAAGCAACGACATACTACTAAATTGGCCGATAGCAGTCTACAATCAAACAATCGAAGGTGGAGTGGAGGAGCCACAGTTGCGAAGAGGCTACGATTCAAGCAAACAAATGTACGATAAAAGAGCCCCGCTAAGAACCATCTACTATTCTACAGAATTGCGTCTCATGCAAGAAAGAATGATAACCAGTATAACATAACAACAATTACTACACGAACAAAAGTCAAAGAAAAGACTAGAAGCACACAACCTATAATCTGCAACCTAATCCTAGAAAAGTAGGGGAAGAAAAGTTGTCGAAATATCTTATAATAAACCAGATAACTTCTTTCCAAAAACCAAGAGCAAAATTATGAAAAAACTTTTTAATCACCTCCTCAACTTCTCCATTTTTCTTTCCTTCAATTTCCCCTAGGTCCAAACACGTCCTACTTACTCTAAGTAATTAAAATACATCTAAGGACCGATGTATACAGGATTCGATCGCATGTGTCTGATAACAACTCTCAAATTAAGATTGTATCATACATTACCAAAAAACACAATCATATCCCTGCTAGCTGCTATCCATTATATTTTGAGAGTGGAAAGGTAGTCGATCTTCCCTTGACCAATGTCACTGGCACTTAGAAAATCCAAGAAATCCTTAAAACTGCTTCCCTTGTACCTCTTGGGACGTTCCTCATCCATCAATTCAGGGGCAGGTTCCACCTTCTCCTCCAACCCTAAGCTGTGGAAGCTAGCAATAGATATCCTAGTCTTCTCACTATTTAGGGTAGCTCTATGAACCACACTTTTGTACGACCCATTGCTTAGGACCTCAAAGTGGTCTCCCATATGGACTTGTAGGGCACCCTCGATCTGAGGAACGCGCTTCCATGAGCCACCGTCTTCCATGTCCTTGATCTCGAGCCCCATCGAGCTCTGAAGGAGGATGGTCAAGCAGCTGTAGTCTGAATGGGGTGGCAACCCTAGGGTGAGATGAGGTTCAGGACATGGTGGATAACAGTTCGAGGTTATCACCTGCATCCCTTGGCTCATTTTGTCACTTAGGTACTTGGGTCCCAACCCCAGGCTCTCAGTGATCGCTTCTGTTAGCTCCACCGCCAGTTTTTGCACCTTTGTTGAGAAGGCTCCCATGTCTTCCCTGTGTATCATAACACAAATTAAGAAATTAAGTCAATACTTCCAGAATTAAGGTTTAAAATTGCAAGTATTAATGAGACAAAATGAATCAAAACTCTTTAAGAAAGACCCTAGTTATTGTTTTAACAAATGAGTCCGTGCCTCAAAAGATAGAAAATCACAAGAAAAGCATGAAAATGGTTAAAATATCATTTTTCATAAATCAGTCTTTCTATTTGTAAAGTAAAGACTGCCTACATATGAATATCTTCAAATCCCACTATAGTGAGACCTGCACTGACAGTTATTGTTGTTATTGACGGTTAATATCATTTTGGTGTTTTTTTAATAACCTTGACATCATGTTGGACCATGAATTTGATGTCATAATCATTATTCATGAGTTCCATGGCACATGAAAGGCCATTGACATTTGCAACGTATCTAACTACAACTTTAATACAATTACATTTACATATATATGTATATGAGGTCACAAGCTCTTCCATGCATGAACGCTAATTTGCGGCTTTTAGCATATGTCACCCAACCCCCAACCAAGAGAGAGAAGAATTGATGAGACAATGCAAGCACTACTAGTGCTACTATGTACCTGTAAGTGGGTGGCTTTTTGGGCCAAAAATGAAGCCAATCATTGAGGGGATTGGCATAATGCTTGAGAAAAACCCTCCAAAATTGGATCTTATCAACCCCATCTTTGACACTCGTTCCATACCTCACTGGCTTATGCACATCACTTGACATGATTTTCATCTTCTCCTCAGCAGGCAGCTCAAAAAACCCTTGTGCCACGCTCAGTGCTTTATCCACCACTGACTGTTCGATCCCATGGTTCACAACCTATACATGCAATTGCATGCATTGAAATTAAAACCAAGGATTATACACATATACATATACAAATATATGTATACTGGTCCATCTTTATCCTCTCAAGTCTACTAAAATTATCTACGCAAATAAATGCATAAATAAAGGAATAATTGGATTCAATATGTCCGATAAATACATACATGTACATATATATACATATGTTCACAAATGTACATATACGCATATATGTATGTACTTACTTGGAAAAATCCAAGGTGGCGACAAGCTTGACGAATTTGAGAAATGACAGCGGAGCGTTTGGTGGGGCCCATCACCAAGCCAGCTAGGTCAATGACAGGGACGTTGGCCTCGGGAGTATCCAAGGAGGGGCGTTGGGAGGAGGGAATCTGATAGCGCTGTGGAACATGTGCCAATCCCCTCTCTTGTGCACTTTGTCCAGTGCTATAATTCTCACAACATGACTTGTAACTTGCCATATTTTGTGAACAAATAATTTCAATACATATGTATATGTTCAAGATGATCAATAGGATAGGCAGTGAATATTGAATGATGAATATGATCGACGAGAGAATTTTTGTAGAAGGCAGTATTTATAGAGGCTAGCTACTTGATGATCAAATCATGCATCCATGCATATCTTATCTTCTTAAAACAGAAAGAAATGAGAAATAAATGTTTATTTTTCTGCAGTAAAGATTACACAATTATTATGAGAGTTATAGCAGCCAAGTTGATCAAAATTAAAATTAAAATCAACTCCATAAAGTAATAAGGCCATGTTTGATTGAATTCTGGAATTTGGTGGGTTCATGTAGGTAGCTAGATGCATTCAAGCTTGAGTACTTCATCGACATGTGCTTTGATTTGAATACAATTTCCTTGAAATTATACTATATTATTTTATTTAATAATAATAATAATAATAATAATAATAATAATAACAATAACATGCAATCAGATGTGCATATACGTACCGTACGTGAGCCATGAAAATCAGTGTAGTTTTTGGTTAACTGGGTCGGGCCACAAATATATTAATATATGGGTCATTACTTATTTCATTGCTCAGCCGTGTAGAATGAAAGGAAAGGAGGCTAGCAAGTGAATTATCCTATCCAAAATACCTGAACTTGCTTTGAATCTGTACTTGTTTTATTTAAATATATTCATATGAATGGTATCGGTAGGATTCGGGATGCATATAATCCTATGCTGACACCACTAAACGACATACTTCAGCTTTTAATTTCTCTCGTCAACGCGTATACTGTATACCACAAGCTAGCTTGAGAATACGTACTCTTACCTTCAAATTGTTCATACATGTCGACGCGTTACTTTTTATATTCAGTTGCTAGATTATACTTCTGCAGTGCAGTATTTAAAAACAAGTAGGCATTATTAGAGATAAGAAAAGATATTAGAGGTTCAAAAGTATGAAAATTAGGGATTAGATGAACTCAAATATTAAAAAGATGAGCGTTAAGTTGAAACTAAACTGAATAGAAGCATATATACTGCATTATGCTCCAAAAATACCTATTATATCTGACATAAGGTGCCATCACTTTATTAGCCTATCACCTTCGTCAACCGCCTCCCTAGTTTCCTTTCTCTCTCTTTCCAGAATTTCTGAGTTATTTTTTTCTTTTTCTTTTCCTTCTTTGTCTGCAAGAATTCCTGAGTTTGAGGAAACCAGAATGAACACACGTTAGCATCTCGAATAAAAATATTAGAGGGTGAAAGCATGACATATGTACATATATGTACATGTACATGTATATGTGTATGTATATAATGTATGATGAGCATTGCATTTTGATGACTAATCCTTAAATAAATAATGCCTTCATCGCTGATGACTAATCCTTAAAGAAATAATGCCTTCATCGCACCTGGGCTCAAGGATAATTCACATGAATATGGTCATATCATAGCTATTGTGATCTTAACTGTAGTTGATTCGGTCTGCTTCTTTCTTTGTAATACATAAAGAGATGTTAAAATTAATATAAATAGGTCCACACTAAGGATTTTGGTAACAAATCTCAAATCATGGAAATGATTTGAGATTTATTTAAAACACAAGTGTGCACCTCGCTTCATACTTTCAAGTACCATGTACTCATAATAATGAGACCAAGAAAAATTGCTTTGATGAAAGACATTTGGTGTATGAGTTACTTCGGTTAAGGAAAAAAGAAAACAAAAAAGGAATTACAAGCGAGAAGAAAAACTACAGAAACTGAATATAATGAAATTGGCCTTTTGACAAACCAACATCTAGGCTATCTCTGAGTATCATGGAGAAAGCAATGCTGTATAACTAATTTACATGGCTTAAGGTCACCAGCTAGTTACCTTTGTTCTCTGATCGTCAATAACGAACTAGAAATGTTTGAAGTGTGTACAGGAAGAAGGTTGAAGAAGAGAAGAACTCAATACTTGATCAGACGGTGCTGCAGCCAAAGCTCATACATAACCGTATGGAAAGCATCGAATTTGACAGGAGGGGTGTTGCACTGAAAACGCTTTTGAACCTGATTTAGCAAAAGATGACGTGAACACTGCTGGTTTTGTGAGTGGCAGAAACAAAATAGCTTGAACATCAGCTTAATAAGTGGGACAGAGTTAATATCACAAATGTCACATCTATGAACTTGAACCTTTGATCGAGAAAACATCACTAAACCTAGACACTGGAAAATCTAACCAAAAAAGAAAGCTAGCAGAAGTTGCGAGTCTAGGCGTGAATTTTCTCCGTGTCAACATGAAGCTCAAGAGAGACCAATGTTAAAATGCTGTCAGGATAGAACTTTCACCTTAACCATGTTCATATGAAGCCGAGCAAACTCTGCATCTGATATGTTCTTGAGAATTTGCTTGAGCTGATAAACATCCCTCTCCCGTAGTATGACAGCAAACTTACTCTAATCAAGAATGCCATTGAATGGTAGATCATAGTAGTCAGATAAAATCACTGTGGAATACAAACACACAATCAAGTTAGTACTTCAATAAAGTACCATACCAAACATTTTGTTGAAATCTAAGACGCCATGGAGAGAATCGTACGAACATCAACCTTCTATGGAGTCTATTTTCTACTCTATGTGTCCATATTTGAATAAGATCAGCCATCCCCACAAACCAATATGAGACAGGCAACAGGTGGAAATGCTTTTTTTACGAGGCAATAGGTGGAAGCCTTACCAGGAAGACATCCATAGTGAATGGAATCCATGATGCGGGCACTATTAACTTAAGAGCCACCAGGACATATGCAGACTTATTCCTGTAGAACCTCTTCTGATATAACAGAGGCTCAGTGGCCCTATTTATTCTGTTGTTTGAAATATCAAGCTCTGTGTCATTCCCCCATACTCGTGCTAGAATCACTCAGATCTTGGAGTTACGGTGGCCTGCCCAAAATCCAAGGTTTGTCCTGCATAACCATTCAAGATAACTCTGATAGTACCTATTCCTGGCAGGGATTAAGTACCGAAACATGAACAACCATCCAGGACAGATTCTAAGTCAACTTCCCCACATGCCAATACTCAATAACAAGTAACCAGACAGCAATGGAGTCAAAAGCTGCTCCACAGATGAAATAGTAGGGATAAGTGACTCACAAAGTCACCTTCCATTCAACATACAAGTACTTCCCGCCACCTTGCACTTTTCTTAGTGTTCAACTGCTCATGAACCTCATTCCTTTCTATTAATCTTGCATTGCGACAGAGATCTTATAGCAACTGATTGTAGAAACCTCTGCTTGAATGCTGCTGCGTAAAGTGAGTAGCTCCACACATAGTGCCTAACCGATTATGCTATAGATTATCATGCCATCCCATAGTCAAACCAGGAGTGTAAGCCACACTAACATGCATCATTTAATTAATCCTGGGAATATGATTCTGCCTCTTTCAGCACCATATATTTTGGAAAGCTATCTAAAAGACCACTGACTATCCAGTTCTCCTATATGACAAAACAAGCTGTAAAGCCTAGATCAAATTTTATCACATGTTCATTGAGCTGGCAATACTGCCCAGATGCAAATTTATATCTTCAATAAGAACCAAGTGAAGTTTTTGGACAGCATAATCAATATTATCCTTCAAAAAAGACTAGATGCAGAGACAAGCGAGACACAGCTTGCAAATCCCATCAAACACAATTAAGCAAGTACAGAAACCAGCACAGGGAGTTAAATGAAAAGTCAGCTTCCAATCACAAACTGCATAACTGCACAAGTGATTTGTCTCGATTGACTACATAAACAGATTTTACACTTACGTATACCTGTTTTCTAGATCATTTCCTCCAGCAGGAAGTGCAAATGACTGTAATACTTGAGGCCAAGCAACATCTTTGTGTGGAATGAACCCAACATTATAGCTTCGGGAGCACACTACACGAATTGAATTCTTGATGACAAATGGCGACCTCTCAGTTGCCCTAACCCCAACGTCATGATAGGTGACGAAAAAGTGATCAGCACCCAATGTTCTATTCCAATAAGGATACTTGGAAATTAAACTCTCAACATAGTCCCTGACAATAATGGTCATGTGTTCATATGATGTTCCCTGAACGCAAAATGCACCGATTACTTATAAAAAGCAATGCAAAACATCTTCACTATGAGGAAAATAATCTCCAATTTGAACAATTCTGCAGCAGCAGAAAGACACAGAGATCCCAAATTGCGCAAAAATAAAAAGGTGGGAAAAAAATTATAACATATATATGCCACTGATACAAGCAGAAAACCATACCCTAAGAAATTATCCAAATGCGAAGTAGTTCATGTTTCCTTACGTACGAAAATTAGCATTTAACAAATTATCCCTGATTTTGCATAATTCAATGCCGAAAACCATTCATCAAGTCATTATCGAATGTGGGGCTCATCTTTCCAAATGTGTGCATACAAAATTGGCAACCTTAACAGATTATCCCTGAGTATACAAAACCCAATTAAAATTTTCTCAGTGCTGATTCCTAGGATAGACTTCCATACGTCCCAAATCACTTGTTCAACGACTACCCAGGCAATTAGTTACCATTAAAGAAGCAATATCCAACTAAGCAACTTAGACAAAGTCAACACGATGAGCATCTAACTAGTGAAAACATACAGCATCTCACATTCAGAGAACAGAGATAATCCGTTCAAACGTGTGCATAGTTCTACAATGCTATTCGTTAGCTTGTTCATTGCTGCTACTTCTTCACATGTATGGCAATTGAACATTTGAATGTGTAGTGTATTTAGCTAACCCTTATAGGGATAACTTAGATGATAGGCGTAATCAACCTATAGAAAACCCAATTCAAATTTGCACAGTGTTGATTCATAGGATAGACTTCCATATGTCCCAAATCACTCCTTCAGCCAGGCAGTTTGGCATTAAAAAAGCAATATTCAATTAAGCTAACTTAGACAAAGCCGAGAATGATTAACCTTTCCTCGCATCCCATGGCAAGAGATGGGGATGAAGAACATATGAGCCTTCTCAGGATCATCAGTACGAAACCGACTTTCGCGAATGTTCTGGAAGAAGTAACCCTCACTGGCATACTTTCCGGTGAGCTTCCTTAGTTTGATAGAAGTTATTGGGATCGCCATCGGGGTATATGTAAGCCTTGAATCTCCTCTCCATCTCTGCATAAGTCAACCTGAATATCTCCGGCGTGTGATAAACCTCCGACAACAACTCACCATCATCATCCGCGACCTTCAACGTCTTCAATCAAAATCAATGTTAGGTCAAATGCGAGGAGGTAGAGAGAGAAGAGGAGAGAGGGAGGGAGAGAATTGGTACCGGACCGGATGAGAGAAGGAGAAGGAGGGGGAGGTGAATTGGAGGGATTTAAGAGAGAGAAAGGTGAAGCAGATGAGAGCGACGAGAGCTAGGGTTAGGAGAGACCATCGAAGAGTGAGCATCGTCGACGATGACGGCGGCGAATGCGGTGGCTTCACCGTCGACATTGGTGGCGATATGTGGAGCGCTGGACGTTGGACACTGTGGAGAATTGTTGAGTCACTTCGTTGTTTGTTTTTCGCAACAGAGTGAGCGCCAACATTGCAAGAGAGCCACTTCTTCTGAAAGGCCCACAAAATTGGTACACTCCCCTTTTTATAAATTCAAAAAAAAGTATTTATGAATAATAGTAACTTATTTTTTGAAAAAAATCAATTATCCAATGTTTGACAAGCCAGTCTAATATATGTGAATTGATCTAGTGAATCAAATAACGCTGTACTTAGACTCCTACTGTCCTACGTACCTAAAATCATTAGTCATTCTAAACTCAGAAAAAACTAACATTCACCACCAAAAAAAAAAAAAAAACACAAAAGACCAGATGAAATTGCGAACTAAGTTACGAGGCAAACAAAATAGATGTGTGACACCCATGAGATTACTAGGAAGCAAGGGATCTGAGAGCAAAAGAATTACAAAAACATACACACACGTACACGTAGGGAGTTAGAGAAGTTTCATGTGCGTATTTCTGCATGGAAATTAAAGAAGAATTGAATTATTAACTTTTTTTAATAAATAGGCCTAACATTATTGTAACAGAGAAGATCAAAAAAATATTCACCTAATGATTAAGTTAAGATCATGGTACATTACCTCTCATATTCTTCCTTGCTTCATAAAATAGTATTATATGTATCTATCTTTATATTTTCTATAAATAGAACGTGAAAAATAACCAAATGTGAAAATAGTGAAAGATCATACATCAGCCACCAGGCCTTTGGAGTTGGAGGTATCTGAATCCCAGCATAAACTACATTATTTGACACTAGATTATGTTGATAACTATATCATTAAAGAGCGACATAAAAGCAAATGTAACAATAACGACCCAGCTATGACTTACCGTTTAATTTCAAGATGCCTCCCACTGGGTAATTGACAAATAACTAGTCCTACAAATTTGCACCTTTGGTGAATAATACTTCCGTTATGTATGAATCATCAAAAATTTGTGTAGATGATTAGCATATATGTGCCCCAAGAATGATTCCACTTGCATTATGTATGCTACAATTTACTGTTGTTACATATTTACTGTTGTTACCGGGGCCATGAACAATGGGCACAAAAGCCATCAGCTGCTTGGATAATTAATATCACCCCGTAATATATGTGACCTTATAATTAAGCAAATTAACCAATAATAAACATCGTATCAACTATACCCACACCCAGGGCAATCCCGTATTCCCACTCAATGCATCACCACCACCAATTGTAGGTCCCACTCTATGTGATCTGTTAGACTTAAGCAGTCTAGCATACGTATATAGATAGAGAGACCGATTTCAAAAAACTATTTTTTTGAGGGAGGGGTAGTTAAGAGTGCAATAGTTAATACTAACGTTACATTGTAACAGGGTGAGAAGAGTCTATCACATGTTATTCTTGTTCTCGAGCCCCCCCCCCCCCCTTTTCCCCTGTTGCGTCTACATGGAGAATTTTACAGATGCAACGCAGAATTTGATACATGGAATAACTGGATGTAAGCTTTAATAATGTACGCTGAAATTATACTTCAGATCTCAAGTCTCACCATGACATGACTACTTCACAAATATCGGATATATCAAATACTCCTCGCACTTGCATGGTATTGCAGTTCACCGATAGTAGTCCACCTTGCACGGCATTGCAATTCAACTATAATTAAGTCCACCCCAAAGGCGCCCCCACCCCAGGGTTTCACCCCTACATGGCCTAGTTCCCAGCTCTAGACATTGAAGATTTTTAAATCAAACTAGTGATCGAAAGACGAGGCATGCATAAAAACCAGCATTTAACGAGTACGAAGATACTACTCACAGACCATTTGCTACAAATATTCAGCCATATGCAGAGACACAATGCCTCACAAGATGGAGACCAAAGGGACAATCAACTTCAGAAAAAAACCCAAATAGCATCTTTTAAAAATGCAAGGGAAGGGATCAAGAGTGAGGGACACATAAGTGCATAATAGCAGAAGGGACCGAGAGTCACCACAATGAACCACCACAATGAACGATTGCGAGAATCCATTGTGGTTGTCAGCTAGAAACCAGAGAGACAAATCCCTTAACAAACCTAGGATTAAAAAGTGCGGGCAAATTACAATCAAGACAGTAAGATGGAGACAGAAACCCTGAAAAAGTTTGAAGTATTCCCACTTCGCCAATATGGATCCATCATTAAAACAACAATATCCGTTATTCAAAGCAGTGGCATAACATTTGACATAAGTTCTTCGAAAAATACTTAGTAAAGACCACTACTTCAAAGTTCTCAAGAATCTTTAATGGGAAACCAATAGGACCAGCCTCTTCACGCACCCATGACTCCAGAGTTCCTCTTGCATTCGTTCAACATATCAAGGTAGAACTGGCACTTGCTGATGTCGCTGCCATAGCTGTTAATGCACTGCATCAAAAACGAATGAACAATGCCACACCAAATTTAGATGCATAAAGTAGGACCACAAGGACACTCCTACTAACTAGGTATGGGTATTGCATGGATAACCATACCCCATGGGCCACACAAACATGCATATGGTTGCTGAGACATCTCCCTTGACTCCTAAATGTGATAAGACCATACATGAGAAACTACTAGCGACCTCCTACGCATTAACGTCACAAGTAGTTTTCCAAAAGCATCCAGCCAGTTAGTGTTGATACTAACAACAACCAGTCAACCACATACCAACATTACATAAGAGCATCTGATCATTCTGTTAAGATCCAATGGAACCGTACAATTCAGGCTTGTTGATCTAAGAAGGGAGGAATTTCAAGCACCCAAACTAAAATCTTTATTCAATTCTTCCAATACTAAGAACATTATTATTCATATTTAGAAGCAATAAGAGATGGAACTACGTACATCTTGGAAGGCCTTGGAGTGGATTCCACAAACATCGCCAACGGTGCTAGAACCAGGTGCGGGTGCTGAAGCAACTGCCTCAGAAACAACTGTTTCATGTTGGATTGTGCGAGGACCCATAACAGCATCTACGGCCCTGTGCGCCACAGCACTTCCAGTTCCAAAAGCCATTCCTATAGAAGAAAACAGCAGCACAAAGGTAAAGATGTATGGTAAAGAAGTATGGGGCAATTCTCATTTTGATCTTCGTCGGGTATCATCTCAAGAACTAGACTGCATTACCTTGTGCTACAGTCGCACCAAGGCTTCCAAGCACAGATCCGCCACTCGACGCCGGAGCTGGTGCTGGAGGAGGAGCACGGCTAACTGCAAAAGGTATTAGGCAACAATATTCGGTCAACCCAATGGTTAATATTCTTCCAAAGCAACACAATGAATTATTTCTCACTCAACATGACAATCGAAGGCCAGCCCTGAATCACTCTCCACATATATAGAACAAAGGGAAGTTTCGTATTACAGTACTTAAAAGCATAGAACCAGATACATACCCGGGGCAGGAGGAGGGCTGCGAGCAGCTGGACGAAAAGCTGCACGGGGAGCAGACCTTCCTGGAACATCAATTCACATTTTCAGCACAAAACATAGAAACATGATGTAACAGATTACCGCACAAATTGCTGTATATATATATGTGTGTGTGTGTCTATACACACACACACATATATATATATACACACACACACACACACACACACATATATATACATATATATACACACATATATATACACATATATATATACACACACACATATATATACATATATATAAACACACACATATATATACATGTGTGTGCGTGTACGTGTGCGCGCGCGCACGCACGCACACGCATATATACACACATAAATACATATACATATATACATATACATCACACACACACACACACACACACACACACACACACACATATATATATGCATCTATATATATCTATATATGTATATATATATATATATATATATATATGTGTGTGTGTGTGTGTGTGTGTGTGTGTGTGTGTGTGTGTGTGTGTGTAACTTCAGAAGACAAGAATACATTATACACATAAAACACTCCAGACGCACTCCACAAAATGCCTACTACTATTCTAAGTGGGAATTATCAATTGAAGTATTGAACAAAACTACTGGTTGACAATAAACTGTATGTACATAGATACGCCTTATAGTATTGAGTCTCAACTGAAGAGACTATGATTCAGAATGGAACTTTTAACCATAGCATACGAGACCTATTAATCCAAACAATGATAAATATGGTACACCAAGAACCGTTGCAAGCATTTCCAAGACTTCCAGAACCTAACCACACAACTTAGTCAACCAGCCATGTAACATACATCAGATGGCCTGAGACACCAATTGACCAATACCAAGCACAATTGCCCTTCCAACTAAATAAGTGAGAACCGACAAGATATCCCAGATGCTGACTCTCCCACCATGTGATTAAGAGTTTCACATAAAACCCAACACCATAAACCTGTGCTTTAAAAATGTTTAATCTCCCCTACTAATAATGAACAGCAGAAAACTTGTCATTCAAGAAGCATTTAGATAAGCATATCACTCAATCGCGATACATTTAGATAAGCATATCACTCACTTGCGACAATTACATCAAGGCCCACGAACTTACAAGTTACCACAATTTACAGCCCAGCAAAGTACAAAGAAGTTCAAAACAAGACCACATTCAGAGGAACCTAGCAAGTTGAATGAATGGTCAACATTATCAACATTTCTTACCACAAAGACAACATTCTAATCACAGATTGCATCTATAAGTTCTGGTACTTCCAAGAAATACAGCCGGCTGACTTTGAAAGATTGTCCTAATTGACCAACATCACATAAACCCAGCGCCCAAAGTCAACCCATCAACATAACCTAATTTTTAATCGTCTGGGCACACAAATGAATGAATTGAACCATCCATGAAATTCACACGGGCAAAGAGAAACCCGCAAAGAGCAGGGAGCCATGAGCAGTCAAGCCCAGTCAAGTCAAATCATCTTAAAAACATCAACTTTCACGTTCCAATTAACTATCATCTAACAAATCCAACCATATCTACTAGATCTCATAAGAAATGAGACATGGGTAGATCAAAGTTCTTTCCTTTTCCACGATTCAACCATTAACCGCCTCATTATCTTTCATAAGATACCAAGAAAAACATTGAGCATCGAAAAAATATAGATGGCGTTAGATGGCTCGAAATGGATAATCTCATGGCCCGTGATTCCCCCAAAATGTAAGCAATTGAAAGGACAGTCAAACAAACAGGAAAACGTCGGTAAAATTTTTAAAAAAAAAAGATAAGTCAAAAAACCCTAGAAAAGTCAATAAACGAGAACAGAAAGAAAACAAAAACCCTAGAAAGCATCAAACGAGAAGAAATCCCCAAAAACGAAGTGGCATAAAACAGATGTATGAAAACAGAGAAAGGAGGAGAGAGAAAAGCGAACCTCCAGAGCTACGGCGAGCCATGGCGTCGATGCGAAATGGGATGAAGGTAGATTTGAGAGTTCGAAGGTTCGCGAGACGAAGAAGAGAAGAGAGAGAAAGAGGCGGATGTTAGAGGTGTAGGGTAGACCACGGAAAAATGGGTGGACACTGGGGAGGGGCGTTGATATTTATAAGGACTATGGAGGGATGTCGGTTAGGTTCAGATATGTTGGGCTTGGATCCAGTCAAAGGGCTGCATCAACATTGGTAATTGGTTACGTCATCGTTTGTTGGGCTTGGGCCCAACATATGTTGGTGACGTCTTGGGTTTCAAAAGCTATGTGGACGCGTGAAAGCCCATACGATCCATGTTGGGCTTTGACAGTCATTAAAATAGTAAGAAAAGTTGGTATGTTACGTTTTGGTTTTAGGTTAATTTTAGGCTCTAGTTATTGTAGATTTTGTGTTTGATTTTCTCATTTCTTCCTTGTGCCGTGAATTGTGATTCTTTTTTAATTTGTAAGCAGGTAACGTATTGAGCCTCTATCTCAAAATAACCTAGTAGGTCACGACAGATAAAGGAAAAAAGGTATGCTAACGCCCACACTAAAGCACTTGACATTCAGCGTTCAGCCCACCAACAATTCCTCACATGAAGCAAGAAATTGCTTGCCTCTAAGATTGTTTCCTCAATTTATCGTAACGAAAAATCAACTCGCATCAATCAATCAAATTTACTAGTCGCGATTAGTACCACAGAAATGACGAAATAGAATCAATGAACGATATCGGAGTGAAAAATAAAGACTAAAAAAATAATATTCATTAATTGAAGTTGTTATCCCATGCATTCATTAAAATGAAGGAATTGCTTTGGATTGGACCGGTAGTGGAGATGAAGGGATGATATAACCACAAAAGCCAACACCACTTCGACTCCCTTGTACTGTGATTATGTATGCATTATATTACCCTTTTCATGGCTAATCTGAACATTAAAAAAAAAAAAAAACAAAGAATAGAAGTAGACTAGGGTTAAATTCTTTCCACATTAACTTTTTTTTTTTTTTTTGTGGGTAGTCTTCTATTAGTAGGCAATACATGTTCGGTTTCTAATGTTTATGTGAAAGCTATGTTGGTGTGAAAGATCCTATAATCTTCTTCCTCAATCCTCAAAAGCATTTTAAAAACAAAGGGGCCCTCATTAACCCCACATAAAAGTACGTTAAAAAGTTAATCAAGTCCCAAATACGCCAAATTAGCAATGATGATAGCTATCAATCTAAGCTTAATTAGTGGAGGAAGGAAAGAAAATTCTGAATCCCCTATTTAACATCTACTATTAGTAACTAAGGGGTTGTAGCGTAGTGGTAGCTCACTTCGTCCCTTAATCAATTGGTCAAGGGTTCGATCCCTGACATTTAGGAATGAAGAGCAATTCTTGACTAGTCCTTTACCCTTAAGTGGAGTTCGCGGGGCGAGAAGATTAATCACTGCAATTGACGATGGACACCTTTGATTAAACCCCCAAAAAAAATATATATTACTAGTAGTAGCAGTAGTAGGAAGGGGAGAGCTAGGAAGTCGCCAAACACAGTGACGAAGGGGGGAGAGAGAGAGTGTGAGGGAGGAATTACGGGTTTTTCTCGTTGAAGAGGTTGGTAAAGTTATGCTATGAATAGAAGGGCCGTTTCCACCGTTTAAAACTTTGTCGTTACAAACTTACAAGCTGACAAAATTCATTAACAAATATTAGGTTGAACGCAATGATGTTGGTCATGACTTTTGGATTAAATTTCTCGCCGTTGTTTGCCTACGCTTTTCCATGACTGTGATTCTGATTGTGTATTGTGACGACCTTTCTCTACATTTCACACAAGTTATTGTTTAATTGTATGATGTATTATAAAGTGCGAAAATTGAGTTAATTTAGAATGTCATGGCTTCCCTGAATTATTGAATCTAATCTACCGCCTTCTTCAATATTGATCGCTAGCTATGCAAAGTACTTTATATTTGTTAAGAGTATAATCTAAATCCTGGGACTTTAACCATCAACTTAAATTTTTGATTAAGACAGTTCTTTCAACATTGTATCAGATTGGTCTTTACAGCGTGAGAAGCCTCAAGTTTGAATTTTAACAGCTCCCATATTTATTGTGCAAGGTATATAGGGGGTCTTTACAGCGTCCACACTTCAAGCTCAAAAGGTATTCACGTGAGGGGCGTATTAGAGTATAAACTTATTCTTCGACCTTCAACCATCAATTTAAGATTTTGGTTGAGTTGGTTCTTCAACATGGCATCACAGGCAAAGTTGTGCTCGTTCTCGGTTTGCCACCGTCCCATATAAGAATATGCTATTGATTACTCTACCCATTATCAATAGTTTTGGGGTGGAACTTCATTTGAGTTTATATCCATGACTCTTTATTTATGACCCAATTGGTATTAAAAAAAATTATTTGAATATAGTGTCAGAGTCAATCTGAGTGAGAGATCTCGAGTAAAATCTCAACAGCTTTCATGTTTATTGTGCAAGGTATGGAGGAACCTTTATAGCATCCACGCTTCAAACCATCCCAAAGGATATTCGCGTAGGTAGGGATGGCAACGGGGCGGGTCGGGGACGGGGATTCCCCGTCCCCACCCCGTTCCCCGTAGCGGGGAAAAAATCTCCCCCTCATCCCCATCCCCAGCGGGGATTTAATCCTCGACGGGGATTTTTTCCCGTTGTTTTTTTCCCTCCCTTGCAATAGCTATATTACAACTCTTAGATGAAAAACTCAATTTATCATTCCTATACTCTACTCCCTAGCCCAATTAATTGTACAACAAGCTCTTCTAAACTCCATGCAATACAAGTATAATAAAAGTAATCAAATTTTATAATCCAAATTCCAAACCAAATTAAAGTTTAACAAGTTATGCAACATAAGTCTAACAATGCATAAATTACACAAAATAATTCAACCAAAGTCTAAGTAAGTCAAACATAACCATAAATCAAAAACTAAAAGTTTAAAACACAACCAAAGTTCAATAATCCTTCACCACAAAATACAACAATGTCCAGAATTTTAGTTTATAGTGGAGACGGGGATGGAGATTTTTCTCCAATCGGGGTATCGAGAACGGGGATATGAACGGGGATAAATCCTCGATGGGGAAACGGGGACGGGGACGGGGATTTTCCCCATTTTGGAACGGGGCCCCGGCGGGGACGGGTTTTCCCCAACCTTTTGCCATCCCTACGCGTAAGGAATGTGTTAGAATATAAACATATTTTTAGGTCTTCAATCATCAATTTAAACTTTTAATTGATATAGTTCTTAAACACGGTGCAAATGCCCTCAATATAAAATCGATGATGAATTAAAACCAGCCACATATTTGGTGGTAAATAAAAAGATGATACTACCATAGAAATCCATAGATTTAATAAAAAGTTTAATCCAATGACCGTACTTTCATACAACTAGTATGAAAGAGAGATAATTACAATAAGTTAGTACAGGTTCCCCCCCAAAAAAAAATACCATCTTAAATTGAGTGTTGGAATGTGATTTACATACCAAATTCTTTTGGATTAGTCGTCACATGTATCCTTATCAATAAGCTCGATCTAAACCTATAATTATTAGAACCCACAATAGTGCATTTAATCTTAATCTCAATCCCTTGCCCCCCCTCCCAAAAGAAAAAATAATTGTATATGGGCCTTTTCAGTCTCATGTAAAAAATAGGTTGAACTCAGAGAAGACACATATATATGTTGTACTTTATGCACGACTGTGCGGTGGGCTTGATTCTTATATTTGTTGCCTGAGTTTTGGTATCCAAACTTGATTCTCCCATCCCTGACCCTTCGTGGCCCATTGGTGACCTCTAAGATAGAGGTCTAATAGACTGCAAGATGTTTATCCATGAAAAAAAGGTAAAAAAATAGATTACAAAACTTACAAGTTTATCGAGGAAATGGGAAAATTTTGATTTTAGAACAATTTCGCATTTCTTTTACCCAATAGCTAGTACATGCATGATGACAAAGTTAAATTAGAGAAAATTTTGAATTAAAATGGTCTGATTCGACTGAGTTAGTGCAAATCCACCAGTACAAAGTCTAAATCAACGTAATAAAATTCAATAGTCAGATAATCGGAATCAACCTCTTTATGAGTAGAGGTGCCTGTAGAGGTAAAGTTACCTACATCTTGATCTTCTCAGACCCCACAAAAGTAGGATCTATATTGACAGGTGATAGTGTTGCTGTAGTCAGATAACCGTAATATAGAACAAAATGGTTCTAAGGCTCCACAGATTGTGGTTTTATAGGAATCTGTGGGGAAATCTCAACGAATCTTCACCATCTAGTGGATCAAAGTAATCCGCTCCCCCTAACACATTCAAACCCACTACGTTGTTTTGGATAGATCCAATGGGTGACTCCTAGTACCACCAAAAGAAAACTATGATGGCCTCGTTCTTTTCGTTGGTAAATTTCAATTTATCAACCTCAACCAACTTCAATTCATTTCAACCCACTTCACCAACTTCAATAAAAAAATACCAATTTTAACCTGTTTCAACCTACTTCAATCAACATCGACCCTCTTTAACCTACTTTCCATTATTTCAACTAACTTCTACCCATCATATAAAAAAATTCAACCCACTCCAATCAATTTCAACTCACTTCAACAAAAAGTACCCACTTTAATCTATTTTAACCCACTTCTATCAATCTTAATCAATTTTACTCATTTACTTATCCATATTTCTCAATGAAAAGAATTGACACTTAGACCTTATGTAGCTGTAGAATTGGCCATGGATCTCCAATATGTGAATTAAGGTACAAAGGGTAGGAAGCAATGAGCAGAAATAAATGAAGGGGGATGAGGTAAGGACAAGAAGCAGGTAAGAATAGTAACAGTTCGTACATTATAATATCAGTGATTGATTGGTGTAAGTTTAATTGTAACTTGTAAGATTCACAATGATCAATCCCTAACAAAATATGGGTCATGAGCTTCTCGCATGTTTTGAGCTTCCGATTGACGGTTTGACAATGACACCACATATACATCAAACACCCCTCCCCCCACTCAATATTTAAAAAATAAGATAAAATAAAAAAAACCCCACTATTTTAATATATTATATATACCATAGTAATCCCAAACAGCTAGCTGTGTAGCCTAAAAGTGTATGTACGAGTTGCATGTGAATCTTTCACGTTCATCACGCATTCTCCTCACTTGCTCATCCATTTCATACTTTACCCCAATTACAACTATCATCCAATTTCTCTTTAAATTCTTCATCAAATTCACTTTTATTGCGATGATGAGTTCATATATTTTTTTTTAAAAAAAATTGTGTGGTTGGGTCATGAAATTTGATTAGTCAAAATAATTTTTTTAGGTGTCTGTTTGAAAAACTTCGGTGACAAATTTTCATTAATTGTAGATGATATTTTCAATTAATCAATGATTGTATGAGAAATTGTATATGACCATAAGTCCACCATTGAGTTTAATCATGTCCGATCTTAAGTAACATATATTCTTTGTTATATATCTTTAAATAGGAAAATTAAAGAAAAATTAAACAGTTGCAGAAGCCATCTTATAACGTAACTAGACTTTATTTTATTTTCCTAATTTCCGCTTGTAATGATCGACATAACCCTTTCTCTTTGAGCATGAATATATGTCATTTTACTAGTTTGTTTTGAATTTTTATAATGTTTTTCATCAAATCATTAGAATAAAATCAGTTCATGCCTGTATTAAAGGACATTTTTTTCAGGTAATTTAGTGCCTTCTAAACAGAACTTGAAAAGAAACGGTTTTCTTTTTTTAAAAAGGCAGCAAAAAGTTCATAGGATGTATAGGAAACTTCATTCTACACAAAAATATGGTTTATTTATATGTGATTGTCATGATTGATACTACAATATATATCGAAAAAGCTCCTTACAAATTATGCGAATGTGAAGGATTACTAATTGTGTAGTAGTTATGTGTCTCAACTCAATTTACATCACATGTTTAGTTTCTTTCTTGAACTTTTGGGTCCTTTTTCTAAATGCTGTGATGAACTTGTTATTATTAATTAAACTAGAACTATCCCCTTCTAATACAAGGGTTCAGCTAAATAATATATCATGGTCTAAAATTATGGATACTTCATGAACAATATTGTTTTCATCATTTGAATTTATTTTATTAATTGTATAATCTTTGTCTTTGTTGAATTTTTTAGATTTACATATGTTATTTTTACATATGAAAGTAAATTTTTATTAATGACATTTCTAAGTAATTAATTAAAGGAAAGATTAAAGATCTTGCGAAGTATATGAAAAAGCAGAAAAAGAGTTGTATATATGATCAAAGACAAAAAATGAATTAACGTATTAATATGTCAACCAATAAAGTTATGACATTTGGCAAACACTAATAAAATCATTCAATTTTATATATAGTTATATAGATAGATAGATTAATGCATCTTTCCACGACTTATGTTCATGACGAGTTAACGATGACAAATAGAATTGTATTGTTCTAACACTTTTCAAGGACAAGAATCGTTCAAATGTCGGACTAATCATGCAGGCTATTGCTAAGTTTGCTTCCCATTACATATGTGATGAGAATATATGAGATTGTCACATTACATCACCTAGAAAAGCTAATCAGAAAAGAGAATAAGTAGTAAAAACATAAGTTGATGATTTCATGAATGAAAAAGGTCTGGATGTAGATTATATATATATATATAGTGGAACACTTGAAAAAGCAAGATCCAAATATGCTGAATTATTTTAGCAAATTCATCTGTATGAGTAATTTATGTCGGTCCAAAATCAAATCCCTTTGAAATAAATAGGGAAAGCGAGGACTGAAAAGCAAAAGGTGAAAGTGGAAGCCAAAAGGGAGGAATTTGTAGGGCAAAAAGCTCTCTCATTTTGTTTAATATGGATGATGATTTATCTTTAATTTTGAAATTAGTTGGCTTTTTCATTCCACACACAATTCAATCAACATTCAACAACAGAATCAGCAGAAGATGCTGCTGCTCCTCCTAATGGGCTCTTTCTCCAAGACCCTGAAAAAAGCAAGCTGAGCTTGGACCCCAAGACATCCTTTTTGGATCTGGGTATTATAAATAAATCATTATTAATTAGTTGAATTGATAAAAATTCTACAAATTACTTTTAGGCGTCCGCTTTTAAATACAATTCAAATCGATCATCTTTATATCTAAGTTCCCATTCAACAACCAAAAAAGCTTCTCATTTTCTTTGCGTGGAATGGATGTTGGCCCTGTTTGGTAAACAGCTGTTAGCTGTTTGTATTAACTGTTAGCTGTTTAAATTAACTGTTTTTAGAAAAAGTGTTTAGTAAAAATTAGCTGTTTCTAAAAAATATGTTGGTAAAATTTCATTTATGCCCTTTATGAATTAGTTTTTAATGAGATGTGTGTAATTTTTCCAAACTTATGAACAATTATGTCATTTCTACAAAAAGTTCTTCTCAAAAAGCTAATGGGAATAGCTTTTTTCAAAAAGAGCTTTTTGGAGTCAAATAGTTATTGCAAACAGCTCTTTACCAAACACCTTTTAGCTGTTTGACTTAGTCAAAACAGTCAAAATCCTCCCAAACAGTTATTTTTTTTCAAAAAGCTGTTGTTACCAAACACCCCGTTATCATGTTTCTCCTTTTACTGGAGTCGTGTTACTGTTGACTAATGAAGGAGTAGGACTCTCCAATTACAAATTTTCAGTATTCACAAGACTTGAACCTATGACCTTATTCAAGATGAACAAGTGTTAAATTATTTAAATCAATCCGTGTTGGCATTTACTTTACCAATTTGAAGAGCTCGTTATTTTAGCACATCCAATGCCATTTGCCATACATACATTCATCATCCAATCCACGCACATAGAAAGGGGGGAGAGAGAGAGAGAGAGAGAGAGAGGAATTGCAAAGTTGCAGGCCTAGGAAGCTAAATGGGAAGAATGAGCAGTGGGTAGGGTTTGGCTTCTGGAGAGAGAGAAAGATCAATGAAGTAATCAGACGCATCATGCATACAGGGTACAGTAAAATCAATTAAACCCAGATATAAAATCACATCTCACTGATCCCAAAAGGGCTTTGGAATGAGCACCATCATCATCATCATCATCATGTAATGTAATTGTAACCCATTCAAATCAGACAGGGCTCCCATACTATAATATATACCATACCAGTACAACATAATCATACTTTCTAATAATCACTGTATAAATTCTAAAAGATCAATTTGTCACATTTCATTTTTTCTTTTTTTTTTTGGGAGGGTTCTCTTAATTTTCATCAGAACACAAACCCTAGCTACAAGCCTACAAGAAGCACTGAAGTTCAACAGAACTCAAATGTGCACAATAAACAGAAGGGGAGTAAATTTTAACTTTTTACCATAATGTTATTATTATTATTATTATTATTATTATTAACCTAATTAATAAAGTATTACAAAAGGCTTATCTTTTACTTACATGCACTGATCCGTCATCAAAATGGATGGGTTACAAAAGCATGACTCTTCACTTAGGATTTGATGCAAATACAACGTTCATCTTTCTCTGTATAATATTCACCACCATTAATACACCATTCCATGAAAAGCCCTCTTTGTAGCTCTCACTTTCCTAGCTATCAGCAAATTTGTCATTTTCTCTCTCCTCAATCTACTGCAACCCATTAAACTGATGCAAATGACCCCAGCTAACAGAAGCAGTTTGAATTCCATTCAAGTGGGCACCACTTGTTTCGATCTCACTAGCAGTTGGGGTACTAGTATTGTTGCTAGGGGTGTAAGCAGTTTGCTCGAAAAACCACTCAGTTGGACCCACCTCGAATTTCCTTCCTCCGTCTTCACAACTAATGATCTGTTGTTGTTGATGATGATGATGATCGCCATTATTAGCAGTTGCTACGATGTCGTTTACCTTCGAAACTGAATGATGATTGTTGTTGTTAAGCACCTCAAAGTTCTGGAACAAATTCATGGCGGTTGGAGGCGCAGGCTTTTCTGTCTGCTTTTGATTCTGATGATGATCACCGTGATGATGATCTTGATCATCCTCAGCCGTTGGATTTCCGTAAATTAAGGCCAGCCGTTGCTGCTGCAGCTTCCAGTGCATCTCCTGATTGATCGAGCTCAACGACTCAATTGAGGAGAGAGAAATCTGGTGCTCCTGGACCACGGACGACGAAGTCGTCGTATTGGCATGGCCCGACCCGGAAGAATTCGGGGCGGGGTAATTCAAACCCAGCAAGTCCAGCCCAACGCAGCCCGGCCCGCCGCTGACGAACTGGGTGTAGACCCCGGCTGTGGCCGGGTGGAGGCGGGGGAGGGAGAGTCCCCCGAGCTGGAACTCCATCGCGGGGGCGGCTGCCGGGTCGAGGAACTTGAACCCCCCGCCCGGCCCGAACTCGGTCGTGCCGGGCGGGTTCAGGCCGGAAAGGATGCGGGAGGCGGCGGAGGCGGTGGTGGGTCTGAGCTTCTTGGTCTTCCGGCAGCCGCCGCCGATGGGGACGTTGCGGAGGGCGCCGCCCTTGGTCCAGTAGCGGCGGCAGGTCTTGCAGAAGTGGCGGGGCTGGCTCAGGCTGTAGTTGTTGTAGTAGCAGAACTTTGTGTTGGACGAGTCGCACCGCGGGCACTTGACTGGTTGCTGCTCGTGGGGTTGGCTCCTCTGGGCTGGTGTTTTCCGGCTTCCCGTGGCGGCGGTCTGCGTCTCCGGCGCCGCCGGTGGGGGGATGTTCTCCGATGACATCATGTTTAATTTTTAGCGAGAGAAAGAAGGGGGAGAACGAAGGTATGCAGGGTGAGAGAGAAGTTGACGAGGTGGGTGGTTGGTTAAGAAAGGGCGGTGCGTTGATGATTATGGGAGAAGAGAGTGGCTGCTCTTGTGAGTTTCATCAAGGAGTGTGAGATTGGATGAGGGTGGGTTTTATGGGTGAGAGAGAGAAAGGGTAGACGTTGGTGGAAAAGGGGAAAGTATATATATAATGGCGGTCAAGACAGACCAAATGCAATTAATCTATATCTAATTATATGACTAATCTAGAATTACCACATTCTTAGTCGTCTAAGGATCCCATGCCAGGGCATCGATCATACATACATGACTAAATCAATTACATTTCGGACGAAAATATGCAAATCTAAAGAGGGATTTCATCGTAGTTGGATGAATACATGATAGATTTACACTATTTTATATAATTCTCATGAATTAAATCTCTCGCACTATCTATTCCATGAGTAAAGTACTAGAGGGGGCATTGCATGTCTTCATGATATTCTTTATTTGATGATGTTGAAAAATCAACTTAACATGTAACTTGAAACAAAGATGGTCCAAAATCTCACACATATATATATACTCGATCTTTAAGCTTGAATTGATGCAGATCGTGCAAAACTTCTCTTTATTTCGTACAATAAATTAATTGGGAGGTCACTGAAATTCAAACATGCACAAAGCCTTCAACTCTAAAAGATTCCGACACTATTCATAAGAGCTTTGTTTGGTAAGCTATTTGTATTAGCTGTTAATTGTTAGTTATTAGCTGTTTGAGTTAGCTATTTGTTAAAAAATTATTTGGTAAAATTAGCAGTTTATCATAAAGTTTTGAGACAAAAAAAACTAATTCTTTCAAAAGTTCCTCCAAAAAACTCATGGACTTAGATTTTTTACATTAGTTTTTTGGACCAACCAAACACCCAAATTAGTTTTTTTTACTTGGTCAGATAGCTAATATTGGTAAAAAAATTCTTCAAAAAGTTATTTGCTAAACACCCCCAAAGAACCATTTCAATCAAAAATTTAAACCAATGCTTGAAGATCAGAAACAAATTTTATACTATACTTGATTAACAGCCTGTTCTTTTCATGGGTAAATTGGGGTGGGTAAAAGGATGAAGTGGGTTAAAGTAGGGTGCGATGGGTTGAAGTAGGCTGAAGTGAGTTGAAGGAAGTTGAAGTGGGTTGAATTTTTTTATGTGATAGATTGAACTTGGTTAAAATAGTGGAAGTAAGTTGAAGTAGGTTAAAGTTGATATTTTAGAATTAATTCATGACCCTAATTGGCATATAATGACAAAAAATGAAATGAGAAGGAATAAATTTTTTCCCTTCCATGCATCTAATCACACCCATGTTACATTACTGTAATTTTTAAAATAGGGATATATCTGCTTCAAGCCTAGCTATACACATATTCACCAGGATGTCATAAAATTAAGCTCATATTCATTTTAAATGTAATATATTGATTACATTACTGTAATTCCCTGCAATAATCCCAAACTAAAGGGAAGTTAAAGGGGGGGGGTTGAGGAGGCAGCCAGTAGTACAGCACAGCAGAGAGACTGAGATTGCGAAGAAGAGATTGAGAAGTAGCAAAAATGGTAGAGATGAAGACAACGATGGAGTAGTGAGATATGATCGATGATGCAGAGAGAGAATTTGGAGGGTAGGTAGGCAGCACTAGCAGTAGTAATAGTACTGCATGCTGCATAAGCTGAAATCAGGAGTGGGAGATATATCCAGGATCTGCCCAACTCACTGCCACCCTTGTCGACTCACCCTCTTCAACTGTCACTGTTTATCCCCCCCTCCCCCCCGAAAAAACAAAAAAAAAGGCCTTTTACATTTGTCATCTTCCATATCATGTTTCTAAATGAATGTACTCTCATAAGCAATATATTATTTATATATATATATATATATATATATTTTGGTTTTAGATCTTCTATTTTGTTAAAGTTGAACTACTATTGATCTAATAAGTACATTATCTCCATTCAAAAAATTTGAATCCGAGACCTTGTAAAAAGAATAGTGTCAAACCACTTGAACCAATTTGTGTTGATATATATATATATATATATATATATATATATATATATATATATATATTATTAAAGTTTCTTTATGTAAGAAAATATATTTATATAAAAGTTATCTCGTAACTTATGAGGATATATACTCTCAAATGTTTGATGAAGTATGGATGTTGTCATTTATCTTTTACTGACTAGCTGTTCTAACCTATCTTCATCGCCCATCTACAGGAGTGACTTTCAACAAATGTTTGAATTAGCTGTTTACATTAGCTGTTTGAATTAACTATTTTTAGAAAAAGTGTTTGGTCAAATTAGCTGTTTTTAGAAAATATATTTGATAAAATTCCATTGATGCCCTTTCTCTAAAATACTTTTCAATTAAATAAGTTTTTATCTATTGATCACCTTATTTTGTTTTTAAAAAAATTGATATATATCATATGTACAAATTCGTTTCCTCCTTGGAACTTTATTTTTTTATTAATTTAAATAATTTGTGTTCATTACTTATTTTTTTTTTGTTTTCAATGTTTACTTACTTATATAATGCCTACAGCTTAATTATAATCTCTGTTATTTTTAGAGATGCTTATTTTTTTATGAATTGCAATTAATATGAACTTACATCTTTTTGTCATGAATTAAAATATGTATGGATTTCAAATAATTTAATCCTCATCAACCCAAAAGAAAATTAGGAATAGGGTTTACTCGTGACAATAGGGAGGCTGAAGATGAAGGTGGGGAGGTCGAGTGGAAGAAATTAGAGGTAAAAGTTGTCTAAGATTTAGGCAATGTAAGAAACTATAAATAGAGTTTATTAATGACATGCATGTAATTTTATTAAACTTTCGGACAAAACTGTAATTTTCACAAACAGCTATTCTCAAAAGGCTAATGGAAATAGCTGTTTGAAAAAGAGCTGTTTGGACAAAACAGCTGTTTCAAACAGCTATTTACCAAACACCTCTTTAACTGTTTGACTTAGTCAAAACAGATAAGGTCTCCCCAACAGCTCTTTCTCTCCCAAACAATTATATTACCAAACACCCCTATAACTTGTTACTAGGGAGACTGAAGAGTCATATACCGAAAGAAAAAACAGGAAATTAAAAAAAAAAAAAACAGAGTAAATGCTTTTTTTAAAAAAAATGCTTTATAGGATGATCAAAAGTAGGAATAGTTGATGGTCCGAATTAAAGGCACAACCGTTAATTAACTACTTTGCCCCGTCAGCGAAAGTAGACACTATCAGGCACTATTATTATATGCACAGCCCCCCCTCCCCCCCTTTCCCTGTTCTTTCAAATTATTAGTAGTTGATTGAATTAAATGCCTTTTTTGATGATCTAATTAGCCTTTTTTTTTGGGTAAATTCCATCACTTTACTAGCAAACCTACACGTATATCTATATTTTTCACGTTTTAGCCTTCCTTTTTGTCACTTTTAGATGACATTACTCTAATATTCTCTAGTACTCTTATTATCATTAATTTTGTCTTGTCAGCTAATTTGCTCAGGATATAGTTACCATACATGAAATTTTTATTTTTTTAAAAGTAATGAGATCATTAGCTACTCTATTATTTAATTAGACTGTGTTCGATAATCGAGATTGGAATAGAGGTTAGTGGTTTGTAGTGGTCAAAATGTTATGTATCACTACTTAAAAGTGTTCGATCAGGTAGTGAATGAGGTAGTAGTTAGAAGTTTATGTAATGTTTTTCAAAAGTTAATGAAGGTAACTTTTAAGAGGCTCTCACTAGTGATTGCAATACAAATTACAAAGTTCTTTTTGTTATTTACTAAAAGCCTTTAGTTGTTGTACCATTTTTAGTCATTTTACATAGATTTGCTACTTCAACAGTTACATTTATCAAACGCATTTATTTTAAATCGCTAGTTGAACAGCTAACCACTAACCACTAGTGGGTCATAACTGATCGCTAGTAAAACCACTAACACAACTCATAAACAGCCAATGATTACTAAAACAGTTAATTTTACCAAGTACGCCCTTAATCAACAGGATTTAGTAGCGTAATATGTTGATTATATTGGAGTCGTCTAATCAACATGTCTCAACATTTTAAATCTCGTTGAGTACACCATATTGTAATAAAATATCAACATACCACGAGAAGCATTAAGGAACTTGTCTGACTTATACTTAGAAAAATATTTATGCTTGGAACTCAATGCGTCAACTTATTTTAAATATTTATGTCATATAATTAGAGGGCTACTCTGATCAAACAGTCTCACTCAAAAAACCAAAGCCTATACTATACATTTAGGTATATATATTTTCATAAGCCACATCAGCTTCACATATTAAAAATTATCTACATGACAACCATCCATTGAAAACGTATATATACATGATAAATGGGAGTACACAACCCTAGTTGCATAATATATATTACCCTCGAAAACAGATACAATATTGTAATTAAAATATATATAGCTAAATCATGTCAATACGTTACATACAAATTAGAAAACATATGTATAACGTAACTCGTTAGACCATTTCAGTTGAGAGTTAAGACATAGTACCTGGACCCCGAGGAAAAAGAGGGAGACTAGAGGGATGCAGGACCGTAGAAGTGTAACCGCTGAAGGACGTTATGAATACCAACACAACCAACCCAACAAACAAATGAAGTAAATAGTGTACACTATCGATCATTTTGGTTTTTTTTTTTTTTGGGGGGGGGGGGTGTGGACGAGAAAAAACGTGAGCTAGCTGGGTAGGTAGCTAGTAGAACAGAACTGCCATACGTTTAGAAATAATTCTGGGTGAAGTAGAATATATTGAAACTGATGCATGGTTCCATCTGTTAGGTCTATATTTGGCTATACGTGATAGAGGGAGAGAGAGCTCGTGAAACTTAACCCAAGAGCCCCGGGGAGAATCGCGTGAATCGCCCAAATACATAAAACCACAAAACGGTGGTTAGCATTTGGCAAAGTCTGTTACTTGTAACCCAGTAACCGCACAGGCAGTTGAGACCCCGTTACACATAGTTGGAATGTAGGAGGATATCGACTTTGTTACGTTGTAAGTCTTTTTGTGTTGCTTCTATGTACTGTGTATATGTGAGTCCGATTAGTTTGCCTTTTGAGCTAAGGTTTCTGTTGATAAACTCTAGGGGGCGGTTAATAACCTTTTAGTCGCTCTAGTGTGCCTTAATTAAGTGGTTAATTAGTGGGTCATTGCTGAAGATTAATTAAAGTTGGGAGCTCATTTCGAAAAGTAGCTTAAATATTTGCCTTCTGAGCTAAGGTTTCTATTGGTTGTTTACTCGCTCTAGTGTGCCTTAATTAAGTGATTAATTAGTAGGTCATTTCTGACGAGTAATTACTCGAAGAAATAATTGACGAAAAGGCCACCCACAACAATTGCCCCAACTCAAACGTGCATGCTCATAGATGGGTTCCTTGGTGACATAGATAACCATATTCTATCCAAACCCTCCTTGTCTTCTTGCCCATGATTTGAGTGTTCATGTCTTCTCCTCTAAACAATAAAAAAGAAGAAAAAGAGAAGAAATTAAGGGGAGAGTGAATCCGCAATTTATATTATAGACCAAGTATACATATTTACACACTAAAATCTAAAAGAGCTACCTCCCCCCCCCCCAAAAAAAAAGAGAAAAACCGTCAATGTTACATTGTCTCCTTAAAATTTCACCGTTCAATTGAATCCCTACTATTTTCAACTGATTTTTTTAGGACTAAGTTCTTTTCAATTCAGTTCACTTCATCAAAATACAGTTATAATGAACAAAATTTACCTCTTAACTTAGAATTATATTTTCAAATTTATGGTACGACTGCTTGGCGAATCGGTCAAATCCTATTGTCCAAACAAGTACACTAGTATCAACAAAAAACCAAAATTAAACCATTAACCTAGCACAGCTATACATACAAACAAGCAACAGGGCAACCCATCTCTTATAAATGTAGAGTACGTTTTCATGCTTGTAGGGTAGCTCATATCAAAGCAGGACGTCTTCAAACGGCATAAGATATCAAACCAAAAAAAAAAAAAAAAAAAAAAAGAATTGACAAGACCTCCAGGAAATAGCAGAGTTAGACTAATGTGGCATCACTATCAAATCAAAATTTGAAGGAAAAAATGGGGAATATTTTAAGTTGATTGTCTGCCCTGAAGCCAACAAAGAACAGAACAGGTGCACCCCACACATACATGTACAGTACACCCCACTCCACTACATTATTATACAGATGAACCGAACATATAGCCCTCTGATCACTGCCAGTGTCTATCTTCGTTTTTTCATTTCCTTCCAAATTGTACGGCTATGTGAGGAGAGAGAATCCATTCTTCTCTCTCTCTCTCCTCCCATGCCGTCTGCCCGTTTTGTACGGGTTGGTTTGTCAAATTCCCTCCTATTGGATTCAATTTTATGGAGTTGTGCTTTATTTATTTATTGCTTGATTTAAAAGAATAGTTTTTTTGTTTTCATGTAAGTACAAATTCATTACTTTGACCTTGAGCATACTAAATTTAACGTTCAATTCACCTCCTTCTTCATTTCCCAATTGCGTTGTATCATCGTCTACTATTTTCTGAAACCTAAAAGAACAAAAATCGCTTTTATCGGGTGTCTTCCTATTGTAAATTGTCTCATTCATGAATATTCTTTTGTCAATTAATCTTCGTGTGTTGAAGATTATATATGATTAATTGCTTTATCCTGTTCTACGAGACTGAAAAAGGCCACACGACTATATGGATATATGATATGCTCAATTAGATGCATGATATTTCTTTATCCCTCTTCTTACATAGGCCTTTTAGCTTGATCGGTATTCATTTTGCAGCATGGTCTCGACGATTCTAAAATTAAATTTTACTATGCTTTTTTTTCCCCCTCAACAAGTAAATTTCAGTATACTAGGAGCAAAGAAAATGATGATGTTGAAAGAAATGATTATTGAATTACCCATAATAAAAATTGTTGTAATTCTTTCGATGACTTATTATTTTTGGTGTGATTTAGTGACTTATTATTAAAGAATATCCTACGGCATCTAGAAATAAATTACATTAGAATATCCCCTACTACTTATATATGAAATCATCACCTGTGATATAACAAGTTTGGACTATTTTTTAACTTGGATTGTACGGACTAAAGTAAAATGTCTCTCTGAATTTTCTCTACTCTATTTCTATGAACTAGTAGGTAGTCTACGATTTTTAAATCTAAAATTGATAGGAATCAATCTCTCTTAAATTTACAATTCAAATGTAAGGCTGCTACATCAGACCGCCCCCACACCTTGCCTGGTTACGAAATTTTTGGGATATTGGATTTGAATTGCTAAAGACTCTCAAATACATTAGTCTTTTATTTATCTGTTCATTGAATAAGATCATACGATGAATTAACGCTCCACAAAAATACTCAAATTTATTCGATGATTCACAAAGGAATTAAAATTTTTCCCAAAATCTAAGGGAGTAAAGTTTTGGCAATGTCAATGACAAAACGATACTTAACATCGCCCTTAGCAAGACGCTCCATGGCCTTATTAACATAATCCATTGGAATCACTTCAACTTCAGCGCTGATGTTGTGTTTTGCTGCAAAATCTATCATCTCTTGTGTCTCCTTCATTCCTCCTGCTCCACTGCCCCCCACCAGCCTCCTTCCTACTCACCCAAAAAAAACAAAAAAGATACGTCACTTTTAAGGCTCGGCTCTTTTTTCTTTGGTTCAGACGAGTCACAAAATACAGTATATATAAAACAAATGTACGTAAGATTATTATAAATAGGACCTAATTCGCGATCAATTGTTAATTAATCTTAACCATTATCTCAAAATCTGATATGCAAGCATGTAACGTACAAACATACGTACCCTTAAGTAATCTCTAGCTCAAATAGCAAGCGAGGTACATTCCATTTAGCATGTCCCAACTTCAAAACTAAAAGAACGGAGGTGTTTCTACCTTAACAGGACTTTGGACCTGATTTTACTTCGGATTCTGATCCGTTTACCTCCCATCCTTAGACTTGTCGGCCTATTGGTCGAGACAGAGGGCCTAAATGAGGTGTTTTTACCTTAACAGGACTCTATTTATGACCCGATTGATATATAAAAGTTAACAAGTGCCTTACCCATAAGCAAAGACATGGCTGGTAGCTCTGGATTATGTGATGGAGCTCCCAGCAAGATTAATTTTCCATTGATCTTTAATAGATCAACTAATGGAGTAATGGAGTGATTAGCAGACACAGTGTCTAATATTCCATCCATGGTCGACTTTGCTGCCTGATAACACAAAACAAAAATGTAATTAATTGCTCCAATACATGGTTAAGGTTTGAAATTTACTACCTAGACAAATCAATGTGAATCAACATGATTGCACAACATATGATAATATGTGTATCCTTTGAATTAATATGAAACATGAAATACCTACACTTTTAATAATGTCATGTTCTCGTCAACTTATTTTGTCTGAATTTATTCTGAATTAAACTTATCTGAACTTATTTGCTGAAATTAATCTGAACTTATTTACTGAATTTATTCTGAACTTATTAAGAACAAACTTCTGAACTCATTAAGAACAAACTTCTGAACTTATGTGCCAAACGACTTATTATGAACTTATTTACTGAACTTATTTTGAGTTGAACTTATCTAAACTTATTCTTAAAAAATTAAGCCAAAGAGAACTGGCTAAATCATATTCTTCTTACTACATATATAGTTAAAAATTCTCAGTTATTCAATGAAAGGAATAGAAAATAGCACTTCTTTTTTGAACAGAGAAGACAGAATCCTATCAACTAGGAATGATCAGCATTAACTAAGATCAATCAACATCAACAATAATCAGGACTGATCAACATTGACCAATACAATCAACACTATAACATTGATCAACAATAAATTACTTATAATAGGTCGAAGAGAATAAGCCATAATTATACAGAACATTTTTCCTTTTAACGTCAGTAAATTAATATTTGCTAGAGGAACGTAATAATAGCAGTAACAATAGTAATAACAATAATAACGGTTTTACCTGCATTTGGTGCTCATCACGGCTAACAAGAAACCCATCAGCACCAAGGCGGCCCAAAGCTTCCTCACGCTTGTTAGGAGAAGTGCTGATGACAGTAACTTTCATGCCCAAAGCTTTGACAAACTTAACGGCGACATGGCCCAGCCCACCAAGCCCAACAACACCCATATGCAAACCGGGTCTGTTGAGCCCATAATAAACAATCGGGCTGTAAACCGTAATTCCAGCACAAAGCAACGGGGCAACCCGATCCAATGGCATGCTTTCGGGTATTACAACAGCAAAATGCTCATCAACCACAATATTGTTGGAGTATCCACCGTATGTGACAGGAGCACCGGGTCGGACCTGGTCTGCATTGTAGGTTAAGACTGCTGAGGGGCAGTAGTTCTCCAAGTCTTGGGTGCAGTACTCACAGGACCCACAGGACCCGACCCAACAACCCACGCCCGCCATGTCACCAACCTTGAATTTGGTCACTTTAGGTCCCACACTGGTTACTTCTCCCACTATCTCGTGCCTGTTATGTTGATACACACAGATTTCTCTTCAATATATGTTAATTGATTGCCAACAATTTAGAGAGGGCTTTTTTTGTGTGTGTGTGGGAAGAGGGGGGGGGGGGGGTGATGAAACCAACAGTTGACAAGTGGCTTGCAGGCATAGTACGGACCTAGGTTGACAGAACCCACTTTGTCAATAGACCAACCCATTCATTCTAGTCTGATTTATTGTTCACCCCTACGATGATAGACCGCTCCTGAGTCAAGTCAACTTAGTATCTACCCCTAAGCTGGCTACTATATATTGAGTTAGGTTGGGCTAAATATGCATTTGACTGTGCTATGAATTAGGTGGCTCTCGTTCAATTGGTCAAATATGGCTGAATTTTAGAAAGATATTGAAAAATGAAAAGAAATATGATTAATTAGGTTAGGTGGAGCTCAATATTAATCAACCAGACGATCTTGTATTAATCCGGATTTCTTTAGAAACCGAACTGAACAAAATCAAATAGATCCAAAAAATTTTGAGTAATTTGAATTATGTCTCCAACAACATAAGATGCCATTACACTTGAATGCTGGATAACTAAAATCAAGTCCAATTAAGACTAATTTTCTTTCAATTTATTTCAATTGGCTCGAAATTAACATAACTTCAACTTGAATGATTAGTCGATCTGCCATATCCAACCAAGTGATTTAGCTAGGAGGGTAAGAATGAATAAGTTCTATTTTTAGTTGGATCTTAATCCAACCCTTTGGCTGATTAATAATCCGACCAAAAAAACAAAAATGAATCAGTATTTACCCCGGGACAACTGGGTATGTAGTCATTCCATATTCATTTGTGGCAAAATGAAGGTCAGTGTGACATATTCCACAATACAGTATTTTGATGGTGATATCTTTTTCTCCATTGATTCTGCAAGACAAACAAGAAATTATGACCCTAAAAAGATTTTATTTTTACGGATAAAAATATATCAATTCTTAATAAAACAATCAAAATAGTCAGTGTAAGTTGAATTGGTATTTGACAAATTGCTCGGTATTAATTGATGAATTCGTCCCTTTATTTTGCCAAAAAAGAAATTCAGTTACCTGCGAGAAAACCGAAAAGGAGATAGGAGTCCAGATGGGTCATAAGCGGCCCATCCATAGGCTTGTTGTTGCTGCTTAGTTTGTGCTATTTCGGACATTATGCTCTCTCAAAAATTTCACAATATTAATTATGAACTAATTAAAATGCAGAAAATTATACTCTTCTTTCTCTTTTTCAATCTCTCTTAATTAATTGGCCTAATACAAGGCAAGATCTTGATGGGTATTTATAGGATTTCAGGGACAACAGAGAGAGTTGGTGAAGGATTTAAGAGTTAGAACACAGTGGGGAGTAAGTATTAGCATAGCAGGGATGTAGTCACTGATAACGTGTTATACACTAACTAATTAAAAAAAAAAATGATTCACAAATATATCCATCATTAATTTAGTGGCGCTGGCGGCTAGTCCATCCTTTGCTTTTTTTTTTTAGGGAAAAAAATTATTATTAAGTTGATAATGGAAGCGTAATAAACCAGTACAAAAGAGCTATTCAAATACTGTTCAACTTATTCAAATAAATAACAAGCATACAAAGAAAATTCACCCTAGAACTGGGAAACGAGTCGGGTCGAATTAACCTATTTAATAAACGAGTCAATTTTGTGTTGGCTTTGAAAATAGTTTAGATTTGCTCAATACCGAAAAACAATCATTTTTCACATTAAACGATCAAATCATGTCGACTTCGGGTTGAAATCGGTTCAATTTGGGTTAGGTTCGTGGTTCTCTCAGTAACTTAGAATCGGGTTTGTATCAAGTTATCGTGTCGAGTCAGACTTTCCCCACTCTAAATTTTACTCCTTCATTTCCTTTGAAAGTCTATATGGTAGCCCTCACAAATTACAACCCATGAGAAACTCCACCTACAAATTTTTGCTTAAGCATCTCAATTTCCAGGTGGGTAAAATGCTCCACCAAAATTCCTTCCAATTTGTAATATGCTTAAGCACTTCCATATTCTAAATTGCCCATACCTACTGCATTCATCAATCACCATCAACAACCATCATTCCTCTCACCAACTACCTCTATCGAGAAGCCAACTCGTCCTTCTTTGAGGTGCTGACCATATGTTGTTGGTTGATGCTTCTAGAAAAGCTTGGACTTGTGCTCAAGTTTGAAGCTCAAAAATCCACCCTTCTCTTCCCTCAACTCACCATGACAAGTCCAAGGCAGAGGCGACTTGAGGGAAGAGAAGGGTAGAAAAGTCTAGTCCTAAAAGAAAGAATATTAGACAAATTCGGATCAGACAAAATTTCAGGGCTTTTTCGGATCAGACAAATTTGACTATTTGGATCGGACAAAATGTTGCCAGCACTAGAAGTTTCGATGTACCTATTTTTAATGTAAGACATACAGCAAGAAAAGTCTAGTGCTAAAAAAAAGGATACTAAACAAACACAACCTTCATTTATGTTTGAACTAGGGATGGTAGAGAATCCCACACCCGATTCAAACCCATTAGCTCCAGCCCAAATTAAAAAGTCTAAGTCCAATCAAGACCTTTCTAATTTGTTAGGAGGCAAGGCAATGGTAGTGCAAAACAAAACACAACTATCTCCAATAGTTGCGAAAAATGTAAAATTGTAACCACAAAAATTGAGAAAACCACCATAATATTAATGAATCACACAGCAGGATACTCAACAGCTGTATAATTCCATTCCAAAATCAAACCCTTCAATTCACATCAATCAGTCTCCCAATCCCAGACCACACAAACAGGTTTGTCAAACTAACTATTCCAAGCATGGAAAGACAAATAGCTACGGTTTTTAACATAGCGTAAGTAGTTTGAGCGAGGCCAAAATCCCCTGAACCAAGACACTAAATCTCCAAATGAAATTTCAAATCAAATGACTGAATTTATACTCTTATTCGGCCTTCAATGTGTTGCCAATATCGATCACAAACCGGTACTTAACATCAACCTTCACTAGACGTTCCATGGCGGCGTTGACATAATCCATGGGGATGACTTCAATATCGGCTTTGATGTTATGCTTAGCTGCAAAATCAATCATTTCTTGTGTCTCCTTCATCCCTCCGATGCAGCTTCCGGCCACAATCTTTCTCCCTGCACGCATTTTCCGTTAAGTTAGGAATGTACCAATATACACATAGGTAACAACATCAATAAAATCCAGTACTTACCTGTGACTAAGGGAAACACTGGCATTTCAAGAGGCTTGTCCGGAAGGCCAACCATGACGAGTTTGCCATCAGTTTTCAACAGACCGAGCAATGGCAGTAGAGGATGAACTGCAGAGACAGTGTCGATTATACCATCCATTGTCCCCATAGCAGCCTAAACATACAGATCCCATACGAGTTCAACATTAGAAGTGTAACTTTAATCTATTTGTGAAAGATCGAGTTAATATCTCTGAGAGCTACCTGCATCTGTTCAGGTTCACGGCTAACCAGGAAAGAATCAGCACCAAGACGCTTGACAGCTTCATCCTTCTTGTTAGGCGAGGTGCTAATAACAGTGACCTTAGCCCCGAAAGCCTTGGCAAATTTCACAGCCACATGACCCAACCCACCAAGTCCAACAACTCCGATATGGAGACCAGGCTTGTCGAGCTCAAAGTACTTCAAGGGGCTATAGACAGTAATACCAGCACAGAGAAGAGGGGCAGTGCCATCGAGTGGCAAGTTGTCAGGAATACGAACAGCAAAGTGCTCATCGACCACCATGATGTTTGAGTAACCTCCATATGTTTTGGTTCCATCATAGCAGATGGATCCATAGGTCAGGATCATCTTAGGGCAGTAATTCTCCTGATTCTTAGCACAACTATCACATGAACGACACGATCCAACCATGCATCCTACCCCGACTTTGTCCCCTACTTTGAAGTTCTGAACCTTGCTTCCCACTTCTGTGACTACTCCTACAATCTCATGCCTGAAAACAACATGCATATTTCCTCATATATGTCAACATAAGGCAAGATAATGACAACCACAAGCAATTAGTTCAAATCTCTAAAATAGTACCCTACCTCCTCTTGTAAAGAATTCAAGAGCAAGAGCAAGAGCAAAAGCAAATTTTTTATTTTCATTGCGACCTACTTTTTTTTCTCTCAAAAAACACATATTTCAATACACTAGAATCACCGACTCTTAAATAAAACTATCTCACACGATATTTTTAAAAGATCAACTCTTCCTTCTATCACATTTCTATCAAAATTTGTTACTTTCAACTTATCACACATATTTATTATTAAAATCAATCAATAATGATCAATACGTAATTATATTTCCTCCTTATGATTTTACCACTAATTAACACTCACCAATATCAGTCAACACTAAATAGTTATAATCAACGCTTATCAACAATAAGTTACCTATAACAAGTTAAAAAACACGCTAATTTAACAATAATCTTCACATTCATAATTCATATAGAACTTTAACCGATGAGATCTAGATTAGTAGTTCAGATTGAGGTCCTGAGTACATTAGATCTCAAGTCGAATTTTTCCTACCAATTGTATTGTACTGTCTCAGTGGCTCATTTGAACCCAAAACAAACAAGAAAACATATGGAACTTTAACAACAATTTTCAAAATTCCCAGATTCCAAAACTCATAAACAAGAAGAAATGGGGAACAGAAGAGAGATTAAACATACCCAGGAACAGCAGGGTAAGAAGCATTGCCCCATTCATTCTTAATGAAGTGAAGATCAGAGTGACAAATCCCACAATACAAGACTTTAAACGTTACATCCTTCTCCCCAGTTGCCCTGCAATTAGACAAAATTCATCCCAAAATTAAACACCCGTAATCTCATCAATTAATAAACAAATTAATCAATCACCACTGAGGAGCCCATTAATTACTCAAATTTAAAACTAATTAAGGGGAAGATTTAATTAGACATTGTACCTGCGGGAGAATCTGAAAGGAGAGAGAATTCCAGAAGGGTCTCTGGCAGCCCATCCGAATGCCTTTTGTGGGTGTTCTTCCTCAGGCGACACTGCTTTCGCCATTGATGACTGATGATAGCCTTTTTTTTTTTTCCCCCCCAATCGAAACGATCGAAATTCAGATGATGTGGGGTTTTTTTTTTAATACACATATATATATACACACCCCCATGAACACTAACGTAGGCAGTCAGTCATCTTGCTCTGGTCACAGCCAGGTGAGGGAAGAGCGAGAGAGTCGGCTCGAATTAAGCCACGTTGAATATCCAGAGAAATCTGGACAAAATTCACCCTTTTTATTTTAAATCAGGAAAATTGGATACGAAAAGTCGTTAACCGTCCTGAACTTTGGGTTAATTATTTTCAATAATTAATACTCAAAAAAAAAATAAACATATAATGAATCGAAATTGTAGTAATTATAATAACAAGCTATTTTATTTTATTTTATTTGATCTTGCATCTTCTATCTTAATATAGTCTAACTACTGTTGACCCAATAAAGAATTTAGTTCTTCTATCACAATTTTTCCTCATTTATAAGACTTCAACCCGAGGCCTTATACAAGGGAAATAAGCGTAAAACTACTTGAACCCATCTATATTAGTGAGATGTAATTTCTTTCGAGTATAGAATATAGATTATTAAAAATACCTAACTCAAAATTCAAGATGGTTTTTCTTAAATTTGCGATCTAACCTCTCACAGTGCAGATCATTAGAATTTAATTTTCGTTAAATTACGTAATCTCAATAATCAAAATCAAGCAGCTTCTCTGATTTTCTCCAAGTGCATGGGTACGTGAAGCATGTTCATACTGTAAATTGCAATATGGGGGGCCTCCATTTTCTGGATAATTGGAGAAAAATCGTCGCTCGGATACAAGTCAATGTAGCTTCGAATCACATATTCACATCGATGAATAGGAATGTCCGGCCAATCTTAATCAATAGCCCATGTAAGTGAATGATAATTTGTGGCCAATATTAGCGATTAACCTAACATGATTTAATTTGGACTCGTACGTAACAGAGCATACCTAATATGGTTTGGTTGTCTTCACAAAATGTGATGGAGGCTCGGATTAAATGAGGTATTCCACTTTGTTCAATTGCAACTCCTCAATTTTATTTTTTATTTTTTTTTCTATACAGGTAAATGAGATGTTTGATAACAATAGTTGTTTAGATAGAATAGCTGTTTGGGAGGATTTTAGCTATTTTGACCAAAAGGCTATGTTTGGGCAAAATAGCTATTTGGAAAGAATTTTTTTCTCATTTTCTCTCTCATGTGAATGAGTGTTTGGTAACAACAGCTAGTTGTTTGGGTAAAATAGCTATTTGGAAATATTTTAGTTATTTTGATTGAGTTAAACAGTTAAAATGCGTTTGATAAATAACTGTTTGCAATAATTTTTTGGCTCAAAAAAGTTATTTTTGAAAAAAATATTCTCATTAGCCTTTTGGTGATAACCTTTTGTAAAAATGACATAATTCTGTACAAGTTTTAAAAAATTACACTATATGTAATTAAAAAGTAATTTATAGACAAGAGTATAAATGAAATTTACCAATATAATTGTTAGAAATAGCTAATTTTATCAAACATGACCAATATCGTATTAGATCAGCTAGCAATTGACAGTTAATACAAGCAGCTAATAACTATTTACTAGGGGTGGGCAACGGATCGGGTTGGCCTGGACTGGACGAGCCCATTAACTAAACGAGTTGGACTGGACCTAGCATATTTGTTAATGGGTCAGGCGGGGTTATGGGCCAAGTGAACCCGGTCCGTCCATTACCACCTAAGGAGTATTTTTGGTGAGTTAATTCTCAATTAATGTCTCTGTAATTTTCCAACCCAACTAAACTAGTTCAAATTCAAAATTAGAAAATACACAACCAAGCTAATAAAGGGTCGCATCGGGTCAGCCTATAGGCGGTCCATTTTAGGTCTGTTTAAAAACGGAACAAACTTATGCAAAAAAATATGTATAGTAATTATTATTGTGTACAAAATATTTATAATAAAATTAACTAATTACAACATATAAACTAGTGTGTCAATTATGTTGAGAAAAATAATGAGTCACTAAGCAGACCATTAATGGGTCAGGCCAGTCCAACCTGTTAATATGCCTTAATGGGCTTGCCCATTATTAGCCCTGTCCAGTATTGACCCGATCCTTTATTAGTCCTATTTTAAACGGCTTGACTGCTTAATCCAATGGGTACCCAGTCAATTGTCCATTCCTACTATTTACAAATAGGACTAATATCGTATTAGATCAGGATGAATTTGCTGGGGTAAGATTTAATTTGATGGAGAAAAGTATCGATTTGTTAAAAATAAATTAAGTGTCAAGTTGTTCAAGATTTCTAAATTAAAATACTAACAATGAATTTGAGAAAATACCCAAGTTTCCCTACTTCCCTTTTGTCGATCCAAAAAAAGAAAAAATCGTCTTTTTCAGTTTTTCACATACCCTTTTTGTTAGTGTTTCTAGTTATTCTCTTTTCTCTAGTATAAATATTAATCTGATTGTATGAATATATTTTTGTTTTTCAAGTTGATATATTTGGAAGTGTTGGGGAGATCCAAGGAGGGAGCTCACTTCAACCAAGGTCCATGACAACAAGCCCAAGTGAGGTTCCATCCTAAAACCAATTGGCAATAAGAGGAGTAGCCCACTGGACTTATATACCATGACCCTTCTTTTCAAACTCCCGATGTGGGACTTCGTTACTCATGTGTGACATTCCTAACAATCTCCCCCTCACACATGAGTGCACAAGCTCCCCCTTAAGCGGAAGCCTTTACCAAGGTGTCAAGCCATCATCAAGAGCTTATCCACGCTATCGAACCACGCTGCAGCACACGTGTTCTTGCTCGATCAACACCTGCGTGTCACTTTACCAAGCTCGTCCATGGGATCCACCATGCCACACCTTTGTCGCCTAGCCGAACGCACCATCGGCTCTGATACCACTTGTTGGGGAGATCTAAGGAGGGAGCCCACTTCAACCAAGGTCCATGGCAACAAGCCCAAGTGAGGTTCCATCCTAAAACCAATTGGCAATAGGAGGAGTAGCCCACTTGACTTATATACCATGACCCTTCTTCTCAAACTCCCGATGTGGGACTTCTTTACTCATGTGTGACGTTCCCAACAATCTCCCCCTCACACATGAGTGCACAAGCTCCCCCTTGAGCGGAAGCCTTTACCAAGGTGTCAAGCCACCCATCAAGAGCTTATCCACACCATCGAGCCACGCTGCAGCACACGTATTACCGCTCGATCCAACACCTGCGTGTCATTTCACCAAGCTCATTCATGGGGTCCACCATGCCACACCTTTGTCACCTAGCCGAACGCACCATCGGCTCTGATACCACTTGTTGGGGAGATCCAAGGAGGGAGCCCACTTCAACCAAGGTCCATGGCAACAAGCCCAAGTGAGGTTCCATCCTAAAACCAATTGGCAATGGGAGGAGTAGCCCACTGGACTTATATACCATGGCCCTTCTTTTCAAATTCCCGATGTGGGACTTCGTTACTCATGTGTGACATTCCTAACAGGAAACAAATTTGGCAGATTACTCTACATTGAGGTTTCCACTCCTGGATGATTCTGGCATTTAAACTTTTCAAGTCGCGTGGGGAGTTTTATGCTTCTTTATTCTGCCTCAGGAATGTTTTCATTTGCTGTTTATGAAATGATCTATTTTCTCAAAATATAATATATGTCTCTAAATGTAATTTTTATGTCAATATAATATCTTTTTTCGTAGAGCTTACATTAGATCAGTAGAAGGAAAAAACAAATCTATATATGATAAATATATAAATCTCTTTGATCTCATGCGTTGTTAATTTAAAACATGCAATAGTTTATACGGTTTCCAAAAAAAAAAATCTTTTCAAGTTAAGATCTTATTTTGACATTTATAAGGCTATGTTTCTTTGAAATAAACTTTTCGTTATAAAAGTTGGATAACGTTCAAGTCTTCCTTAATAATTCACAAAAATTTTATTAGTTAAAATTAACTGACAACTTTAAATATATATGCACAAAATATGCTCTAAGTTCTAATCACTAGACCAAAACCTCACAATATTCAAGTTACTAATAATCTCAGGATTGAACAAATAATATCTTTGCATCCCCCTCAAGGCCTCTTTGCATTCATTCCTTGTGTTGGGCTAATGGGCTGGGCCTGAGTCATCTGAAGAACTTTGACATTGGGCCTACTGCAAAAGTTAAGATTACTAATTAGGAGGGCTAAACACTGGGCCATTTTGCTCTGATGAATTACACTTGAAGCCCAAAAGATAGACACTCACTATTCATCAAGGGGACATAAACACTAGATATTATTAGTTCTCCCACCTTATGCTCATTCATTCATTCATTCATTCATATGGCGATTTTGTCAATGGATTAATTGAGTTAGGTACATCAAACCCAACTTGTAAGGAAACATGATTTTACGTTTGATTAAGGCTTGTCCTCCATGTATTTTTCATGCTAGTGGCCTCTCTTCTTCACCATCAACTATTCTTTTCATGTTTGTGAGCCCCTCGTTCCCGAAACAACAAAATTTTTGGTACAATTCTTTTAAAGAACATTCGTCCTCGGGATCTATGTTCGAGGAAAATTGGAGCTGAATCATCAGTGACTGCGCAGTTGAATGAAGACAATCTAAAATAACTCTTTTTCTAGAATAAATATGTGTCGCATTAATTACGAGTGATCTTTAATGGAATATTACTGTAGACGAGGAGCACCAAAATTATTCAGTATTAAAAATCTAACTTTGGGTAGTTGAATGTTCAGTTAGTTTTTTTCATGCGTGGAATACTTTTAGCTCAACTTTGGATTCTAAATTCCCACCAATAGCAGATCAATGTGCTTAAATTTTTGCAAGAACACCGTTGTATGTGATGTTAGTGTTATATTATTGAGCCATCTAATAATTGATCATTTATTCTAGCTCTTTAGTATTGGAGGTTCTCGCAAAATGTCTTCATTTTTTTGGTAACATTCTCCTTTTTTTGGGGGGGGTCTCTCCCTCGTTTATTAATATTCTTCACTTTGCAATATTGTTTTTTTTTTTTTTAAGACAAAGGTTGTGTTCGGTAATATAGGTTAAAGTAGAGGTTAGTAATTTATAGTTAGCAAAATATTATGGATCACTGTTTAAAAATGTTTGATAAAGTAGTGGATGAGTTAGTAGTTAGAGGTTTATGTAGTGTTTTTCAAAAGCTAATGAAAGTAGCTTTTAAGAACCTCTACCTAGTGGTGGCATTGCAAATTACAAAATTTTTCTTTTCAATTACTAAAAACTTTTATTTATTGTGTGCTTTGTAATTATTTTATATAAATCTGCTGCTTCAACGGCTAGTTCATTGAATAGCTAACTACTAACCACTAGTGGGTCACAGCTAATCACTAGTAAAATCGTTAACAGCTAGTAAAATAGCTAACCATTACTAAAGCAGCTAATTTTACCGAACACACCCAAAAAAGGACATAAGTATCACTCTTCTCAAGAATTTCATATAATATATAACAGTTAATTATCAACTATCTTATTTCTTATTAATAATATTACATGTATTATAAAACCACACATCTTGATAATTTATTTGATCTGAATGTCATACATAGCTCACTTCTCATTGGATGTGCTACTTAATTAAGATCCTTATGAAAAATTGAGGAGTCATAGAAGACCAAAGCCTACTCTCATAATTAGACAATTGTTTGAATTTTTAGATCAAAATTTGACTATTTTACAGTAGAATTATCAAAATGGGTAATTTTTCTACAGTTTTTTAAGCGCTAGCAACTCTAACATAGATCCATGCCATCCATATTAGCTGATTATTATTATCATTATTATTATTATTTTGTAATTTCGGGCATGTTTTTTCGTTGGTCTTTTTCAATTCATCAACTTCAACCAACTTCAACCTACCTCCTTTAAAATTTTAATTTTTACTATTTTAACCAACTTTAACCCATTATATAAAAATATATCAACTTTAATCTATTTTAATTAACTTTAATCTATTTAATGAAAAAATTAAATTTTTTAATTAATTTTAATTTACTAACGAAAAGAACAGGCTATTACATGGATTACCCACCTTAAAGTTTTGTTATTTTTCGAAAAAAAGCATTAAAAATAAGAAACAGCCGCGAAACAAACAAACTCACTCCCTCGGCCGCCAAGCAAAACCAAAAAATGCGGGACCCACTCTTTCTCTCTCTCATGCCATGTCCTCTTCAGAGTTTAACTCGCCACTCGCCACCCCGTCAGTCTATAACTATTAACTACCAGACACTCAATCAATCAAACACTATCGATTTCAAGATTCAATCATCCTTCATCATCTCCAACTTCTAGGGTTTTGATTCCCAAGTCAATGCCACTGTTTCTAGGGTGTCAATTTCAATTTCAATTTCAAATCGATTGCCTCTGATTCCAGAAACCTAAACGAAATGCAGCTCTCTCTCTCTATCTTATCCTCCTCCTCCTTCTTCGTGTTTGTATTCTCTCTCTACCTCCAGTTGTGCTTCTGCAATGGCCGCGTCTTCACCTTCGAAATGCACCACAGATACTCCGAGCAAGTCAAGATTTGGTCAAGATCAAGATCAACTAACTCCACCACCAACCACCACTGGCCGGAGAAAGGCTCCTTTGAGTATTATGCCGATTTGGCGGCGCGTGATCGGATTCTTCGTGGCAGGAAAATCTCCGAAATTGAAGAGCCGGTCACTTTTTCCGACGGGAATGCCTCGTTTCGGATTAGCTCTTTGGGATTGTACGCTTGATTTTGTCTTCACTTAATTAGTTCAATTTTTGAAGACTAGGTTAATTTCAAATTTCAGTTGGATTGAGTCATGTTTGTTTGTGTTGTTTGTAGTTTGCATTATACGACGGTGACGTTGGGGACGCCGGGAATGAAGTTCTTGGTGGCTCTGGATACTGGGAGTGATCTATTCTGGGTGCCTTGTGATTGTACCAGATGTGCCCCAATTCAGAGTTCAACTTATGGCTCTGTAAGCTTTCACCTCCTTTATAATTCCAAGTTATTCAGTATTTTGAGACCTTGTGTTTGTCATAATTCCAGTTTTGAAATGCATACTCTCTGAATTTGCTAGCAAAAACTAGGTCAATTTGTGGGTTTAAATCCGGTCTTTTAGGGTGGGAGGGGTATGGAAGAGTAGTTTACTTCACTGTGTAGCACTCCATAGCACAAGTGTTTGGATGTGAACAGGGTCTCTTTCTTTTATCCTTCTGATTGGAAGACTCCGTTTATTTCTGGATAGGAATTCCATTCTGTGCACACATTGCTACCTTTTAGGAGAAAGCAGTGTGTCTGGTTCATCCATGTCTACGTCCATGAGTAATGAAACATCGGCAATGTCTTGTATGAACAAGCTGGCGCATGAATACGATTGTGCCTCCATAATGACAGCGGATACCCATTTCTCAAAAAGCTTAGGGTTGAATTGAGGGACAATTATCATGTGGCTCATGTTGCCGACTCTTAAATAGGAAACATCATATCAGTTCAAAATGGCAGTTTGTAACTAACGTGGAACAGATTTGACGAAAAAAATTAATATGGTACAGATTAGAGTTCTCATAATCATGATGCGTCAGCTGATCAGGTCTTGGCCTAATGATTAAGATCAAGATCCTGTTTATATTGGGTTGCAAGTTCGACTCTTCCTTATTCTATAGTATTGTTGCTACGTTTGTGCTCATTCAAATTGGGGGAAAAGAAGGGGAAAGTGGTTACCGCGGGGTTTATCTGTCTTTATGAACCATAATCTTGGATACAGCTATTATGAACAGTGTGAACAGTGAAAGCGTAAGAACCTGATATCAAATTTCAAGCTGCATGATATGTTAAAAGTAAACTTGCTTGTAATCTAGGTACATTAGGGGAATGACTAACGAGTTATGACAGCATAGTGAAAATCTGAGCGTCTTGTTCAGCTTTCTTCTTCAGATGTCAAAGTCATCCATGAAAGATAAGATTTCTGTGCAAATCTCATCACTGACCTTTATAAATCTTCCATAAAAGGATTATCCACTTAAGACAGGATACATGAAAGCTTTCTTCCTTGTCCTTATATAGCTATTGTTGATCTACTATTGGTAAACTCGTATGGTGTACTGTTCCTTGTATGGTGTACTGTTCCCTGTAAGGTTGCATCTAGATTCTATGCTTCTGAAGTCTGAACATGTCATGTGTTGCTTTCCTTCCACGCGCCAAGGGAAACTCATAATTTATAGTGCTACCCAGGATTTTGAGCTTAGCATATACGACCCTAAAGCATCATCCACTGGCAAAAAGGTCTCATGCAACAACATCTTGTGTCAACATCGTAGTAAATGCTTGGGGGCATTCAGTCATTGCCCTTATGTAATCTCATATGTCTCTGCTGAGACCTCAACGTCTGGAATTTTAATGGAAGATGTCCTGCACTTGACTACGGAAGAACGCCATCGGGAATTGGTTGAGGCATACATCACATTTGGGTGAGTATCCCTATTGTATATATATTTGTGTATCAGTTTGAATAAGGAACCTGTCTCGAGAATAATATTTCTGCCCCCTCTTGAGAATAACAATGCATGATTGGTAATCAGTTGTCATGACTTAGACAGCTTGAAATACAATTGAGCTTGGATCAGGAACAGTGGTTCTGCCTAAACAGTGCTATAAACAATGCTCAGTCAGAAAGCTACGTGTTGGTTGCTATGTGGCAACTGTAGGATGAATTTAGTCTGGCTATGCATTAACATATTCAAATTTTATCATCCCTCAAGATAGGTTTTAGTTCGACAACCCTTCCATACATAAGATTGGCTTGGATCCTGTTCTTCTGTAGTATTCAAATCTCAAATAGGTTCTTGCAGCTGTGGACAGGTTCAGACTGGTTCATTCCTAGATGCTGCAGCGCCCAACGGTTTATTTGGACTTGGTATGGAGAATATATCTGTACCCAGCATATTAGCAAGAGAAGGTTTTATTGCGGATTCCTTTTCCATGTGTTTTGGACGTGATGGAGTTGGAAGGATTAGTTTTGGAGACAAGGGAACCCGAGAGCAGCAAGAGACCCCATTAAATGTGAATTCCTTACAGTAAGTGGTAATTTTCCACATACTTAATGCTACCTTGTTTGTCCGTGAATTTGTGCTGGTCGTCATGAATGAGAATGACACTTTAATTGTGGGTAATCTGATATTTACTTTTTGCAGTCCTACCTACAACATAACGGTGACTCAAATTCAGGTTGGAACTGTCGTCAGTGGTGTGGAATTTACAGCTCTCTTTGATTCTGGGACATCGTTTACATACCTAATTGACCCAGCTTATACTAAGCTTTCAAGAAGTGTAAGCAGTTTTGATGATTCATTTTCCCTGCATAATCTGTCATGCTATGTACATGTTTGTTCTATAATATGTTGTTTTTCTCTTCCTTTGGCAGTTTGATTCACAAATCAAAGACACAAGGCGTCCTGCGGATACAAGAATCCCCTTCGAGTATTGCTACAATATGAGGCATGCTTCTCTGTGTCTTAATAAAATAGAAATCTCTGTTGTGTAGTGCTCCTCTCTTTACATTTTGTTATCCTTTCAATTGGCAGACCTGATTCAAATACAAGTTCACTGCCTAGCATGAGTCTTTCTTTCCCAGGGGGAAGCCGGTATACTGTTTTCGATCCCATCATAGTTATTTCAGCTGAGGTATGCATCCTGTTCAGTTCTTCTCACTTGCTTTGAATAATAACCCAACAAATGTTAAATAGCCAACTTATCAATCTGCCATTATAATGCAACTTTGTGTTTTTTGGTTGCAGAGTGAACTTCTTTATTGTCTTGCTGTTGTCCGAAGTACAGAGCTCAACATTATAGGACGTGAGTCATTTGTTGGCATGTGAATATTTTTTTTACTGCTTTTTGGGTAGGATGTATGCTAATCAAAATCGTTAAGACTACGAAAACTTGGCCGAGAAAAGGATAGATTGACCACAGTTGCTCCCCCCCCCTCCCAAAAAAATTTCTTGATTACGCCTTTAGTTGAGGGAAGCTGTTGAGACTTGGGCTAGCACAAGGCATTATTCACATAAGAAATGTGATGGATCAGTTCTAATTCATAAGCTCATATGATGCTTTTTGTGTTTTTGCAGAAAACTTCATGACTGGATACCGCATAGTGTTTGACAGAGAGAAATTTATCCTGGGATGGCAAAATTCCAACTGTAGGCTTATATCCATTTCTTATCATTTTTCCTTCTCTGGCTCTTATCAAATAGTGTTCTAAGCCATTGTCACTATGACATTGCTTCAGGTTATGACATTCAAGTTCTGGACAACCCCGAAGAAGGCAATGCCACGATGGTTCCTCCTGCGATAGCTGCACAGCCTGATAACAGAACGGGGGATGCACCAAGACGCATGCCTCGCAGTTCAGCAGCTTCACCAAGCTCCCCCTGCCATTCTTGTGAAGTCCTCGTTTCCTTTATTTCCTTCCTGTGCGTAGTATTCTTTATGTTGGATACTTTCTAGAGTTGCCCTATTTGCTCATCTCTCAACTAGTCATAGGGGCTCCAGAAAAGAAAGCTTTGATTCTTTTCTGGCCTGCCTATCCCTGTGTGCTGTAAATTTGTAGGAAGTCTCAGATGCCGACATGGTAAATCTCAGCTGTATCATCATTCATCCATGAAAAACAGGCTACTGGCCGCCACATTATCAGTTTTGCAAATAAGCATTTTGCAAATGCTTGGGTGTTTCTTCCTTTTTTTTCTTTTCAAGTTGTTGTGGGTTGTTTGGGGGGGGGGGGGGGCAATAGCTGACAACCAACCGCCCTACCCCACTTTTTTTTTTTTTTTTTTTTTTTTTGGGTGGTGATTATGTTTGACTTTGACATGTGTAGATAAGATGATCCATCTTGTTCCTCTTTCCAATTTCCATTCCTCTCTTCTGGAAGCGAAATTCTACCCTTCGAGAAGGACGATGGTGGCTAACCAAGCAGATTCGTTTGCCACCATCATGTGGTGTTTGAGTATTGCAATTATTTAACACAACAACTCCTTTCAGTGTAGACGGTAGATGCTACTTTTGCGAGGTCTGGGTAGATTCAGATATAGGCAGTCTTACCTCTTTAGACATATCTGTCCTCAGAGAGGGTGATTCTCATAGATCCACATAAATTCATTTAATAATCAAAACAATTATTGGGGTAAAAAACACTTTTACTATTAATAGTAAAATTATTTAAACTAAATCCCATGCTTTTTCGGGATAGAGGGATGACCAATAGAAAGACATGAAAAGGTGGCCTCCTCATAGAATCATATCGAGACGTGGGTGGACAAAATTTTAGGTGAATATACTCTTGATCTAAGAGAACTTCCATATGTAAGCAAGCATTGGGTCTTGATGAAATTAACTTTTAGATGAACTTTGAATCTAAGAGACCGAAACAAAACTAAATAAAATTCAAGATAATCTGTATTGGTATTTCAAGATTCCGGTTCAAGATAATCTATATTGTTATTACAAGATTCTGTAAATAAGTAATGCAGATACTTTTGTACTACTTTATCCTCGCTCAAGAATTAATCAAAATAATCATTACTTTCAAAAAAAAAAAATTTGCAAAATAGTCATTACTTATACATCCCAATTTGCAATACCAGCTGAATATAATTTAGTTTTAAGTATGATACATGATATTATCTCTCTCCAATCAATCACTGCCCTAGAAATATTCGGAGTTGGGTGGGAAATTAAGCTGAAAAATAGAAAAATGAATGGGCAGTTATCATGACAAATTTGATTGCCATCAATAATCCTGCATATACAATCACTAATAACACGCGTTCTAACGCATACAAAGTACGTAATTTATTATAAAAATATCTCATAGTACTTAATTAATGTTAAATTCCAATAATTCCTTGCATATATCACGCAAGCGTCTAAGCTCAACCCCGGTTTATATTTTGTCAAAAAAAGCTTTGCGTGTTCAAATATGAGCCTTAATTTGGGTGATAAAAGACATCTAGTTTTATGTTCAACTGTATGACTTAGACTATGGAGATTAGGTGGGGAAGGAGGGGCCAATTTCAACTACAATACTCTCTGGTTTTAGGAAATTTGGTCTACAATCCAATCAACCACTCCTCACCCATCCAATTTGATTTTCTCAATTCTAAATTAGCGTTTGACTTCTTTTTATTTTATTTACATTACATCAATGACATACTTTTTTTTTTTTTTTTTTTACCACGACATTTCAATCGATACTTTTCGGCAGTTAAACAATGCAGTCAATATTTTTCACCACTAGAACAATTTAAACAGTTTGAATCAAAACTTGATCATCGGATAGGAAAGGTTAACCTGGGCTCAAATTCATATTTTGAGCACGACATTCCTTCATTTGGCCAACATTTTTCTCCGCCGCAATAATTTAATTGATATTTTTACCATTTTAAATAATTCAGTTGATGGTTTTTCCCACTAAACCAATTTCAACGGTTTGGATCAAAATATAATTATCTGATAGAAAATATTAAAATAAGTTTAAATATGAATTTTAATCTCAATATTCCTTCATTTGATCAACATTTATCTTTGCTAATATCATTTAGTCGACATTTTTAGCCACTTAAAAAATTCAGTTGGCATTTTTCTTTTTTTATGAAAAATGATTTATCTTGTGCCAAACGATGAAAAATGTGATAAAAAAATCAATTTTCCTTGGAAAAACATTTTCTATGGAAAATTATTTTCCGAAAAAACGATTTTCCTTCCAACGAAACACTATCTTATATTAATGTCTTTGTAATTTTCCAACCAAATTAAACTAGTTCAAATTCAAAGTTAGAAAATATACAACCAAGCTAATAAATGGGTCAAGTGGGGTCGGTCCATATGCGGCCTGCTTTGGACCCGTTTAAAAACATAACAAACTTGCGCAAAAAACGATATGTAATAATTATTATTATGTACAAAGTGTTGGTAATAAATTTAACTAATTGAAACATGTAAACTAGTGTGTCAATTAGGTTGAAAAAAATAATGAGTCACTAAGCGGGCCATTAATAGATCAGCCCAGTTCGGCCCGTTAATATGTCTTAATGGACTGATCCATTATTGGCGCAGTCTATTTTTAACCCGACCCTTTATTAATTCTATTTTAAATGAACCGATTACTTAATTCAATGGATACCCAATTCATTATCCACCTTTAATCAAAAGTCAACCCTTTTTGATCAAATTAAAAAAGCTTTAATTTACAAAGAAAATTGTGTGAAAGGCTTCTTTCATATGTAGATTGACATGATAGACCTTAGAGTTGATATCTTTGTGGGTTCAATTGACATGACTTGAAACAAAACTACCCACCAAAAAACAGGAGCTAAAGTCTATATTAAAAAATGGGGGTGGGTATTTTTCCTCCAAATTGGGCCCCACTTCTCTTTGTAATATTGCACCAACCATGTCCCCAAAGAAACAAATATAAACAACCCCCATCCCTCCTCCTCTCCCTGCCTCTCTCCCCCCCCCTCTCTGTCTAACCAAGCCTTATTCTTGTGGGGGTTATTTATTTTAATTTATTTTATTTTATGTCATTTTGAAAAACACTGTTAATTAAAATTCTTTCTCCCAAAAGAAGCCCAAAAAATGGGTATTGTTAGATGTACTAGGGCAAATACTAGTACAGGAGTCCTCGCAGGAGGAACACGTGGCGTGCTACTATTGGTGTTAATCCTGGGCTGGGCGGCCCGGCCTAGCTGGGGGTACGGTACATTCGGGTTCCCAATCCACCATAGATTCTCGGATCCGGTTAAGAAGATTCTAGACGTCGACGTTGGCGACGGTGACAACCTCCCGGAGAAAGGCTCCGCCGCCTACTTCGCCGCCTTGGCCCACCGCGATCTCGTCTTTCACGGCCGCCGCCTCGCAGCCTCCTCCGCCGCCGATCGCAGTACTCCTCTTACCTTCTCCGCCGGCAACACCACCTACCGCATCAGCATCTTCGGATTGTACTCTCTCTCTCTCTCTCTCTCTCTCTCTCTCTCTAGGAGTTGCTATCTTCCTTTTTTTTTCCTTTTTTTTTTGGGCGGGGAAATGTAGAATTGTGCACTGTGCATAGCAGAGGTTTTTCAGCGGAGCTGAATTTTGTGGCTTGCATTTTAATTTTTCGTTAGGAAAAAAAAAAGGGAAAGAAAAAGGTAGGAGTGGTTATGTAGTAGTGGTTATATGAACGTTCTTTTAATCAGAGTGCAGTAACCAAAAAGAAAGAAAGAAAAAGAAAAAAGAAAAAAGATATTAAAAAAAAGAGAGTTAGAAAATTCGTGAGAGAGTGTCAAGAGTCAACGTCCAAATATAAATTCAAGTATAGATTTAAAACCGAGTATATTCTGAATTTTCAACACGTAAATAGTATACACGCATTGATTACTTTACGAAAAAAAAAAATTATTTGTGGGTTTAATGGTGGCATGAGCGCTAATATATGCAATATAATGGTCTGGTTTTTTCGTAAGTAAATTAAAGTGGATAAAAGATTGAAGTAGGTTGAGGTAGGTTAAAGTAGGTTGAAGTAGATTGGATTTTTTTAATGTGATAAATTAAACTTGGTTAAAATAATAAAAGTGGATTGAAATGGGTTGAAGTGGATTGAAGTAGGTTGAAGTGGGTTTTGTAGGTTTGATGGTGGCATGAGTACTAATATATGCAATATAATGAGGGTCTGTTCTCTTCGTAGGTAAATTAAAGTGGATAAAGGATGAAGTAGATTGAGATAGATTAAAGTAGATTGAAATGAGTTAAAGTAGGTTGAAGTAGATTGAAGTGGGTTGAATTTTTTTAATGTGATAAATTAAACTTGGTTAAAATAATAAAAGTAGATTGAAGTGGGTTGGAATGGGTTGAAGTAGGTTGAAGTGGGTTGAAATTGGTATTTTAAAATTGACCTACGAAAAGAACAGACCTAAGAGATGTATTGTCATCGTTCGTGGTCGACAACTAGCTGATTTTAGTTGTTGTCTATGTATGATTCTTCGGGGCATTTTGAAGTATCGCGTGTACGTTTTAATTAAGGGGTTGTGTAGAATGTCTAGTAGCTGCGTATTTTAGTTATATTTTGTATATGTATGACTAAGTAATAATCGGGGAAAAAAGAGCCCCAAAAAAATAAGGAAAGAAAGAAAAAAAAGTGCGTCTAATGTTAGTTAGCTTTTCAGGCGCTTTTGTGCATAGGATGCCTATAATCTTACTCAATTAGAAGAGAAAGAAAAAGGTGACCTGTTGTTTTTTTCACTTGATTCTTTTTAGTCCTTTTGAATGTGATGCTGCACCTTGAAAATTGAATTCCTTTTTCTTTTGTCTTTTTGTTTCTTCAAATTTTGACTAAGTTTTTTTTTTTTTTTTTTCCAGCTTGCATTATGCAAATGTAACTCTAGGCACACCTGGATTGTCATTTCTGGTGGCTCTTGATACTGGGAGTGATCTCTTCTGGGTACCTTGTGACTGTGTTAGCTGTGTCAAGGGCATTATGATAAAAAATCAGGAGGTATTTTGACTTACCCCCCCCGTTTGCTTTAATAATGTTTCATTTATAAAACAACAACAACAATAATAATAATAACATCTAGTATGGGTCTAACTTTTTCAGAGCATAGGGAGATCTAGATGTAGGCAGCTTTATCCTTGCTAGCGTTCGTGCAAGCATTTCATTTCTAATAGTGTATAAAGAGCTGTGTGTATCTACCACTACTGCAATTGCGGAGCGGTTGTTGTGTTAAACCCATTTTTTGGTGGAGCCTATGGTGGCATCTTTAGATATTGAGATTGAGAAAGATGAACACAGCTTGCTGTGGTTGGCTTTGATATAATTGCTTATTATGCTTTATGATATTCTTTTTTGCATCTATGTTGCATTTACAGTTACAGCATAATAATATTGGATTTAAGAATATAGTCTATTCTTATTATTCGCAAGGGAGTCATGCACAGAGATTCCTTCTGGCATGATGTTATGTGTTCGCTCATATGTCAAGAGATATGTAAAGAATTCATATTAATAATAGCTTAACCATCTGAGTTGTTGAGATGTCACTTTCGGCAACTGATTGCCCCTTGTTCATTTGAGGATGTTGCTTTTTGAAGTTTGTGGGGTTTTGCATCTTCTTAGGGAGCCTTGTGGTTTAAGAGCCAGAGTTGTATAACTACTATAGGTCAATTAACATGAGTTCCCTGATTACAACGTTTTTGAATTCCTTGTTTGAAGCAGAAGTAATACATACTTATGGCTGTTAGAAATATTTTTTGCTAGGACTTGGAACACTTAAAGTACATGTGTGTGGATCGTAGGGCTAGGCTTATGACTATCTCGTGTGCTCCGTAAATTATTTGATGTGGAGTGGCAGACTCTTTCATCATCTTAGCATACTGGAGTGTTCCTAAAACCTCTTATAGCGGGATCATGAGGGTTGTTTATAGTATTCAAGGGTCTCTGAGGTAGTTTTGCGTGGGATGAAGGGTCCAAAAAAGCCTCGAAAGGTGTACAATTTTAGCCCAAAATTCTGTTCTTTGTATGTGTAGGTGAGTGGTTAAACAGCTTCGTGTTGGCTTTGCCACACTTTTGATAGTGAAGTGTAAGGTTGCTTACATGTGGATCTCCCTAGACCCCACTAAAGTAGGACCCACACTGGCTGTTATATTGCTTTAGATAGTCAAATCATCCTCTTGTCATTGTGGAGGAATCCTGATAATTTGGCTTTCCTTCTTCTCATTACAGATAGACTTTGCGATTTACAGCTTAAATACCTCATCCACGGGGTCCAAGGTTCCTTGCAGCAGTTCGTTTTGTGGACATCACTCAAGCTGTGCAGCATCACCCGAGACCTGCCCCTACCGAGTCATGTATCTCTCAGCCAACACTTCCTCTTCTGGATACTTAGTAGAGGATGTTTTGCATCTAACTGCTGATGATAATCCATCTGAACCCGTAAATGCGAAAATTCCTTTTGGGTAAGTTGGCACTTCTTCATGAACATTGCCTTTGTTTTGGAACTTGACTTAGAACGGTTGAAATATATATTTCATCTGTTTAAGCATTGTGAGACAAACGGGTGATCTAAACGGGTTGATTGCAGATGTGGCAAGGCCCAGACTGGTTCATTTTTGAATGGTGGAGCTCCAAATGGCTTACTTGGGCTTGGTCTTGATAGTGTATCCGTGCCTAGCATTCTAGCCCGTGAGAACATTGCTGCGGATTCTTTCTCTATGTGTTTTGCAGATGATGGGACTGGGAGAATTACTTTTGGAGATAAAGGCAGTTCAGATCAGGGTGAAACACCATTTAATCTTAGACAGCCGAAGTAAGTGATATCTGTCTTCTATATACTTTTTATCAAGGTAATTATCGGTTTGAAAAATATTTTCCCATTATGAAAACATACTAATCATTCTGTTCTTTCACACCCCCCTCCCCTCCTTTTTTGCCAGTCCACATTACAATATTAGCATAGCTCAGCTAAGCGTGGGAGCAAATGTATCTAAGACAGATGGTATTTCTGCAATTTTTGACTCGGGCACTTCGTTCACATACTTAAATGATCCAGCTTATTCACTGATTACTGAAAGCGTAAGTTCCTAAAACCTCTGGCTTGTGATACTGATTTCCGTATTCAAAGTACTGAAGGTGTGGCTTCTTCACACAGTTTGATGCCCAGGTGAAAGATAGTAGGTATACATCCGATCCCAGCATCCCTTTTAAGTACTGCTATGATCTCAGGTCAGTAGAGCTATGTCATGCGATTATTGCGCTAATTATTTGTGCATCTCATTATTTTCCTTCCCAATGAAGCATTGACCGAGACTGAAATATGCAGTTCACTCCAGAGTACCCTGAATATACCCTCGATCAATCTGACCATGCAAGGTGGAGATCCATTTTATGTAATTGATCCGACAGTGAGAGTTTCTACTGAGGTAATAACCTGCCAAACATGATACCAGTTCTTGTTTCTACTGAAGTCGCAATTCTGAAATGTTCACCCCTAATTTTCAGAGCGGTGGAGATATGTACTGCTTGGGAATTGTGAAAAGTGATGATGTTAATATCATTGGACGTGAGTAGCTGTTCCTTTTTCAGGTTACTGTTCTGAATCTGCTCAAAATCAGCTCTCATTTTCTTGCCCTTCTTTTTCAGAGAACTTCATGACTGGCTATCGTGTAGTTTTTGATCGCGAGAGGATGGTGCTAGGCTGGAAGCCATCCAACTGTGAGTACTATGTTCCTCTGATACAAACTACCGAACACCTCCCCCCCCCCCCCTTTCCCCCAACCCAGCAAGAAAAAAGAGAAAATGAATGCTATTTGTCACAAAAACATATATATGACAAATGAAGAGATTTGTTCTATGAATTTCCCATGTACTATATACCTACGCATTTTTTCACAATGGGGCTGACAATACTCTTAACCATTCGTCAGGCAATGAAGCATTGGACTCGAACACACTACCGATAAGTCCTCAGAGCTCTACACAAATTCCTCCGATATCTTCTATTGAACCCGAAGCCACTGCCAGAAATACTTCTCATATTTCCGGGGCATCCGCATCCCATTTAAATCCCTGGAGTTTCAGACTTGTTTGTATCATTCTTATGGTCTTCATGTCGAATTCTTTGATCATTCATTCTTTCCATATGACATGACAGAGGCGTTTTCAAGACTGCACGTAGAGTTAGATTATTGATTGTTGGAGGATTTACAATTGGAAGGTGGGGGTGCTGATTTGAGCCAAAATCTGCTCTGTCCCTTCCAAGCTCTTGTTACAGTTATTTTTAGGCCTTGTATTGTAAATATGATTTTGGCTACTTTTCTAGCTCTGTACACCAATCAGATATATATTATATATTGTACTTTCACACATAATTATAAGATTTGATTTTAGGTTCCATCTCTGTCTCTATCAGCTGTGTTTTTAGGTGAAAAGTCGTTGAACTATTTGAATTGGGTTGTTTTTGAGGCTTTTTTCCCTTCTAAGTTATTAAATCCAGTTATGAGCCCCTTGAATACAAGTCACTTCATTGTTTCCCAACATTTGAATAAGTCAACAGGGAGGAATTAATGATAGATCAGGTTAACTATGTAAGAGTTAGTTTGGTAGAGTTTTGGAATCAACTCAGTTTGAGCTAAGCTACTATTTTATAAACTGAAGTTTTACATAGATGAGGTCTAAATACAAATTATACATCTAGAGTCCTACCTAAGTGGGACTTAGAGGATAGTTATAGTAGTATACCCTTTAAATTACTGAGAGTTCGATTCCATTAGACTCCGGATACTTGTCGACTACCTTTTTTAGGTAAGTGGGCCCAGCCCACTAGACTCCTATCTCAGGGTACCTAGCGGCCCATAACGGGCCAGGGAGGGGATGTCAAAGCGGGACAAAAAGCCAGGAATACAAACCCACCCATACAATTCGTTGCACAAAGCAGAATTGCGCCCTCCCAGCATCGAACCCGGGCAGGTGGCAGGTGCTACGAGGACCACACAGGCCAACGGATACTTGTTGACTACCTATCATAGACTCAAGTTGTGACCGTTCCGCGACCAACTGAATTTTCACCTACCGACATCAGTGAAATGGAGCACAATTGCTGCATTAGACAGATTCTGATGTGTCGCGACCAAAACTATATTTTGAATAATTGCAGTACCCATTACTCATCAAGGGAAAGCATAGGACAATTTAATAGCGGATGAACTAAGTCCATGTTGAACGTACAAGTTGTTTGATTGAATTTTTCAACTATTTATAAAGGGACATTTTATGTAGATTGTATCTCTCGTTGATGAACGTGCTAATGGTTGACCAGCTATTGCTCCGTAGAACACCATTGGCTTTGACTTACCAAAGTAGCATGCACCAAGTCAAAGTCTAATAAAATGTGTTGCTTCTGGACATGCTGGCTTGTTATCTTCCTGTATGTTATGAAGCATCAACCTAACATTTTAATATTACTTTTTCTTATTCTCCAAAGATTTTGATATTCCTTTTATTCAACAATGTAGAACAAAATAAATACTATTTCCAACAAGTCAAATTAACCCATGTTGTGGCTCTATAATTTCAGTTGTTTTCTTCCTGTATGATGTTTGAGGTTGTGGACATTACTAGGAATTGAAGATGTGTAGGTCTGGTTATTATGCCGTCGTGGTGCTGTTTTTCTTGTGGGGTTGGGTTTGGGAGCCGAGTCATGGGTCTGAGTCTGGGTCATTCGGTTTTGACATCCATCACAGGTTCTCTGAGCCTGTCAAAGCCATGTTGAAGGTTGATGATGAGCTACCTGAGATGGGAACGGTTGACTTCTACACTGCCATGGTTCATCGCGATCGGTTCTTCCATAGCCGGAGATTGGCCGGTGGTAAACCTGATGATCTTACCACTCTCACCTTTGTTGATGGCAATCTCACTGTCAATATCCCTCCCCTTGGATTGTATGCTTTCTCATCCCTGGTATCTCTTTCTATTTATACCTGCTTGCATTAGCACGAGAACTAGAGTTGGTAAACAGGTCATTCAAGTTGGATTTGCCCAATGTAATTCATATTGGGTTAGACAATGTTCGAGGTTAGGTCCATTGTGGATATTTGGAATGAGAAAAAAAACCATTGTTGGTTCGACGAAATTTCCTTTCAATTGGAAGCCAAAATTGGCTTGCATTTAGTCTTAGCTAAGAAAGAAAATGCCATCAGTATTGATCATACAGATTGTGGGACAACCACGTTGCAGATTAAATGTGGGTTGCCTTGGGTATTTGCTCTAGCTTCGCATGGTTCGAGTTGGGCAAGTATGGCAATTACTACCAAATATCGGTCAAAATCACCAAATTTGTTTAGCAAATAATTCAATCTATAGCAAAGGAATCCATGATGTTGATTCGGCGATACCTAGAAACTAGCTTTGCTTCGGGAAACCTATGATATAGACTCCACTTATGCTGTATAATGAATCTTTTTAGTGATTTAGTCTGTTCTTCTTTGCCTTCACCATTTCTTGTAATGTTATCTTTCAGTTTATACTATGCAAATGTCTCTGTTGGGACACCAGCTTCATGGTATCTTGTGGCTCTTGACACTGGCAGTGGACTGTTTTGGCTACCATGCGATTGTACCTCTGACTGCACAAAAGTTTTAGAACTTGCTCCTACTGTGGTATGCCATGCATATTTTCTTCCGCTTTGTGTACATTTTGCATAAAAGACAGTCTCTTTGCTAGTCGAGGATAAGACTGCATAGCTTCATACCTTTCTAGGCTCCGCTTTAGGAGCCTTTAGCGGGTGGTGGTTGTCACGGGTTAAGGCTGAATAAGTTCATAGCTAAACTTTTTGGTTTAAATTTGAATATGTGTAAAGTTGGCTAAAAACATTTGAATCATTTGCTTCCTTATGTCTTCGAGGTTTTCAGGCAGTGGAGCTCAAAATGTATAGCCTAAAAGCATCATCCACCGGAAAGCAGCTCTCCTGCCAGAGCCCTCTCTGTTTGAACAGCGTAAGCTGCTCCCCGTGCCCCTACTCGATCACTTACCTCTCGCAGAACACATCATCTACAGGTTACTTAGTTGAGGATGTCTTGCATCTAACCACCGATGCTGATCCTTCTGCCATTACAGATGCCAGGATCACTTTTGGGTATGCACCAACAAGCACAAAGTTCACAGTGATCTCTTATTAGATAGATACAACATCTCTCTAACTCATGTATACATTCGGAGTACAGTTTGGTTTGGTCTGATTATTACTATGGCACTTGATGGTGATCGATGTAAGTTCTCTTGCTTGCAGTTGTGGTGTCAAACAGACAGGTTCTTTATTAGAAACCACAGCTCCCACTGGTTTACTTGGGCTCAGCATGGATGACATATCGGTGCCTAGCATGTTAGCACAGATGAACCTTGTTGCCAATTCTTTTTCCATGTGTTTTACCACACGAGACACTCAAGGCATAGGTAGGATCAGTTTTGGAGATAAAGGAAGTAGCGATCAAAGTGAAACACCGTTCAAGCCTGATCCAATCAGGTAAGTCATTACCTATTTGTCCATTCAGCGGAAATCGAAAGCGTAAGAATGCTATTCTGAGAAGTTTTGAACTTACTGTCATGTAACATCGTCAAACAGTCTATATAATGTCAGCATAACTCATATTTCTGTGGGAAGCAATGTCTCTGATACACAATTCAGTGCATTTTTCGACACCGGCTCTTCATTTACCGTCTTGACTGACCCAGCTTACACAATTGTTTCTGAAATGGCAAGTTTCTCATGGGATACCCTCTTAATGATATTTAACAAATCGGACAGAGTTAGGATTCGAGTTTGACTTTGTACAATCCCCTTTGCAGTTTGATTCTCAGACCAATGATGGAAGAATGATCCAATATCCAGGGATGCCTTTCAAGTATTGTTACCAGATAAGGTGGGTAATCAATGATAATTCTTTTTTCTTCATTGTACTTTCATTTCATCCATTGAAGACGACCCCAATGATGCAGTACAAGCCTGAAATACTTGAGAATTCCTGCCATTAATCTGACAATGAAAGGCGGACATCAGTTCACTGTTAAGCGGCCAGCAATTGTGATGCCCTTGCCGGTAATTCTCCAACTTAAATTAGATGTGTTCATCGAGGCCTTTTCGTGTTATGGCTAATGACATGCCTGTTTACGTGTGGTCAATCTGATCTAAAAGGATGGAAAGGGTATCTATTGTTTGGCAGTCGTCAAGTCTAGTGACCTGGATCTTGAGAAGGATGTGAATGTAATTGGCGGTAAGCATCAGCCTATTCATGACATCGACCGCATTTTCTTGACAAGCTTACTGAACAAACATACAGCGTAGTCAAATATGACTTGAACCTTAAATGACCCAACCTAAACCCAAGCCAAACCAGAACAATGGCTCTCAGCATATTGAGAAGCCGAAGTTTGTCATTCACTCTAACCTCTTACATTTTGGCTCATTATCAAGCAGAGAACTTCATGACTGGGTATCGAGTGGTTTTTGATCGCGAGAAGATGGTGCTGGGGTGGAAGGCCTCTAACTGTAAGTAATGCTCTCCAACAAATTTGTGCCTGCTTCTGTACAAGCGTTTTTCAGGGGTTTAACAAGCAGAGATTTGTGATGCGTTAGGTGATGAAGCAACAATTCCTGGAACACGATCAAGATCAGACGCGTCATCAGCTTCGAAACATTACTGTCTTATGATTGCCATTTCTCTTTTGGTTCAAATTCTATCCCTTCATCTGACAATCATTTGAATTAGTGTTCTAGCAGCTTGAGCTGATGATAATTTGTGTAACATTTTTTTGACCCTCCTATTGTTGTAAAGATGGTATGTCATGTCTCTGGCTGTGTATTTCAGAATACAGTCAGTGTGTAAAGGGGTGAATTTAAGATCACGGTGTTCGGGTTCAGTTACTTATGCCTTGGTCTTAGCAGAACAAAGAAAATGGACTGGATTTTTTTTCTTTCTGGGGATGGGATCCAAGGAATTCATGGTGTTAGTAACTTTACTATTAGTTAAATTTACCATTAGTGACGACACAATTTTACTAGTAGCTATAAAATTTGACCATCCCCACAACCCAAAAAAAAAAAAATTCAACCTTTGAATATTAACAAATAAGACAAACAACAACTACTATTGTGGGTCCCATTTTTACAGGGTCTGAAGAAATCTAGATGTAAGCAGCATTACCTCAACGTACATAACTGGTTGTAGAGAGACCAATTCAACTAGACCCACATAAAAAGTTTTAATAAAATATAATCCGATTGGTAAAATAAGTTGACAAACAGCAACCTTTGAACATGATGGCCTTAAAGTAATATAATCTCCTCTCCAATTATAGAGAATCCAAATTGAGAGGCACACAAGGCAATGGTAGATGTAAATTATCACAGGCCATTTTTTTTTCATTTGTTTATTCACTTTTTTTGGCAATTGCCCTGTTCTTTTCGTTGGTAAATCAACCATCTTCTTACTATTTTAATCAACTTCTACTCATTACACAAAAAATAATTCAACCCACATCAACTTCAACTCAATTAAACCCATTCAACTTACTTCAACCTGCTTCAATCCATTTCAACGCACTTCAACAAAAAAATACCTACTTCAACTTATTTCAACCCACTTCAACGAATCTCAACTAACTTCACCCATTTGCCAACCCATATTTCCCAACGAAAAGAACATGCACTAAAGTAGTGTACAACTCCTGGTCCTCGCTAGTTAAATTTTGCCCTTTAATAGTTCTACACAAATTTTCAAAGTTGGGAAACCAATACATGGTGATTGGTAACGTAACAAAAGCTTAACAAAAGAAGCACTTTCGATTGTGGTTCACCATAGTATTTTCTTACATAGCAAAGAACAGAGAAACGAGAGTAGTGAACATATCTTGTTCTCCACTAGATTTACAAAATGACAACTTGAATTATGCATTAAAATAGTGATTATGGACAGATCTTATGATTAATTATAAATAAATTTGAAAAAGCAACATTGAATTGACATTGATATGGCCATGGTGGAGACTTATTTTTACTCTTAACCATGCATGATGCATGCTAACTCTGGATGATACGACCGGACAAATTGACATTGTTGGCCAAATGAAAAGGCTAACCATTTTCGGCACATCGAATTAATCCCATCCTGAAAATAAAATGCTAATTTTTTAATTAATTTTTAGGATGACAAATTTTTAGCGCATTATTAGAACTTAAAAAAATCGGAATTCTCCTCAAATTTGTCTCTTTACTTTGAGAAATGCTTGCAATTATTGAGATAAAGTTGTCTACGTTTTAAATCTCTCTATACCCCACAAAAGCAGGATCTGCACAATTTGCAACCAAACACCAGTGTAATTTTGATACAGTAGAATTTGGAAATATTCTTATTCAAGCATGAGCAATCTTATCATAACTTTTACATTATATTATATGTGTAATGCCATCTAATCAAGAATATTTTGTAAGCCTCAGGACCCCCCATATGTGCATTAACAGTATCAGTAGATAAAATAATTAAAAACTTCAAGTACAAGCTTCATTCTAACAATTAATTGACATCTTACTAGATTACTCTTGCAATCATGTGGACCTCAGAAACTCTGGTGAAAATCTGTCTGTGGTTGAGCACCGACAAATGTTCAACTGACACCTGCAGTACTACAAAGTTTAAGAAAACACCAGACACAGATGTGAACTAAGAAACTGTGACCTACAGTGTCTTGTAGTGGTGAGAATGCTGCATTACCACTCCATTATCACCAATTGGCATTAACCAATTCACTGTAATAACCAACAAGCCAAATCTGTCAATGTCGCATTCTGTTAATAACCCATGCCCGTGTCTATAAATACCCTTGATATCAACTGCAACTAGGTAACTAAACAACAGGAATCTAGAAATCACGGAATACACACACAGATAGATGCCATGGCAACCGGGATTGCTTTCTTTGTCGCTCTGCTCCTCTGGTCAACGTTTCGCCTTGGATATGCTCTGAGCTTAAATTACTATGAACAGACATGTCCCGATGCTGAGTTCATCATCTCAAAAGCAGTCAAAGAAGCATTCATGAACGATAAAACAGTCCCTGCAGCAATTCTCCGAATGCACTTCCATGATTGCTTCATTAGGGTACTGTACTAGTCCTGCACTCCAGCTAAATCTGCCAGAATTAATTCATTGTGATATGTCATGTACGCGTACATTCAGTTTGACTGCTAATTTCAATTTTGAAGGGATGTGATGCTTCTGTGCTACTGGACACTGATGGAGGCGGCAAAGTGGAGAAGTCCGGTTTTCCAAATCTTTCACTGCATGCATTCTATGTCATTGACAATGCAAAGAAGGCAGTGGAGGCTGCATGTCCAGGAGTTGTCTCATGTGCTGATGTATTGGCTTTAGCTGCAAGGGATGCAGTAGTCCTCGTAAGCAAACAGAATCAATAGCATATTTTGTATACGGAAATTAAGAAAAAGTGCAGAGAAGATGGTGGACCGTAATCTAAGCACAAAACTAATTTCGTTGGCTACAACAAAGAACGAGTCATATCACAGTAATCTCTTACTGTTACACAATGGAAAACTAATTTTGTTGCTTAAAACAATTCTTTAACAGCCATAGTCCTCGCGAGAACAACCAAATTAACTAATTCCTAGTTCTCGGAGGCTCCCCCTGGTTCTGATGACATAACCAGAATGAAAACTACATGACAATTAAAGATTCATGTAATCAGTTTTCATTCTCTTATCATTTGACGATTTCTATGATGCAGGCTGGCGGGCCCACTTGGGATGTACCCAAAGGAAGGCAAGATGGGAGAACATCAGTCGCAAGTGAAACGTTACAACTTCCAGCACCCACATTCAACTTATCTCAGCTCCAACAAAGTTTCGCACAAAGAGGCCTAAACTTAGGTGATCTAGTGGCACTTTCAGGTAATGAAATGGAGTTGCCTCCTGATGATATCTAGGATTCTAGTCTACTTCTCACAGATGGATCGACTGAGTGAGCTAACCTTGGTGTCCATGCAGGTGGGCACACACTCGGGGTCTCCCACTGCTCATCATTCCAAAACCGACTGTACAACTTCGATGCGACCCACGACACTGACCCATCAATGAACCCGGCCTTCGCTGCCAGCTTGAAGAAAGTCTGTCCTGCCCACAACAACGCGCAAAATGGTGGGGTCAACATGGATCCTTCACCAACTTCTTTTGACAACACATACTACAAGCTAATTGTTCAAAGAAAGTGCCTGCTTTCTTCAGACCAAGCTTTGCTTACAGCTCCAAGCACCAAAAGTCTCGTTTACAAATTTGCCACTTCCAAGGAAGCTTTCTACGAAGCATTCATTAAGTCCATGATCAAGATGAGCAGCCTAACAGGAGGGCAGGAAGTTCGAAAGAATTGCCGAAAGGTGAATTAACAACCATAAAGATTTATCAAGAAAATCAAGCAAAAGCAATTGCCTTTTGCATCAAATTTATTTCATTCGCCTCCATATCATAAAGTAGTTAGCTTTATTGTACCCAGAAGTTTACAGAGTATATATTTAACAACCAGCACCTGGCCAAGCCCTCTGGTTTTAAACGCTGCTGAGTTTCTAAGGAAACCAAACAAGCCCTTTTACTTTGATTTGAAAAAGAGAAAATTTTCCTGCGAATTCTGATTACTTGTTAGTTTTTCCCCTTGAATTCAATCTATTACAATCGGATTCCAATACTACTATGAAATTGGGGCAAATATTTTCAGAACCAACTTAATTTAGCATGAACTGCTATCCACGAGAGGAAGATTGAAAATCAAGTGAAGAATTAACTGGCAAATAGGCTGAATTAACGCATGAATTCAACGAGATGATGACTGATTATAGGAAAAGCAATTTCAATTTGGAAATGAGTACAATACTTTGATGATTTGAGTGGTAAATCCGTGCTGATCATCGAGGGAATCGCCCAAGTGGTGCAGAGAGAACAGAGTCGTGGTTTATTCACTGTAACCATAGGGTGAGTCATCGGAACCGGCTTTCAGAAAGACCTTCAGAAGTTCCACTATGACTTCCACCAGGAACTGGCTTTGAAAAAGACCATTCACTTGGCTAAAAGAGTTATAAAGAGTGTTGCTCGTACCACATGAAATAATAGAGTCATCTGTCCAAGTGGTGGATATACTGTTGATTTTTTTTTTTTTCCGCCCCCTTTTGGTCAGCCGGAAAAAAAGGGCACTGAAACCGTGAAATCTTCAACCGTTGCGAATTCAATTAATTTTCTCCCCCTCTGCTTCTATGGTGTAAACAGACTAGGCAAATCAATATTTCAGCTCGGTTTTCAGTTGAACTAACTTTGAATTAGGTCATGTTCGTATCATTTTTTATTTGAATTGGCTTCTAATTAGGGGCGAGCAAAAAAATTCGAGACCGAAAAATCGGTCAACTGATTCGATTTTGTTAAAAAAAATTTGGTTTGATTAACCGAACCGAAAAAGTTTTGCAACTTCGATTTCAGTTTCGATTCAACTATTTGAGATTCGGTTAATCGCATGGTTAACCAAAACCAAAACTTCATTTACAAAACAAAAAATTACTGAATTTTATATTAGTCAAGTGTAAATTTTATAATTATTAAAAGATTTGACTAAATACACAATAATATGTAAATTAATATTTGATATCTCAAATAGTTAAATTAAATAAAAAAGGAGTGAAAATTAAAAATTAACAATTTAAATTAACAGTTAAACAGTAACCGAACTGAAAATTCAGTTAACCAAAACGAAAAAATCGGTTAATCGAGTTTTTCAGTTTGATTACCGTTGATATTTTTATCGAACTGAAAAAATAGTAACCTGAAAACTAGGTAACCGAAAGTTTCGATTCACAATTTTTATGGACTGACTTTTTAGTTAACCGACCGAATTTTCGATTAACTAGTTTTGATTATCCCTACTTTTAAGAACTTGATTTTATCCAATAAACGCATCTTATAAGAAAAAATAAGTTACTTCGGATCGACTCCAAATTACCCATTTTGGGCGTGGAAACAATTTGCGGGTACGCGGAATGATTTGCGGACAACGCTAACTTCGCTTAAGCAGCGAGCGTTCTGGACGCACCGCAGTCCAACAGCAGAACACAGTTTCCAGGCTTGCCAGTGTACACCACGACGTTGTTTCTCTCTCCTGCTCACACCTTCGCTTCGTCACCCTCACTCATCAATGGCGCTTGCTCACTGCTTACGATTACTGCCGGCTTTTCCAGAACCCCCCTCTTTCACCAGAACTTCCATGAGGAATTTGTCGTCTTCTCTTCTTAATCCTCCTTCAACCTCGTCGCTCAAATTCGAAACTCGCAATCTCTCTTTCTTCCCGAGCTTCAATCGAGCTTCCTATGGCGGTATAACTCACACTCTTTCCAACTAAGGGCGATATTGCAATTTCGTTCATTTGATGGGCGAATTGGTTTCTGGATTGTTGTGATTTTGGTACTAGCAAGCTAGGTTTTGGTTGCTTGTAATCGAACCTGTCGTGTTGAACTGTTTATGATTTGAATTTGGGATCTTCGTTGTGCTATTGTGAATGGAATTCATGTCTCACTGGATTATTTGCTTTGGGAAAAGTTGATGCTCAAAATTCAAGTAGCCTATTTTGCTATTTCAATTATCAATTAGAATGAAGCACAAATTCCACCATCCTCAGTAAACATTCTGTTTTTTTGGGGACAATCTGTTATTCTTCTTGCAGTTGATTACTTGAAGCTTGATTATGCCTCCCTCTCCCGTTGATTACTTTAAGCTCGATTATGCCTCCCTCTCCCCTCGTCCTCTCAATTTTGGGGCTTATGGAGCTTCTCAGAAGAGATTACTAGGGAACTTTATGTGATGCTCTTTGGATGGCTTTTACTTGAAATGGATGGAACCCCAGATCATTTAGAAATCAGACAAATAGAACTAAGGTAGCCTTAGGCCTATTGAAGTCTACAGTTGTGCTGAAACGGCATTCAAATGTCATTGGGCTTTTGCCAATGAGGATGTGGGATTTGTGGTTTCTTGTCCTGTTTATCTCTGTTTTGACTTGATCTGGGAGCGGGAAGAAGTGTTTGAAGCCTTGGAAGTTGATCATCAAATTTGAATTTTTTAAAAAACAGTGGGGTGATTTTTTTGAAGGTTGTGAGGAAGGCAAGCATTTGTAAATGCATATCTGCAAATAAGTCAATGACGGGAGTAACTAGGAAGCATGAGTTTTCTTACATTAGAGGTGCCAAATGTTTAACCTTTAGATTGTTTTCTTTGTACTTCTATTGGTGTAGATGTTTATTGCTGTTGTTAATAATCAAGGGAAGCTAGTATATTGGATTACGCTGGCTAATATTGCTTAAACTTGATCAATTAGCTTCAATTTGTTTAGAGCACTTGGGTTACCTTAGACCTTGAACTGACTGACAGATTCCTCTATCCAATGTAGATTTCATTTATATTAATTTAAAAGGTTGGCTCCTTACTGTAGCTATTTTGGCATAGAATTTGTGATATGGTGATTTATAAGTAGACTAATATGTTATTGATGGTGAAAGATGCCAGCTTTAATATTGATGAGTCAATGACCTGTTTGTTTCTCAATTATCTTAGACATCTGTTTTGAATCATATAAGGTTTTTGACTAAATGCTTTTTCCAACGTATGTTCCAGTTAAGACTAAGGCTCAGGAATCTGAAGTCAGTGTAGCCGTAGATGCTTTTACTCAATTCAAGCATCTGCTTCTTCCAGTGACAGATCGGAATCCATACCTCTCCGAGGGAACAAGACAGGTATTATAACGAGGTCCGAATTGGGGATATAAGCCTCGCAAATACATGCTTTATGGTTCTTTGTAACATGATCCATAATCATTGCAAATTATGAGGAGCATTGTCCATGATATGATGTATCATCAATTTATCATTTGTTTATCTTGAGCATCACAAATGATATGATGTGCATTCTATTTTGTGATCATAATTATACAATATCTTACTTTTTCTGAGCAAACCTTAGCCTATAGAAGGCGAGATCTCTATTGTGACGTAAACAATGCTAATTATAGTAAAACATACTTCTTAGTGTTGGAACATCAGCTTAAGTTTTTATTGAGTTAGTTCCTTAACTTTGTAACTATTGTGACAGTGAAGTTAATTGTGCAAATCAAACCTCATTTGCCGTTATGATGATACTGTGGAATCTTTAAATGTATGTTGACATAGGCCTGTGCATTCTCCCTGGAATGTCAGCATGCTTGTGTGCAGGGAACATGAGAGATTACAGAACCTTTCCCAACAATTGACAATCGTAGCAATCAAATGTCGATAACAGTGGAGTGGGTGAGGAAATTTAATGTATGGAGCCTTATCCCCTATCTAAGAGGTTGTTTCCGATGGTCTCATGATCCACATAAAAAATATAAAGAAGTTAAAAATATTATAAACTGAATTGAAAAGATATATAGAATAGGCAGTATTAGGAATACTAGAGAATGCTTAGAAAGCACAAAAGATACATGAATAGTACTAGAACTCATTAACACTAGGTGAGCATAGATGATAGACATATCTATGCATGGATGCATAAAAGAACGTCAATGGTGTAGCCAGTAGTATGATGCTCTAACTTTTTATGCTGATAGGTTGCTAATTTTGACTGGATAAAGTCGCTTGTTTGAATGTCATTCAGTTGTTTGCTAATTTCTTGTTAGGCTGCTGCAACTACTGCTGCTTTGGCGAAGAAGTACGGAGCTGACATAACAGTTGTAGGTAAGTGTTCTGAACTCTGTGCACTCTACTGCTAGACGTAGGACCTAATAACAGACTACTTGGGGTGTTATATTCTTGTTTTGTCAGAAATTACTTTTAATGGAAGGTTTCTGGGTGTCTAGATGACCAATCTCTTATGTTCTCTGCAGTTATTGATGACAAGCCAAAAGAGTCACATCCAGAGCATGATACTCAAATTGCCAGCATCCGTTGGCATTTGGCTCAAGGTGTGTGAATTTCTCTCCTGGTTCCACCTTACTAACCCCACTTTTTTTTCTTTTCTGTGTGTTTTTTGGTAGAGCAAGACACTATAGTCAGTGTTCACTGGGAAAAGATCTATAGTTTTTACTTATATTTCGCTGCGTTGTGGTTGATGAGGAGTTGAAATTGAATCATGTACCCTGTGATGCTTGATATAAATTTCTTTAATAAAGGGGAATGTATTGGCTGTGCAGGTGGATCCAATAGTCAGACCCAGCAAGGAATTGTAATTGGCCTAACTTGATGATAAGTAATGTATCTTGACCCGAAGTTGGAAAATTGAACCCCATAATGCATTGGTGACTTTGTCCAGTAATAGGCTTTTGTCTCATTCATATTATGTAGAGCAATGTTTTTATGTCCCCCCCCCCCCCCAAAAAAAAAAGGATGAAAAAAGAGGATGACGAGGATTGGGGCTCGGAGGTTCTATTGTGAAAAGTCAACCAAAATCTGAATAATGGTGTGCTCTGAGGCATCCATTAATGGATAGCCCATTTTTCTTTGATCTGTTCATTGAACTTTCTGAGTAATTGCAGGAGGATTTCAGGAATTCAGACTGCTAGAGAAACTTGGGGAAGGAAGTAAACCCACAGCCATCATCGGTGAAGTTGCTGATGAGCTGGGTTTAGACTTGGTTGTTCTAAGCATGGAAGCCATCCACTCCAAGCATGTCGATGCAAATCTCCTTGCAGAGTTCATTCCTTGCCCTGTATTGCTTTTGCCCTTGTAAGATGACAAAATTTCACAATGGTGCCCTTAATAGCCTGCTTGATCTCATTGAATGAATCTGTTCAGCCGTATGTTCGGCCTGCTTGGGTGTTGTGATCACTTGCAGTATCACAGGGGCATTAGAAGATTGAGCTGGGATTTCAGTATTCTGTTGTATAGAAATCCGGGTAGTAGATGTTTTTCTGTTGTTCAGCTGTTTTTTCAGGTCAATTATTGTACTAACATTAACTTTGCCTGTTAATTTAGCTGCAGTTTCATTAACAGTAAACAGTGGGCCAAATAATGTTCATTTTTCTTGATGGGAAAGTGCACTTCTTGCTAGAAAATGTCATCTGGTCCTTCTGTTCTGGGAGAAACCTGGCTACCCTAGGGCATTGTAAATCACATAATTTTTCTGGTGAGAATGCTTTCGAAGAATGTACCATTGTTTCTGCACACATTTGTTACATGCTTGAAAATTGTGGAAGTTTGTTGCGTTAGGTCTCGATATCCTCTTTTTCATACCCAATCGTGATATGATTTTCGATTGGAGGAAACTATCTGTTTTGATTTTTGGCAGTCTGTTGCATGTACGATTCCCCCTAAATTACATAGAAAGACATGCATCATATGGTAGGATTCAAAACACATCCTAGTGGTCAGCACTTTTATCCTAACATTGATGTCGGGAGTTTGATTCTCACGTACGGCATCCTTTAGGACATGGGTTCTCCCTTCCTCGGTAATCCTAATTTATGTCAAGTATTGGGATTATGCTGTTGGGAGTTTGATTCTCGTATCACGATTACTTCAGGAGTTAGATGTATGAGTGCTCCCTTTCAGGTTAGTCTCTAATGTGAGCCTAGTACTACAACAACAACACCCAGTTTCAATTCTTCTACAGTAGAATTCGAGGAGATTCAGATATCAGTAATCTTATTCTTGCAAGCATTCTTACTAGTAAAAGGATTGATTCCCTAAATGGAGCCTAGTATTATGTGCAATCTCAGTTCGTCCACCAAAAAAGAGTTGGAAAAAAAAATCCGAGATTCTGCAATTCGTTCCTAAGCACTTTTAAGTTGTACTAAAGAGTTTCATGTGATCATATTAACTTTTGTATGAATACATGGAAGCTTCCATGATTTGCATAATTGGACATACAGTGCTAAGAACTTCCTTTTTAAATGTCCTCAGAATACCAGGAAAATCAAACCATTGAATTGGAGGGGGGAAAAAAAGGTAGGAAAGAAACCCATTTTCATACATATTCATGCTAAAGATGATACAGAAGTCCACTTTCTAGCATATATTCTGATACCCTCTTCTCACAAGTCACAGCCTCACCCTAAACCACATATACAATTAGAAGTTCCTATCTATCTTTATTCCTTACTCTGAAGAACAATCTGTGGTCTGATTGGGTAAAGCATCCACACAAAATTAGAAGTGCCCTCATGTATTCATTCCATCGTATAGGATGATGAGAACCGTGGAGAACAACCCCCCAAAAAGGAAGGAATCTCTTTTGATTCTAACTTGTTCAAAAGAGAACTGTTAACTTTTAGGTACCCTAATATTTGATACATTAATTTTTATGACTGATATTTTTAAGCTTATTTTAAGTAAATTCCTTATAATTCAGTCTTGAAATTACAAAAAGACTTTACTATTGTTCTTTTTGTATTTTCCTTTTAAAGCAAAAACCCTAAAAACTATCTTTCCGCTATTAGATAGTTTATTGGTGGTGTTCTGATATACTTAAAAGAAATAAGTTGATTTTTTTAAAAAAAAAATCTAAAAAGGAGAATAGTAAGGGTATTTTTATAATTTCAGAACTAAATTGTAAAGAATTCATAAGTAAGGATACTTAAAAATATACTAAAAATATTAGGATCATAAAAATTAATGTACCAAATATCGAAGTGTATAAAAGTCAACATTTCCCCAAAAGAAAAAGAAAAAAAGAAGGGAATTGAGAAGCATCCATCAAAGTAGAGCCTACACATAACAAGTGGTCTAGCAATTTGTGGTGCCTATATTGGATTTTGTTCAAATGCTTTTACTTGATTTTCTTCTTATGGAAATAAGTGTTTTTATAGCTTGTTTTCAACATTTGCACATAAAATATTGTTGTGCATAATTCAATGTGATGAACTTTAATTCCTGTTGAAATATTTAATTATGCTTGCACTAATGACTATCATATTAGATCAATGATATTGAATCCATAATGTATAATAAGGTGTCAAGTGTTTAACTAGTAAAGCACTAGTGTTGAATGTAACTCATAGTGAATCATATTTTGGACACTCCTACATTTAGAAATGTGCTTCTAGATATGTCTCCTAAGGAATTGAATTAAATATAATTGAGAAAATCCTTGACTGTTTTTATAGTAAATACTTGATGTCTGATATATTGGACATAAGGAAACATTTGACATAATTTGTCACAAATTTTTATTATTTTATAACGTTTCTGAAAATGGAAAGAATACTTTGCTATTAAGTTTGCTATTAACTTGATATAATCTCGTGTCAAGGATTTTTAAATAGTTACCTTCATAACGAATTCATAGGGTTTAGGTAAGGAAATAATATGATAAAGCAAATAAACATTACATGGTCAAATTGATATAGCTGCACCAGCACAATGTAATGAATATAAGCCTTTCCAATTTTATTTTTTATAGCTTTAATGGTATTCTTGATAGTGAGCTCTAAACCTTTTCTTTTATATATATCCATATGTGTGGAAGAAGTCAAAAGATTGATGTTGATGAGACCTAAATTAACATTTTCCCCCTAGTGCTAGCTCAAATCCAAATCTCTAATGAGAATTTTCTAACCACTTTTGCACACTATGATCAATTACTATACGGAAATGATAGAAGCAATCCCTACATCCTTAATCTCATTTTAGTTCTTCTAACAAAAATTATATGATATGGACTAAACGTGAGCTAACTCTGTATATTTTCCTTTAAAAAAGTTTAGCCATAAACCTAAGTTTTCTCTAAAATCATATGCAACAATATTTTTTCGTTATGCTAATCATACCATCAAAAGAGTTCTCAATGTGACACTAAATACAATAAAAAAATCACTTAAAATTACCATTATAGATATTTTGTTGTGTACAATTACATTATTATATGTGATATGTTGATAATATTAGACGATAATTTTTTATCGTTTGATAAATACCAAATATTAATTTGTGATAAAAATCAGTAGTAAACTTCCCACTTTTAAACTTCAATTACATTTGAAACTTCATATTTATCCAATTGGGAGTTTGGACTAGGGTAGAATTCTTCTTGGAGTTGAATACCAAACTCCCAAGAATTTTGTAGGGAAATTTGGAGGGTAGTTTCGTCAACATGACAGAAATCCCGGGGTTCTCCAACAAACAAACAAGCATAGAGAGAGAGAAAGGGAGAGCGAAAACAAACCTCCAAGCCCAGTGTGCGTGGTTTTTAAGAGAGAGAAAACCAAATACCAAAGAGGAGGAAGAAAGAAGAGCTCCCCCCCCCCCCTTCCTACTCTCCTACCTCCGATCGGATCCTGCATTCCACCTAATCTTTGGAAACCCTAATTCAATCACAATCTCTCCTTTTTCTCTCTCCAATTTTGGTTAGATTTTCTGTTTTTTGTAAGGTTTTTTTCTTGATTTGATCGGCTGAGTTAACTCGTCGATAAACAGTAGAGAGAGACTGTTGGGAGAGTTTGTTTCTGAAACCCTAATTTGGAAAACTTGTTTTGCTTTGAATTTGATCGATGGAATCATCACCTATCAACAGCAATCCTCCTTCCTCCAACGCCGCCGCCGCCGCTGTCACTCTCTCTCCTAGGGCCGCTTCGCCTTCGGGTCGACCCGGACCTGTTGCGTCGTCGCCATGGACGCAAATTGTGCGAGGTCCTGAATCGGAGTCCATCGGAGCTCCGGCCGATATTTCTCTGGCGGAGAATCCGCCGGACAGTGGCGATAACAGTGGAGGCAATGCCGGTGGTGGTGGTGGTAAGAAGCCGGCTTGGAATAAGAAGCCGTCGAATGGGTCCGTCGATAGTGGTCCCGGTCCGGTGGTTATCGGCGGCGCTGCCTCTTGGCCTGCTCTGTCTGAGTCCACCAAGTCTTCTCCCAAACCCTCCCCTTCCGCCGATTCTGGATCGCCATCTGCGCCGCCGCCGCCGCCCCCCATTCAGGTTTGGTACTCGACGATGTCTTATTCGAGTTAGGGTTTAGGGTTACGTTTATTTGCTTTGTTTTAATTTAATCGATGCATGTTTTTGTTTATTTGCTTTTTGGTTAATGATGAATAATGAATGAATAGTCGTCAATGTGATGGTGGGTTTTCGGTTGGGGTTTTTGAAACTATATAGGTAACTGGACTTGTATCATCGTCTTCATCGCCATTGCCGTCCCCATCACAGTCGAGTTTAACTTCTCAGAAACCGACTAGTAGTAATGCGAACCACTATCCGACTTCAAACCATGGACGGCCCGCTCGCCAGAAATCAATGAAACGTGATGGTAGTGGTGGGGGGAATGTAAGTGTTCAGGCTAATGGCATCTTTTCTCACCAGCCTGGGGAAGGATCGAATAGTCATAACAGTTCTGTGAAAACTAGTTCTAGTGGTGGTAATGAAAGTTCTGGTAGGGACAACATGCAGAACCATGGTAATAGGGAATCAGGGCCACGGAATGCTAGCGGGGATCATCATCAGCCACGTAGTTCATTCAGGAGGGGCAATGGTGGGCCACATTCTCGTGGAGATGGGTCTCATCAGAATTATGGGGGGAGACGTGGTGGCGACCAGGATCGGGGGAACCATGATTGGAATCATCAGAGGAGTTTTAATGGGAGAGATGCTCCTCCTATGCAGTCTAGAGTTGGGCCGAGGGGCTTTGTGAGAACCCCGCCTGTTTCTGCTCCCTTTGTGCACCCTGCAGGACCTGTACCCATGCGACCTTTTATTAATCCCATGGGGATCCCTGGTAAGATACTTGATGGATTCCAACCTTATCTGATTTTCATGTTAGTGCTTGTCTAATTAATTTCTATGTTGCAGATATGCCTATGATCTATTTTCCTCCAGCTGTGCCTTTTGTTGCACCACTACATCATCCAATGTTCTTTCCTGCACCGGACCCTCAGTTGTTAGCTAAGATAGTGAATCAGATAGATTATTACTTCAGGTATCTTGGAGATATATCAGTACGTTGATTTTGGACATTGTGGTTTTATTTATTTATTGTAATATTTTCCTGTTTCTTCTTGCAGTAATGAGAATCTAATTAAAGACACATATCTCCGCCGGAACATGGATCAAAATGGCTGGGTTCCTGTCACATTAATTGCAAGCTTCAAAAAAGTAAATTCTCTTAACTAAGAGACTCTGGTTAATTTGTTGTTATTCTCAGGGTATTACCTTGACTAATAAGTATCATCACTCTGCCCTGTAGTCAAATTTTGATTATCTGGTTCATTTCTTGACATGAAAAATTTCATCACTTTGCACCTTTTTCAATTCTGAAGTGTCGGAATAGGAATAGAAATTGACTCTGCTTGGAAATGCTCTGTATTGATGGAAGATGCATTATGCTTTTTTATCCCTAAGATGCTTGTTGCTTCATGTTCTGCAATTTTCATGCTTTCGGTGTTTTAGAGTTTATTACACAATGCCTTTTTAACGTTCAGGAGTAATTGGATGTGTTGAGTGCTTGATTACTGTTGAATGGTTCTTAATGCTTTCTAGTTCAGTGTATAGGCTTCATGCCTTGTCCTCTTCTTTTGTTGTGCTTCCGTTTCATGATCACATATCACCATCTTTTAAATGTTAACATTATATTGTCTTTCTTCTTGTCTTATGAAAAGAAGTTTTCTATTATTAATGCACTAGGTTGGTAGCATGGGTTTGTAATATTTTGTCTCAGTTTAAAGTGGGCGATGAGATTTTTTTTATTGAGAATAACTGTGGTGATTTGCTGATTGCCAGTGCTTTGAAAAAGCTGTTTCTGGTAGTTCTGTCTTCGATTAAAGTGCTGCAAATATGGCATCTCTATCCATGGTACTGTATGTACAGCTGATTCCACGGAATATGATGTGTCTATCCATGGTACTGTATTGTACAGCCGATTCCCTGGAATTGTCTCTTAATGTTTAATGTTTGTTTATCATTACCAAAAAGTCGAATTCCTTGGAATAGTCTCTTAAATTTTTTTGCTGAAGAAGCTAGTGAGCAATTGTTGTCATACAAACGTAATCATGAACGAAAATAAGGGACCAAATGTACGATCTTGGAGTCCACTTGTAGTAAAAGGAAAGGGGGTGAGGTCTTACAGAGGGACACCATTGCAGGAATTGGGCAGGAATGGATGTAAATTAACCATCTCCAACTTCATGAGAAGCATAGCAATAGAATTGCATAGTATGGACAGTTGGATCTAAAAACTATCCAACCAAAGCCTTTCACACCATATTTGACAGCGACCACGTCACTCCATAGACTATTTTCTTCACTTTTGTGAGGCTTCATACAACTTACATAGTAGATCTTCATTGGAACCCTCGAGATCTGTGACCTCCCTATATCAGCTTTTGTCATGGACTTTGTAAACAATATATGGTGAATGTTGAGATGTTCATGTATTAATAGATTGATTTAGTGCTTGTAAAAAGGAGAGAGATGATGATGCAGCTTTCTTTCTGATGTCAACTTGCCTGTTGGTTAGTTTAGGCACTTCACATGTCATTAAGGAAGGATGAAAAATAGCCTATATGTACAGTTGCTGTTTTGAGCAAGGATATAAGAATTACTCTGTTTCCCCAGATTCAAAGAAAGTGTGGCGTATTCTGATGGAACCTAGTCTGTCCTTCGCAGAGGATATGTTGGAGCTAGGGCGTGGTTGTTTAGCTGGAAAGCTCGTTCTTCCAAACTCTCTCTTTACACTTATTTTGCTGGGTCAACATGTGGTTTATATAGTTCTCTAGTTGTTTGTTTATTAAAATTAGACATATTCCAAGCTATAGGACATGGATTGGCTTCGTTTGGTGCTAAACACCGTTTTTTGATTAATGATGACATAAGAGGTGTAAAATTAAAGCAAGCCTTCTAACCTGTGGCATCATAATGTAGCACTGCTAGAATTTTGATCGTTCTGATAGAATTCACTAGTCTGCTTACTCATCTTGTTATGTGACTGCTTATAGTTGTGTCCTTTTGGCTGAATAAGGGAGACAGCTTTATTGATGAATGATTATACAATTGGTTTAAATTAAAGCCAGCCGTCTGGCATCCCAATGTAGCATTGGGGAGTTTGATGACTTTTGTGTAATTCATTAGTATGTCTTTACTTTTCACGGTATTTGGTTGCTTGTGGCTTTACCAATTAGGCTGCACGGTGGAGGAGACGCACATGCGGGTCTCAACGGTTTACGTGAGTGTGAAAGCGCTTTAACGAGCGAGATTTGAGGAGACCTCTTTTTTCGTGCTTTTACTGGATTGAGTGCGCTACTTTTTTAGTTTATAGACCAATAGTCTGAGGTATTGACCTATAACCATCCCGAGTCTAAAACTGGGTTAAGGTTAGTTTCCTTGCGGCTGTCCTGCCAGCCCTAAAAATCCCCGACGAGCCCCCCTTCTCCTCGGTCCACAGAGCAAAAATGTAGGGTTGGCGCCAACAGTTCATCACGGAAGAAGGGACTCACTGAGAAAAAAGGACTAATTCGGTCGAACGGAAATTTGGTAAACTTTTCAAACAAGATATAGAATTGAATCTCACGGTTCTACAACAGCAGCGGCTTACCAGCTGCTGAAAGCGGTTCCGGGCAACTCTTCTGTCTCCTGTGGGGCTTGCACTAGAATGAGTTCTGACGTATTTACCGGTTAAGTAGCTTATAAACGCTGCACGCTCCCTAAAGCTAAACCTTTCCTATTACCTTCCTTTCTTCTTCATCATCCGAGCGATCGGACCTTAAAAAAGGGGTATCCTTTCTTCTCTGTTGAATGTCTAGTGAGTGTCTGCACTGTTTCTAAAGTTTAACAGGATTAATTAGATCAGGGATCCTTATTCTGTGGCTGTTCATTGAACCTTACTATACTATGTATTGATTGTGGGAATAGGCATGAGAGGAGCTCGCTAAGGAATGCAGATGACAATAAGTTACCAATAAGGAATGGAGATGCAATAAACTATCTTGTAAGATTTTTCTTTGCATATCATTTCGTGAGTTGCAATTTGCTGAGATCTAGGGTAGAATGGAGTTTCAGTGATAAGGGGGTCCATCTAAAGTTTTAGTAGGTGTATTTATTTTTTATTATTTATGCCCCCCCCCCCCCCCCCCCCCGCGCGGTGGAAAAGGATACATCTTGAGCCAAAACTCTTCACATGAGTTTAACTTGGCGCACCTCTGGACAACATTTCCCAAAGATCTTCAGGAGCATCATAGGAATTAGGAGTCGTAGCTAGTAACAGAATTGCCACAAGATTATATGACAACCAAAGATTCTATCATTTTTGTGGGAGAGTAGAAAACAACAAACTCAACAGGCTAAGTAAACGGATTATTAATGAACAATAGAGCTAAAGAAACTTGAATTTAAATGTTAATCAGCTGAGCTAGGAAAAGTGGGAAAATAAGGTTAGCACATTTTTGAAGAACCCTCGATGGAAAGGGAAGTGTTCTGGATTGAATAGATGGCAGTATGGGTGATGCTCTTCTCTATTTTCTTAGAGTTTTTCTGCCCATAGGCCTATCGCCTCTATGTTTGCTATTTGAAAAAGAAGTTCTTTTGGATTGCCAATTTGCCTCACTACACCTTTCATGTATAACTCTTCTATCCTGCGTACTCCCAAGTCCCAATGTGCCAAGTGCTCTCTTCCAACCATCAGCAAGTCTTCTATTCCCTGAACATTACTTTGGTGACCCTGAAAAGATGTCATATGATATATGCTTTCTTGTGATACTCGGATTATAACCAAAACCTACAGCCTATGATGCTTGGATGCTTTGACTCGGCAAATTGCGTGTCCTACACGTGTTGACATGACATGACACGGGTACAAACACAGGATACAGGTCGGACCTGGCAATGGGCAACTGGGCAAGGCTTGGTCAAAGAAAGCTTCTAGAAGCGTCGACGGCATCTTCTCTATCCTTCAGGTCTTCCTAGGTTTTCTGTCGCTTTCTCCCTCTGTTTGTGCCTCTCTATCTTTTGTTCACTCTCTCTCTGTGTTTCTCTGACTTCATGTGGCTGGAGGTACAGGGAAGCAAAATTTCAGTTTTTTGCTTCACAATGGATGCTGCTAACCTGGTGGGACACGCACCTTTTCTGTCTTTTTTTAATTTGGCGTACGGCTAGGGATCATTTATTAGAACATGTATTTGGGCTGTCATCAAAGTCCAAGACTTTGAAGGCCTTGCTTCACGGAAGCCCAGCTATTTGTATTTGCACTAGTTTCAAATTATTGCAACAACCTAAAATGAACTGAAATTTAAAAAATAAATAAATAAATGATCTCATTTAAAAAAAACAATAAAGAAGTTGTGTCGCTATACCTGTGTCTCATTTTAGGGAAAAGTCCCAATGTCCTAAGGTTTTTTACCAAGGTGAGTCATACACACGGATATGTACCCGTGTCTAACACCCGTACCCGAGTCAAAGCAACAGCACCTACAGCAACTCACATTTATCAGCTTTAGTCCACACATACTACCAAAAAGTTAGTCCATTAACATCAATTGAGAACTTAGAAGTCTCTTATCATACTTTGAAGTGATCAATTAGATGCTGGCTTTACTATCGAGTATCAACCTGCACATATTAAGCTCCATATGTCTTCCCTTGTCAAACCAGCTCTGATATGTTTCATAATTTAACTTTGGTCATCTTCACCCAGAAACGGATTATTGTAGGTCAGTGGTCCAGTTCAGGTCAAGAGCTGCTCTGTGCTTTGATTACTGATCATCATCTTAGCCAAATGTGGAGTTTACTGCCAGTTTACATTAATCCTCATCCATTCACATCCTTCTTCTTTGGGGGGTGGGGAGGGGGAGGGATATTGCCATAATCAGGAGTTTCTTTTTTCTTTTTGGCATTTGTAAAACTGTGTTTGGTTTATAAGAGTAGTCAACTTGTCTTTGAATCAAACGTTATGCTTTCTTGCATATGACATGATTCTTCCAAGCCAAGAAGCTAATAAACATGAATTCGTCCTTATCAAAATAAACATGAATTCATGGTATGAAAGATTTCTCTTCTCTGTATGTTAGAAGATAGTGTCCTTTATCTCTCCACTCTTATTTGCGTTCTTTTTTGCCCCCTCCTTGCATCTAAGAAATTAGAATGGTTTTCATTTTATGCTCTTCTTTATGCATCTTTCATTATTTTCATTAGAGAGAAGCTGGAATTTTTGGGCATATGGTCTTTATTGTAATTCTAATCATTTATAGACTGTATGTTTTATTTTCTTTTTATGGGTAAATTTTGCTGCCTCTGGTCTGCCCTTCTTTATTTTTTGGGTGCATTTCCTCGATTCTTATGTCTTTTGAAGGATAAGTCTATACATGATAAACAATTGTTTTGGAGAATCAATATTTTTTGGGTCCCAATAAAAGCTAGGTTTTGTTCCCCCCCCCCCCCCAAAAAAAAAAAGCTGCTAGGTTTTGTTCAAGTATTGCCCAAATGTGTTTAATATTTTAGGCGAAGCTCACTTTTGGGAAGTGGTTTTTCTTGGTATGGAAAAAGTAAGCACATCAATGTGATATAAGATTAAGAGGGTGTGATGAAGGCGGCATCCATAGACTACCACTAATTACAGCCTAAGTGGAGGTTATATATATTTAGTATTTAGGAAATGAAACCCTGATACTCTCAAACTACAACATTGATGATGCACTGGAGTTTCTTTTCCCCATGATATTCCTCGCAAGGGCTTCCTTGTGGTTGGCAAGTTTGACTTCCCTGAATGCCGCTGAGCTCCGATGAATACCAAAGCAACTATGGGTCGGCCTGGCTTGTTTGAAGAGCAAGCAAACGTGCATTCGAAAAGGAAGTCTGATGGACAACTTTTGGGAAGTGATTTTGACACTGATAATAGCCAAATCCCCCCTGTAACAGGATCATTTTAAGGTGTAATTGGCATAATAATTAGTCCCAAATTTCTTATCCTAAAGGTGATTTTCCAAATGCTAATAGAAGTTGGACTTTCGCCCGTCTGAATTCTTCAGCATTGCTTGAACTCTCGACTAAACTTTTCCTATCAAGGCTTGAAATCTAGTCCATAGCGTTGAAACGCACTGGCGAAGAAGCCTGCTCAGTGAAGGGTTGAACTGATTTGAATTCTTTTTCCTGTAAATATCCAAAGTCTCTTCTTCATCTAATACGCCTCTGGTGCCGAAAAGTTTTGTGAGGATGGTCATTCACCAATTGTCCAAAACTTGAGGTGTTTGTTTAGTTTTCATAGAGTTATGAATTTCTAACTTGCGGGTACGTTAAAGCTTTTAAAAGAAAAATAGTCTTGGATGTTGTACTTTTGTGTACTACTAGTTTTATTAGATTATCTGCTGCTTTTTTGCTCCCTTCGTGAGTCTTCATCTATATACGACATGAGACAGTATCTCTGCCCCTAGGAACCTGCTTAGTTTCAATTATGTGATGGATTTATTAATCTTCCCTTGCCAGTAGTATGCAGCAGTTAATGAATACCAAATGACAAGTTTATGGCATGTAGAAAGCATCATGTAGAACCTGCCTTCTATTGATAGTTCTGTCAACCATTGGGTTGGGGTGAGTACAGTGGTTGTTTAACTTGGACTTTTTTAGTTGTGCAAGTATGTGTGTGGCCTGGTGATAATGCTTCACTAGATGGTTGACATGATTGTTTGAGCTGCCTTTCTTCTTCCAAGACATGGATAAGTCATCAATTTATTGTATGATCATTTGAAACTTGTATGTATTCTGTGTTATTTAGCAGAGATGAAAGAGTCACCACTGGGATTTCTTAGATGGACTAATAGTGCTAGGGCATATGTCCCCCTGCGTCAGCCTTGGCTTCTTTTGTTTTTGAAATATAAATTGCAGATGGGAAATCCGGAGATTGGCATATTAGTTTCCAGAAGTTGTTAGGATCTTAACGATGTCTACAACTGTCGTATGGAGAGTCCTTGTTCATAATGCTGGGGAGCTGCTTGCGAGATCCCATTATTTTCATGATTACAAGAGTGTAAATGGAAGCTCACTGCCTTGTTTTCTTCCTTTGAAGGGCAACTCACAGCTGACATTTTTTTTGGTTGTATTGATGCAATGGATCTATAGGTTGGTTGGGGTAAATGTATTATCAGAGCTTACGACCTTCATTTGTTTTGTTTTCTGGATTTTAGTGAAAGCATTTTGATTACATTCCTAAAATTTAGAATGCGTTGACTACTTGATTGTCTTCATTCCGCGCTGCCTTTCTAAGTTTGTGGGCACCTTTTGGTGTCTTGTTTTTGGTAGCTTCGTTTCAGACATTCTGGACATTTACTCCCCACCCCCAAATACAGACACCCCCCCCCCCCCCCCCGGGCATCCGCTGGGGGCCCCAAAAAAATGAAGTCATAACCACATCTATGTTTAGTATTAAATACTGCCTTGTTAAAGCTCTATTGTTAGTTGTATCCTACTATAAATCTCAGTTCACGTTGTCTCTATGCGTCGCTTGCTATTTCTGTTTGTGCTTTGTACACAAAACTCAATATTAAATTTGAGCTTGGTTTCAGGTTACGCAACTGACAGATAATATTCAACTAATATTGGAGGCTGTGCGGTCTTCCTCTGTTGTTGAAAGCACAGGTTATATGTTTATTATGATTCTTTACTTCATACATGTTCTCTCGTAATTGATATGCTGTGTGTGCTTCATGCCCATGCAGCCCTGTCCCTCCCTAGAGATCTTTTTGGGTTTTTTTTGGACGTGGGGGGGCGCCTGAAGTCCCTTGGAAATGTCAGAGTATTATTGTATAATGAGTGATATATTGATTTTATTGCAGGTGATAAAATTCGGAGACGTGACGATTGGATGAGATGGATAATGCCTCCATCAGTGCAATTCCCAACCACGTCAAGCTTACAGTCTCCTGAATCCCCTACTGTTGCAACTTTATCAGCTAATATTCAAAGTGTCTCGCTGAATGAGAGGACCACTGATGTTAAAGCTGAAGTATTATTGCGATCATCCTCGGGAAATTTGAGAAGCTCATTACCCACTAACAATGATGGGGCAGCGTCAAGTGGGTGCTGATCAACCTCCATTGAGCCACTATTTCATGCGAAAACCATGCTTAATCATCGTGTCTCAGCTGCTGAAGCAATGGAGCATGATGTCCGAATGAGGTACATAAAATCATGAAAACCCAAAAAAAAGGAAAAAGAACCCAAAAAAAAAAGTTGAGAGATACAGCTGAAAAGGAGAATGCCAAGAAAACTTTTTTTTTTTTCTCATTTAAATCTTTTGACCTAGTGGCATATGCTATTTTGGTGGTGTCAGTCTTTACCTTGGTCTATGATGATCACGGTGTTCTGGTATATTTGTTGGGGGATTTTGCTGTCCCCCCCCCCCCCCCTTTGCTCGTCGGCCTGTTTATCATCAATTTTTGGGATTCGTGGTACTTTTGACGATGAGAAGGAATCAATCTGAGATGTCATCTAGCTGAGATCTGTAAATTGTGGTAGATGACGGAAGGAGGTGAGCTCTTGTTGGAAGCCGCTGCCATGCATTGCTCCTGGACTTTATATTTTTCACTTGTTTTTGGTGTCTCTCGTCGCCTATTTATACTTGTGTCATGTCTGGATATGTACCCTGCCGTTAACACTGCAGGGGGGGGTTGCTCTCCGAGCGAGAGAGGAGTCTTTTAGGGTAGGGTATGGTACTTTGGTCTTTCATTTCTTATGGTACTAGCTAAAACAGGCAACTTTGGATGTTTTTGTATAAACGTGGATTGTTTTATTTATTATTTATAAGTAGATTTGTAGTACGATGGTGTGATTGATCTTTGGTTTGATATGGTTGTTTTGCTTATGAGAAGTGCTTCTACACACACCCTGGGGCATCTGATTCTGATCACAAGCAAGATTCCTTAGCATCCGCTTCTTGAGATGAGTTTTTTGGGGCATGCAAATTGGTTTTTCAAGTAGCACAGTTTGCAGTTGCTTTATTACTGCATTCATCTTTGTTTGACTTCACCGATACAAGCAGGTTTCTGGTAAAATGCTGGGTACAAGATGCTCGCTTGATGAACCTTATTCCACCGACTAGTTACCGCTAGTGCTAGCCTCTAGGAAAGCCTGTTCTTTTGAAGTTCTGGCTTAACATCTCGTATTCTTCCAGAACCTTCTAGTTCGTTCCATTTTTTTTCGATACCTTCTAATTCCTGTACTAGCCTATTCCTTCAGTCGTAAACCAAACTTACTTAAACTTCTTTTGGTTCTATCTTACTCAATATGTATCATGTAGTAGCTTATTCCCAAAGCCAAAACAACGGCCATAATTTGCCAAATTGAGGGTACCAACATGGCATTTCCAGATTTCCTGCCATATTCGAGTGAGTACACCCATTGGAAATCAGTTGGGTTGCAACCGTCGGATAATAGGGTGCATCAATATATCAGAAATCAGGCCATCAGAGTCTGAAGAAAACTATTAAAAAAAGAGAGAGAAATTATCTCCTACTTTGGGAACAGCATAGCATAGCATAGCATAGCATAGTATGGTGCTTTTTTTCATGTCCTGGGGTGGCCTGGGGAAAGTTGATGGGTCTCTGACAGCGTACGAGTGTTGTGTGTATGGGTCTGCCCTCCACTCATTTCATAGGACGTACTATCGTTGGCTCTCTCTCCTCTCTTGACCACGCTTTTCTACCTCACACCTTTCCCGTTTTTATAGGACATTTTTGGATATGTAATCTACAGTTGTTTGAAGTGGGAACACTTACGTTTGTTTTGAGGAGAGTTGTGGCAATTTTTATCAGTGTGGGGCAATGAATAACCTATCGATTTGGACCCTCTAATGGAAAAAAATGCCATTTTAAGGGGTTAACAAGTACTTGGCAAACAAACGAACAAACGAACAAACAAACATTCTGGCTTTCTCAACCTTAAAATATAAGAAACCCCTATAAATTATAGTAGTAAAGGGAGCTGCCCAAAATGGCATTTTAAATTTTATTGTTTTTATCAAATTTGAAGGAATTTCCCACAGACAAAAACCAAAAAAAAAAAAAAAGGAGGAATTTGAGCAAATTTTAAAAAAAATAAATGAATAAATAGAGGTTTGCAATTTATAACTTTAGCACTAAATTGAGTGTGGCAATTAACTTTTTGAAAGAGAAACTAAGATTTGAGACACAGAATCTTTCTCCTTTTCTGCATAATGGAGTACGAGTATTTGTGTGAGCAAGATCTTGACACTAATCTCTAGATCAGATCTTCATAATAAAGGTATGATGTTAAAGATTTTTAAAAAAAAAAAAAAAAACAACGAAGTCTTTGGATCTTTTCTTATGACGGTACATTTTTCTCAGTTGTATCATTTTACTACCAATATAATTAAACATAATTTAAGGTGCTAATTTGTAATGAAAGTCAATTAAATATATTTTAACTTGCTAATTTGCTATGAAAGTCAATAAAATAACTATTTGAATTAACTATTTATATTACTTGTCTAAATCAACTGCTTTTAGGGAAAGTATCTAGTAAAATTATCTGTTGCTGAAAAAGATATTTGCTAAAGTTTCCTTTATGCTTGCGTCTCTAATATATTTTCTAATTGAACATGACTTTTTAAAATTTATTGGTCATTTAAGTTTCTTTTCAATAAGAATTAAATTTACATCCTATGGACATCCATCAAATTTTATTTTCTTACTAATTCTGCTTATCAAATATGGCAACAATTTAACTATTTGAACTGTAACTTATGATGTGAGATGATGCAGCATATTTTATTAGGCAACGACTTATGATGCGGTATATGTCTTCATCCTTAAATTTATTTCTCAAGTATTTGCGTAGTGATGAATAATGATACGTACCTTTGAGTCATATATATATATATTGAAAATATCTTGCGGAACGCTCCTTAGAGTTCTAACATGTTCTATATTTGTTTTACATTAAATTTATAATCATTATAACAAGTTGTTCTATTATATATAAATTCAAACATAATCGACGATGGGACGATGAATTATAAAGTTATTTTATTATAATCCATTGCAAGTACTTAAGTTGAAATATACGATTATCTTCCCTGATAAAAAATTGTTGGCTGCATAGAAATACCCAATGGCCAATACCCTCCCTCCCCCCCCCCCCCCCCAAACAACAAAAAAAAAATCTATCCTTTTGTTTTTCCTTCTTCTAGGGCAGCAGTTTTGTGGAGGGCTAATAATTAGTTGTAGAAAGAAAACGTGGGTAGCATTTTAGGGTTGAGGGTATTTGAGTTGAAGAGAATACCAAGCTAGAGAGAGGGCTGTGGAGTACGGTGGGTGGGTGGGTGGGGCATGACTAGATGAGTTTTGTGAATCCAGGATTTTTCTGTCAAAGGAAAGGGAATGATTGCGCACAGAGGAGAGAAAGAGAGAGAGAGAGGAAGTGGTTTGCCCAATAAAAGAGAAAGGTGAATCCATGGAAGTGACCCCCGTAGCATGTGTTTGCCCTTTGAACAATTTGGAGTGCCCATCAATCACCAATCAATCTTCACATATTGAAATAATTGCCAAATTCCCAATTTATTGTTCACATTTTATGTTTGTGGTAGATTTGTATTTCATTTCCTTTGTCGTATCTTCATTTTATGCTTTTCATTAGCTTCAAAAATTAACCGAAATTTTATAAATCATATTGAACCGTGAAGGGTAAATTATTTTTTTTTTTAAAGAAAGATAAGAATACAATTTAAGTTGTGTTTTTTTCAAAGATTCTTCTTAAACTATTCTCATAGAAAGGATATAAAAAAAAATCCTATGCAGAACCTCATTTCACACTACCGTGAAGAGTAAATCATTGTAGGATCGATTAAGAGTTCTTTTAAGGACAACAAACATTTATATCGTAACTTGTAATTAAGTAATCTCCATACCATAAGTCATAATCTGGAGCAAGAAATTTAGTTTCTTCAACTTCTTTGTCTACTTTCAGGACAAATAAATTTAGTTCAATTCAAATAAGTCAAAATAAATATTGTAGATGCTTTTATAGCTAGTAAATTTTCATAATGTGAAAATAATATGTATTTCATTCATAATGTGAAAAAAAAAAGTATTTCATATTTTTTTTTAGTGGAGAATTGATTCTATGGTAAGAACATCTTTTTTAAAAAAAAAACAAAAGAAAGAAGAACAGAGCTAGACATGATCATCTTTTTTTTTTTTTTTAACAAAAGAAAAAAGAACAGAGCTAGACACTATCATGGGGTTTGAATGTTTGATCATAAATAGATGTATATAAGGTTTGTTCTTTTCAATTTATCATAAATAGTTTATTATTAATGAGCCTTAATGAGCGCTGATCAATGCTGTGTGTACCGATCAGTGCTAATGAGCGTTTATCAGTTTATCAATACTGAAATTGTAAGTGAAAAATGTGAGTAAGTACCGATGAGTGTTGATTAATGCTGATGAGTGTTGATCAGTGCTGGATGTTAATGATAAGTACTTATGATAAGTTGAAAAGAATAAACTCTTAACTGAAACAAGTTATGACACTTTTTTTCCCAACTTATTATAAGTATTTATCATTAATATTGACCATTGATAGCGTTGATAAGCACTGATTATGTCTGTTTTTTCAATAATTAGTTGCCAAAGGTAAGATATAGGTTCAAAAAAAATTCCTCAACATACAACAAAGTCCAATTAAGTAAAATAACCAATAGAGTCATAAATAACTAATTAAATGGAGACAATGTAGCAAACTACAATACAATACGCCAAAGATCGATGCCTGGTGTCTTGCTGTCTCCACCCTTGCGTCACAAGAATATCACCAAGAAATGCATCCTCCAAAAGGTCATTGAGCTCGCAAGTTTAGAAAAAATATGTCTTTAAAGAGAACTTGCATCGACCATCTGATTAACGAAGTTTGTTTTCAGTCTAAGTAGCTCCTAACCACAAGAGGATGAGACGACGGTAATAAGCGATGACTGTTATTTTTTCACCATTAATATGTTTCAAAAAAGTAAAAAAAAAATACAATGACTAATTTAATCAAGCAAACCAACATCCAATGGCTTGTGGCAACTAAAAATGATGATTATACACTTGGGAAATTCCTAATTACAAGTACTACTACTCACAATTATGACAACCTTGAAAGATGGATGAAAAATAAGGGAATCCCTGAAGCATGCATTATTGAAGGGAAGGCAGAGCAGGACACATAAATTCAGACAGAGAGAGAGAGAGTCTGTGTGTGGCGGCATGCAGAAGAAGAAGCCATTTAAAATCTTCATTTTTTTAAAAAAAAAAAAACTTGAATTTCTGTCCTGTAATTTCTGGTTGATACTTGATACAAGCCTCTCTGTGCCCGCTTCCCAACACCTCTATTCTACAACTGTTAAAAGAAGGAAAAAAAATCTGGACACTGCAGGCAAAGCAGTCATTTCTTTCAAAACCTTGCATTTGCCTCATTTATTTAATGGAATCCACTCCACATTTATTAGTTTCTTCACTCAACAAGTGTCCCAACCCCAATGCATTTTCCCTTCCCCTTCTGTCTTTCTTTCTTCACTGGTTTTGTTTCTGCTTTTTGGGGCAAGTTGGATTTTTTGGGAACAATTTCTTTGGAATGGTCAACATGTCACTTTTTTTTGTTTTTTTTTTTTTTTGGGGGGGGGGGGGAATGCATGTGTTATCTTAATTTGTTTCTTTTGTTGGGTTTTCAAGAGGGTGTGGAGCACAAAAGCTTGATTGTTGATGTGTCTCCTGTTGAAATTAGTGGTAAGTAACTATGGATAGTTAGATATGCCGTATATTATAGTATGCAGTTACAAACGGTAAATAATTGTAAATATATATGTAAATGATTGGAAGCGGTAAGTCAGCAACTAATTAAAAAGCGTAAAGTTTTGAGATATCTGTTTAAGGGCCTTTTCTTTGTTGGTAAATTGAGGTTAGTAAAATGGTGAAATTGGCTGAGGCAGCTTTAAGTGTTAAAGTAGGCGGCGGCACAAGTGGCGACGGCACTATTGGCAGCGAGCCGACGACTGGGCAAAGAGTGAGAGAGACAGAGAGAGAGGGGTACAGCTTATCGTTTCACACACACATAACAAAAATCAAGCACAAGCAGGAGTTCACTGTCTGCTAGTTGCTACCCTAGGCTACTTCCGAGCACTGCATTTAGACTAGCAAATAACATTATTTCTTACAAAATTTTAAATCTAGTCGAAATTAAAAGTTTTGCAGCAAACATTGAATATTATTGCTCATATTTTCATATATAAAGTTTTTAAGGTAAAATCATTCTACACAACATTCAATGAAAGACAAAGTTAAAAAGACATGGCCCCACTTGATGTTATCTTCCAATATGCAACTTCTTATGTAAAGGACTTCCAATTAAGTGACAGTACCGTATTAAATGGCATCATTGATGTCTTAGAGGTATTTGACAAGAAATTTTTTGATTTTTTCCTAGGCTCAAAAAAAAATCTATGGATCAAAATTAGCTGTTTTAGATAGACAAATTTTACGAATTTTTTAGAATAGCCTTTTGAAGAATTCGATTTTTGTTTCCCGCCTTTCTAGAAATAAATAATTTCAACAAATAGTTTTTCTTCAAATAGTTAATATAAATAATTTATTCAAGCGACTAACAATTAATAGCTAATACAAATAACTAGTGTTGTTTATTATTTGGTCCAAATTCGGATCGGACCGAAGACCGACCTGGATTGGGCCGAATGAAATCGGTCCGGTCCATGGTCCAGAATTTTTTTATTCTGTCTTTGGTTCGGTCCCGGACCGAGGACCGCATAAAAAAAATTGAAAACTGGCTTTTTACTTGTTCACTTTCAACTTTCTTTTACAACTTGTAATTTCTCAAATCTTCAAGAGTATTTTTTTTTTTTTATGGTGTAATATGTTGAAATGGTGCACGTTGAAATAAATATAAGATGTTCATATCGTTAAAACGTATGTCTTTGATGTTATCAAGTTCTAAATTTTGCTGGCATGATAATTCGGTCCGGTTCGATCCCGGTCCGATCCATAACTTCTCTCTTATTCGATATTCGATCTGACCTGATCTAATCTAATTCGATCAGAAGTTAAATCAATGAACACCTCTATAAATTACTAATAACTAGTAACTATTTATCAAATAAGACCATTACTTCAATAACCTATGTTTGCACAACAAGGATAGCAGCGAGTAGGATATCCCCACCACAAAGTAAAGTCACAAAAGCCAAAAACTCGCTCTTTTTATTGTTCATGGTGGACGTGAGTGATCATGCAGAAGGCACGTGCGTGTAATGAAGATGATGACAAACATAGACCAGTACTACAATTCCCCCCCCCCCGCCCCCAAAAAAACTTTTCTTTTCTCTGTTATAAACATCTGAGGTCTTGTGTGTGTGTGTCTCTCTCTCTCTGTTTCTCCTCTCATCACTCTCTTCCTCCGCTCTGCAGTATCACTCATACGCACAGTATTAAAGGGTACTTCCCACACCTCCATTTTCCCTGCTCTTTCAAATGTTTCCATCATCCATGTCTAAAGAGTATGCATCATTAGTCTCTTCATCATCTTCTTCATCTTCATCATCATCATCTTCATCTTATTCTTCTTCTTCAACCCCGTCTACCTTCTCCCCTGCGTCATCCCCTTCTTTGTCTCTCCTACAACACCCTAGAACCATGGAAGAAGTTTGGAAGGATATCACCATAACTTCCCTTCCCAACACCCCAATTCCCCACCCCTACAACACCCACCACCCAAATCCCACCTCAAACTCAAATTTCAGGGGAATGATTCTTCAAGATTTCCTCAATAGCCGTGACCCACCAAACAGAGTACCCAATTCTTCCATCTATGGCGGCCCTCCGCCGCCACCCACCACCGCTCTCAGACTGAATTCCGGCCCCGAGTTCCAATTTCTTGACGTTAACAATCAGCGTGGACAATTACAGAGCAACCCAGTTGCTAATTTTGGTGGGTTAGGAACAGGGGAAGGTACTTTTGATGCTCTGGCTTCATCCTCTGTTTTGAATCCATTTGGTGTGGCTTCTGGGAAGGAGCAATTCCCTGAAATTGAAGAGAATGGAACTGTTGATCGCAGGCGTAAAAGGATGATTAAGAACAGAGAATCTGCTGCTCGATCTAGGGCTCGAAAACAGGTTCAATTTTTTCTCCAATTCAATTTGCCCTCTTTCAGTTTTGCTATGGGTTGCTCTGTTTTTTATGTATTGTTTTATGGGTTCATGAATCAGGCTTATATTACTGAGCTTCAACATGAGGTTAACCATTTACAAGCTGAGAATGACAGGCTAAGGAAACAGCTACATCAGATTCAGGTAAGTTGGGCAGGAATTTAATTTAATTTAATTTAATTTAATGTTTTTTTTTGGGTTCTTTAAAGGCACTTTTTTTTGGGGGGGGGGGGGTGTCAGCAAATGTTACTAATTTTATGGTACTACTCGACATTGGGGGTTTCATCAAATGTTCTCCCTATAAGCTCCAATCTATATATATATATATATATATATATATATATATATATATATATATATATATTCCACAGAGTCCTGGATAATTGTACATGGATATATGTTGTGTTAATGTACCAAAAATAGATGCATGCCATATTTCTTTAAAGTGATCTGTACTGTTGTTTCTTTACTGGGTTTCTAAAAACAAATTAAGCCAAGCATGTTGTAAGATAGATCCAGAAAACTGTACATTCAGAACTTTTGCCCATTAAAGCATACAATAATGTTCATAAAAATGCCATATTTTAGTGAGCATTACTATACATATTTTCATGAACAAGGTAATAATTCTCGGTGTTAAGAGGGGATTAATTAATTGAGTAGGATAAATAATTCCATCATCATCCTAGATTATGAGTTTAAATTGATATTAGGAGGATCACACTAGAGAATTTTACGCATGCACATAAGAATAATAGGTCTTTTGTTGAACTCTGATTTAAATGTTGACATTTGTTTCAGTTTCTCATTCTCGTAGGGAGAATAAAATCCCAGTAGCAAGGTTGAGGGTTGATATTGAAGGCAGTGAAGGGTACTTGAGACTTTGGCTCTGTTCTACTTGACTTATATTTGACAGAATAAGTTCAAATAAGCTCATTTTAAAATCAGCAAATAGGTTTAGTTCAAAATAAGTTTAGGCAAAATAAGTCGAAATGACGGGTCCCAATTGTCTTGTCTCTTTCTATGACACCATTCTTTTCTCTTGACTCCCTGCAATTGTAGATTCCAATCTAATGTCTTTTTTGAAATTTTATCATTGCATAAGTTTGTACGAGTCAAATCATTTCAACTTAAAGTGTCATTGATATTCAATTGAACTCTATAAACTGCAAGTATCAGAAAAGATTGGTCATCAAGAAACAACTTACAGTATTATTTTACATGCTAAACATTAGGTGTAAGAGTTAGGGCTTTTTTTTTTCAATTCATTATAAATACTAAAAAGGGTAGCCCGGCACACAAGCATCCCGCGTTCACGCAGGATCCGGGGAAGGGCCGCACCCCAAGGGGTGAATTGTAGGCAGCCTAACCTGATTTTGTCAGTGGCTTTTTTTTTTCAATTCATTATAAATACTCATCATCAATATTTAGCATTGATCAACACAAATTAACACTGATTAGCACTTACTCGTACTACTCAAAATTTCAACAACACTCATTAATATTTATGAGCACTGATCAACAATAAATTACTTATAATACGTGGAGGAGAACAGATCCTTAAAGAACATTGAAAATTTGACTTACAAAGCAAAGATTTTAGATTTTTGCAAGTCGGTCTTTAAACCCAGCTCAAATCTAAGTTAAAATCATAGCATATGGCATAAAATCATATCAATTCAGAGTCTCTGAACAAATTTAAAATATCTAAAGTATTTTTACAATAGACATAAATACGAATTCAACTCGATTGTCAGCTCTTTCCTGGCTAGCTCAGCCTAATATTATTGGTATCTTTCTAGCTGACATGTATGTTTGTGCATGTATTTGAATGAGTAGGTATATGCAGCCCCAGTAGCTCATCAGCTTCCAAAAAAGCACGGCCTGCGTCGAACATCAACGGCTCCATTTTGAGGAGATGGATGTGGACAGAGAAATTCAGAGTTCAAAGACATGTTTTGAATTTTGCTAGCGATGATGTTTTTTGGTTTTTATTAATGGGGTTTTTTTTGGTGGGGGGGGGGGGGGGGGGGGGGGAGGAGATGATGATACTGATTAGCTAATTAATTAGTGGTGATTATTGACAACTATGTGAGTATTATTCTTCTCCCTCGCCTCCCCTCTTTACATAGTAATGAATCTAGAAACTAGAGATGATTAAGGTTTTCGGGGACCTCGTTTCCCGAAAAAGAGGAAATGGTGGAATCGGTTTCGGTTTAGATTCTCAAAAGAATATGCAGAACCGGAATGTATAAATGCTTTAGAGGGAGAAAAATAATTTTTTTTAGTACCCTTTCTTTTGTTTCTCAATTCTTGTTCGGTTTGATTTTTTTCTCTATAAAAATGACTCTTTAAGTAGTGAATTTAATGCAATATTAGTTAATTTTTTTTTAATATGAATAGAATAATGAATGATTATATTTTTCTAGTAATTGAGATAAAAAAAGATACAAAATCAATAAATTAGCTTTCTTTTTGGTGTAAGGATAGGAGATAAAGATCAGATACACTCTCTCTCACTCTAAATAAATACTCACATTGGGACTTGTTTGAGCGGTTTTGATTTCGGTTTCCAATTGTTTCGATGAGTATTCAGAACTGTTCACCCCTATTATTAATTTATAGTGGATAATCAACGGAGTTTATTGTAGAAATTTTAAGACAATTTGAAATAAACACACGGGTTTTTCTTTTTTGTTTTTTGGGGTGCAAAACGCAAGTATGTTCCACAAAGACTAGAAGGGAGTTGTTGAAACATACACTGGGGCAGATGTGGGCTTTTTTTCTGGGTTGTTATTAAGCCAAAAAGACTAGATTAAGACATAACTAAAAGAAGTTTTGTATGAGATCATCTCACATAAGATATATCATCAAACAGATACTTTTATGGTGACTTTTAATAATAGATTGGAGTGCCTAATAATTTATTTAGGGGTGATAACAAAAGTTACTGTCAGATAAATTATTAGTTGCCTTTGAATTAAACGGTCATTCCAAAACCTATTATTAATTATTACAAGACGTCAAAAAGAGTCACCTCATAATATTCTACCTCACAATAATTATTATGTGAGATAGTCGCATTCAAAAATTGTATAGCAAAAAATCACCAAACAAAACCAATATATAATACCAAAACCACAGATGAGACTTGCCATACCCATCCTTCTCCTTTTCCCTCAACAATTAATATCAATAACAACTCTAAATGTGGATCCCATTTTCATACAATTTCAGGAGATCCTAATATATACAGTTTTAACTTTGCTGATATCTCTGTCGATATAGAGACTGATTTAAAAGATGTACAAAAAAAAATATTTTCTTTTGATAAACAAAACATAAAATAGACCTCTGCAGTACAAGTAAAAAAAGATCAAAATTTAAGGGTAGATATAAACTTTCGAGACTGATAATTATATAAATGTGAAAAATATTGCAAAATTTTATGAGAAAAAGTTTTTAATAATTATACTCATAAAAATTAGTTGTTTTATCAAAAACAACTGAAAACTAGACATTGTTAGACAACATTTCTACAGAATGTCACTGAGCACTTTGCGATCACTAATGCATTCCACTCGCCGCTTATCTACAATCAAAGGGAGTTGCTTTGATTTGCTCTCTTACATTCTTACTAGGAAATCAATTACCATCATGTTTTTGATGGTACATCTTGAAGAGATCGAAATCTATTGACCTTTTCCATATCAAATTCAAGGTACTATTAATATTGGCCTTTTCTATCAAAATCTCCACAAAATAAGTTTTTGCTTATCTTTCCTTAAGGCTCTGTTTGACCCTTAGAAAATTTGGTGGACAGAAAAGTTGAAGGAAAAAAAATGTGAAGGAAAAAAAATAGAGAGAAAATGAGTTTTTTTCTCTTGCTTGGATTGAGGAAAAAAATATAAGAATTTCGATGAAAAATTTGAATGTTGATGAGCTACTTAAATCATATTGATGTCATCTAAGTGATGTGAGATTGGAGGAGATTGGGAAATTTTCTCAAACTTTTCTCACAATTTTATGAGGAAAATTATATCACTTGTTTCTAGCAAATTTTTCACCTAACTTTCCTCCATATTTTTTTTTTTTTTGGGTGATTTTCTCTAAGCCAAGCATGAGAAAAAAAGTAACTTTCTTAATTTTTTTTTTCTTTCCATCAAATTTTTCAAGGTCCAAAAAAAGCCTAAGAGTTGGTTGACAAGACAATGATATCTTCTTTTTCAGCTTTAGTTTTCATGTCTTAACTGTTGTATTATGTTCATCTAATAATGATTTGAGCCTCGAACATTCTTCGATAATTCTTAAAAAATGATGGGTACTCCCTTTAAAATTTTTGTATTTGAATTTAAAGAGAAATTAACTTGTAACTTTGAATTATGAGGAACTAATTAATTAATTATCTTGCCAATAGTTATGATGGATCTTACTCAAGGTGTATGACCATAAATTGAGTTACTTTTTTCTTTAAACAAAAAAGAAAAGAAGAAAAGGGAAAAAGGTTATAGTGCAAACTCTAAATAAAATAAGATATTTGAATTTTATGTCTTTAAAAAGAGGAATAGGAGAATATTAGTCGACTGTATATAGTCTAAAGGATTATTAAACCACTTGATAGAAGGTTACTGTATCTTTTATATTTTAGTTTTATCCAAACTTGACATTACAACAAGTAAACATGTACTAGATTAGTATTCAAATTTGTCAATTTTTTTAACCAATTCATCAAAGAGATTAACAACTAATACGAGCATAATCTAATTAAAGCGACTCAAATCTTGCCCAACTTAATATTTTATCAAGCTGAATTAAGCACTTGATTGTCGTTTCAGATCCCGCGTAAAGATAGATAATATAACTGGAACGCATCGCCAACATCCGTTGTCGTCCAGCGGTTAGGATGTCTGGCTTTCACCCAGGAGACCCGGGTTCGATTCCCGGCAACGGAAGTACTCTTTTACCAATTGTTTAAATTTTTATTCATTTTTGGTTCTTTGGATTAGAATTAGCCAAAAAAAAAAAAAAAAAACCCTCCAAGTGGCCCTCAACATCTCTTTATACGTCTCAAGGGAAGAGAGGCTATACATAAGGCGTTTGCCATTACATTTATGGGTTGCATTCATCAAAATCGAAACACGAAGAATCTCGAAGAAAAGAGTGCATATAAATGACAGAAGTTGATTCAACTTCCACACCACTCAAAACTAAGCCTTAAAAACAAGGCTCAAGAAGCAAACTAACTAAATTACTTATAGCTATACTACATGGAAAGAAGAATGTACCAAATGGCTATTTCTTCAGTCAAGTAACCTTGAGGCAGCTTGTCATCTTCCACCAAAAACCGGCATATTGGGCACGTTTTACGACGTGCATGAAACCACCTATCGACACACGATGAGTGGAAGTTGTGGTGGCAAGGAAGAACCCTAATTTCCTCGCCTTTCTTAGCTAGCTTTGACAAGCACACACAGCATAAATCCTCCTCTTTGGTATCCAACCCACTTGCACTTAGCTTATTTTCGGCTTCTTTGAACTTTCCTAAACCCATGAAATTGAAGATCAAGCACATCATGTCCTCCATAGCTATCTTGTTTCTTAGGAAACTACTCTCTTTTGGAGACTTCATTGGGTTGTCTTTGGCCTTTTGATGGAAGGCAGCATAGACTGTCTTGTTGCTGAAGTTCATTTTGCTTGGTTTGTAAGGGTTTTTAAGGTTGAAGTGTCCAACATAAATTGGTTGTACCTAAACAGAGGAGCTTTCCTTTTCATTTGTGTTATATTTTAAAAACCAAACCTTGATAATTAGTAAGCATCGACACTTGATTAGGAGATGAGAGTATAGTTATTAGATAGCTTAACTACAAAATCTTGGTAGTAGGTACTGTAGATTAAAGTTAAATTGTCACAAAATAAGCAAGGACGAATTGTTTTTATAGACAATTTAATCGTTATTAGGTTGGTGTAGACATGGACCATCCAACTAAAACGCTATGGAGTTTGACCCTCTCACTCAAGATCCATTGGCCGTTAACTGTTGAGGAGCCCGACTCACTCATTTTCCGAAAGGAGAAGTCTAGAGAGGAATTTATGGTTTGTGACAATTGAAAAATAGTACAACAGCAGCTTTCAGTGTGAATTTTGTTTACATAGGATTCAGGAAGACCCAAATATAAGCGATATTACTTTTACAGGTATCACTATCTATAAAGAGGCCGATTCCAACAAAGTCACAGAAGATTTGAGAAAACATTTAAAATTGAAAATCTTTTGACACAAAAGGAAGCGGAACTAAAAAAACACAAAATAACTAGCAAGTCATAACAAAACAAAAAAAATAAAAAAATAATAAAAATCCAAGAACTTCTCCAACAAAAATGTCAAACCACATTTGAGAGATCAATGCTTGGCTATAGTCTCAGACACTTCATGGAGATCTTCACCACCTTGTTTCGCGAAATGCCGAGACAGAGAGCCAAGAATGCCCAAGGCCGAATGTGAAACCTAGTTGTAGGATACGCGGCATTCTTTCGCCAATCCGGCTGGTGAGAAATGGCAAGACACGGAAAACATTTTTTAGCAATTCAGTAATACTCTGCGAATGATATTAGGGACTGAACAGAACAAGTTCCACGACGTCAATACTTGCTGAACTCCAAAGCACATTCTTTTACTACTGTATTCTTTCGTGACGCAATACCCATCTACGATGTCGCATGCAGAAATAAAAGAACGTGGAAAGTAATGGGGCAGGTAGCAAGAGACATCAACTACCCTTCGAGCTTCAAATATCATCTACAAATCCGTAATATAGAAGCGCTGATTAAAGCAACAAGAGCCGCGATGACATTAAAGTAGCTCAATTTTAACTACAATCCAATCCATGCAGACGCAGATACAGATACACACCGTTTTGCACAGGTTCATATAAAAGTCACAAACTTTTTTTTGTGTTTTTTTGGGGTTTTTTTTTGGGGGGGGGGGGGAGGGGGCGCATAGTCTTGACATGATTCAAGTATGCGTGCGAGCGCTCCACTGGGTCTAAAGTATCCTCTGATGAAGATGAAGATATTACTCAAATGCCCACTGGTTCTCCCTTCGGACCTCTTCCTCTTCTTCTGGGGTGAAGTCGTTCTTGATGTTAAAGGTCTTTCTTATCTCTTCCGGTGTCTTGCCTTTAATCATGTCCGCCACAGTCTGGCAAGTCAAGTCCAGCAGGCTCTTAATGTTCAGATAGTTGGCAGCCTGTTACAAACACCAAGTGCATCAGCCACAACTCACAATGGCTACCCCTTCTTGTAGTTGTAATTATGGTAGCATTGACGATAAATTTAATGACACCTAACAAGACTCTCACATGCAAATAACAAATAAAGCAAAGACATGCAAAGGACAGTACATCAATAAGATTCTACTGGCCGACTTGTGCAGCGCAGTTGGTTCTCTCACAATAAGTAGCATAATGACCAACTAACAGTACAGACATTCAGCGTGGGGCTTTTCTTCCTAACACCCCACACATACAGATGGTTGTCCATAAGAAATGGCAGCAAGAAATCAGCAATTTAGAGGGTATCTACTTCTACCAGGGTGGAAGCTCAATGCAAAAACAGGCATGCCATAGCTGGAGTGAGTGCTGCTGTTAAATTAGCATGCAGGCAAACTCGGATGAAAGTCACCTGCATGGTTTCTTCCCCTGTGCACAGAATTGAATAGGCCAACTTCAAACAAGACATAGAGACCATGAGCTTAGGTTAATTCAAAACATTATACGAGCGAAGAATTATATCCTGAACAACATTTATCAAAGCCTTAGTATCACATCCTGAACAACGGTTATTAAAAGCTCGCAAAAACTAAGCCATATCTAGAAGACCAATAGACACAATCATCCCTGAGCTCACATACGGACCCACAAGATACATAATTAACAAGGCAACCATTAACTTACAGGCCAACAATGATTTTTCAACTGTCCTGCTACCCACAAAAATCAAAGTAAACACATACATCCATATCCAAATTGCAGCTACCAAGTTCATAGTATAAATACTAAACAGCCTAAATAACCGAAGAACAACCCAAAATTAGACACCCATCGTAAACAACAATCACGACCCAGAAGTCACAAGGAAAATCGTCCAAACAAATAAAAGAGAAGCCAAGAGCACGCCCTCTTTGCTCTTACACATGGAAACAGGCAACGAAACAAGATAATCAGACCATTATCCAAGCAAATACCCGATCGAAAAGCAATCAGAGTGCCGAGTAGTTAATTTTATCCGTTTCTCAATTCAATTGTGAATAGAAATTATGAAACAGCCAGCAGCAGGTAAGTTGACGGACGGTTAGGATTATATGATTCGAAGGCAGACATCCCTTCGTTATTTTCAGCCCGCCAATTCCTTAATTTCTATTCTAATAAGTTAAAAAAAAAAAAAAACCTGAAAATTTCTTAGTTTTAATTCTCTCAACAACACCGATGGAAACTATCGACAGTTCCTGCAAAAGATAAACAAAACTGGAAGAAATTCCTTAGTTCTAATCCTAATTAGCCAAAACAACTGAAAATTTTCAGAAAGCTTCAATGTTGATCCCAACCTGTTATTCGGATCCAATTTTCTCACAACTTCACTCAGTCTTCAAAGTTCAACACCAAATTCAACTATCCAGTGAATTTTCCCAAGTTTCCACTCTAGTCAGCCAAAACAACCGCAAAACTTCAGAGAAATTCAACCCTGCTCCCAACCTATTATTCAGATCCAATTCAACAAAATTTAAAACAGTTTTCAAACTCCAACACCGAATTCAGCCATCACGTAAAAAAAAAAAAAAAAAAAAAAAAAAAAAAAAAAACCCTCACAAATCAGAAAGAAATAGCGATAAAGAGCGGACGAAACATACGAGGATGAGATCGAAGAGCGTAGCCTGATCGACTTTAACGAATTCAGCATCCCAGCTCTTGAGTTCCTCATCAACCTGACGATCATCAGTCTTGGGCGAATCGACGTGCTTCTTGCAATACTCAATGACCTTGGCGAGGATCTTGCTGGTAACATTAGGCAAAGGAATCACACTATCAGCGCAATCGTCTTCGACCATATGCTTGATCGTCTGCGACTCCAACGCTACCGCTTCGTCCACCTCGAAAGTCTCTCCGTCGGAGCTTCTGAGGGTGATCTTCTTGGTTGACGCCATCACTCTCTCTTTCTCTCGAAATTGAAGAATCTGAAATCGAAGCCCTAACCCTAGGAGAGAGAATTTGTTCAGAAGAGAAGACAACTGTTCTGAAGGATTAGGGATGGGTTTATTTTTATATTGGGACGATAATCTTTAGTCCGAGTGGAGATTGGGGAAGACAAGAAGAAAATTCTGGAACCCGGAAAGTTTGATTTTTGGGACTCTCCTTTCATTAATATAATTTATAAATAATCACATTGATTAATTACGCCAATCTTTGATCCCAAAAAAAATATTATTGGGCCAATTTATTTCAGGATGCTCCCATGGACCATCACACTTTTACTAATAATAATTTAGGGACCATCTTGATTTCTTTTTTGTTTTTAGGTAATATATATTATATACATCTGGGAGTATATACTTCTAGATCCACATGGCAAAATAATCACAACGTGGCAAGCAAAAAGGAAAAATAAAATAAAATAAAACCAACCTGAAACAGACTCATGATATTTGATGAAAACTGCTTGAATTCAACCCCCTCTCTCTTCCTCCTATTTCCCTATTCCTAACAATTCTCTAGTAACCATATATGATTCTACTAGCATAGAAATTCGACATTGACGATGAACAAAATTGCCAAAAATGTGCCAAACCATCCATTCTCTGCTCATGAATGGAGGAAATGCTTCAAGAAAAGTGAAGAACCTACTATTGTTACTCGAAGCTTCATGAATAATCTACCCAAACGAATAGAGCAGCAAATAAAAATAGGTGATACATAACTATGCTATATATACATTTATTTTTCAAATAACTGGTACTTTAGGGTTTAATAATTTGAATTTTGTCAATAGACAAATTACATATATCATGATTATTTTCTAAAATTGATGAAGTAAATCTCCAAAAGCATTGATTAAGCAAAGAATGCATTGAAAAGTTTGTTATTATTATCATCATGGTGTTTAATGAAATCCTTTGTGTTGTATATTGAGGGAATGGAAATTGTTCATCTGATTCGTTTAATTTGTTCACTATGTAAGTAGCTCTTATGTAGATGCGTAATATGTCAAAATCAGTAGCACTGGAAACTTGTGCAATCTAACTTCATAATTGTTCATTTTGCCACTATTTTTCTCTCAGTTGGTTCTGATAATTCACATCACAAGCATGCATTAGTTTATGAAATGCTTGATTGTGTACTTATTTTTATTGAATATATCAACAGGTGCAGATGTGAGCATCGTTTTGCATGTTCTCACCAAATTTATTGAACATATTCAGTCATCATGTCCAAACCTTGCATTCCATGTTATGAGGCTGTTCATTGACCTTAAGAATTTGTTAATAGGATATGCTCTTGTTGTTCTTTGAACTTCATTCAATTTATTCACTAAGCTTTAGCTCTATTTCTTTTTCAGACTCAGAAGCTAACGTGCCTGCCATAAACAAAGAAAAGCAGCACACTATAGCCTCGACAAGATGGTAAAACAAACACTAAATCAACGGAAGCAAGAGACAAATGGAGCTACATATAGTCCCACAACAATACTATGCTGAGTCCTAGAGTCATATATTTTTCGTTTGTTCATGTGAACCACACATTAGTGGTTATAACATGTATAACACAAAGTCCAATTACTATCACCACTATATTTTGATGATCTGGACAAACTTTTGATTATTCATATATAATAGAAGTATTGTTCACTAAAAATGCCAAATTTGTTCATTAGGAGACTCAAATCTGAATACATATGGAAATTTTGTCTGGAATCCAGTTATTTGCTATTTATTGTGACAGTACGCGTCGTGCTTTACAACCTATATTTTTCTTCTCTACTTGTGTTTAACTAGCTTGTTCACTAAAACCCGTTACCAAATTAATGAAGGTGAACATTTATTGTCCAAGAGATATTCTAAGATTTCTTCAACAAAAATGCAAAGTTCATAACCTGATTTCCCTATCAACGTCTGGTCAATAACCTATAACATGTTGCCCACGACCCAAAAGATATTTGGTCATGTTGAACTCCATTCAATTAGTTTGAACCTCAATATTGTTCACCATACCACTTCTAATAATCACATAGCAGATGATATGTGCTATAAATGTTGGCAATTGGAAATACTAATTAACATTCTCCTACATAAATTAACCCATCTTCAGTGAGCATGATCAAATAATCAATGAACAATTGGCCAAACTTAGTGAACAATGTTGAGATAGATAATGAACAAATGTCATACTCTTAGTGAACATGATCAAGAGCCTCAATGAACAATCTTAAGACAGATAATGAACAAGTATTATACACGTACTGAACATTATCAAAATGTCTGATGAACAAATTTAGTTTTGATGATAATTGAAACAAATATGATGAATAAATGGTACCCAAAAAAAAATAAACAACAGAAATATTATTGTGAACGAAAAATAAGACTCAGAGAAATTAATACTATAATAAATGACAACTACAAAAGTACTATCAACACCTTTGGGCTCCACAAATTCAAGTAGTAACTCAAGAAGTAGATTTTTTTTTCTATAATTAAAAAATAGTTTTTACTTAATTTTTGTTTAGAATACTATTTATAACAATCATGCAGGAGTCAATTGAGTAGACTCATTTGAGATTCTCAATGTATTTACAATTGAACGAACAAATAGCTCACATTAAGTGAGCATTATTAGAATAACCAATGAACCAATTTGGTAGTGTTAATGAACAATCTTGAGATATCAATATACAATGAATAAATATCGTATTCTCAATGAACACTATCACGTCAACTAATGAACAAATTACACAAATTTGGTGAACAATTCATATTAATGTTCCAATAAATTTTATAATTTTGAAAATAAAGAATTGGATTAATAAATAGAGAAATATAAACCTTATTAAAGAAATCTCTAAATCATTTGGATAAAATTTTTACAAATTATAATTTTTGTGAACAAACTTGACAACTTTCATGAACAAATTCAGTTTTAATGACTATTAAAACAAATATGATGAACGAGTGACATTAGAAAATATGAACAAGAAGAAGTATTACTAGAAACAAAAAGAAACCTCGAAGCAATATTGTTATAATTGATAGCTGTAAAAACATATTTTTTAACATTGCCTTAAGTCCACAAATTCACGTGATTAGGTCATTTTTTCCTAATTAAAAAATCCATCCACAATTTATTTCATCATCACCATCTTTTTTTGTTTTATCAACAACATTAAGTAACCGCAACCCAGACCGCCCCCACAATGCTCATCCCAGGAGCAGATTACTTTAAAAGAAAATAAATAAAAAAATATCTCCAATATTTTTTTTAAATGACATGTTGGCTGCTGAACATGAGAGTTTAAACTCCCGAGAGTATATAATAAATTACAGGTATTATGGGGTAGATGTGTGTAGATAATAATAAGTTTTGTGCTTTTGTTAGTTAAAACAATCATTTATAATTCTATATGTAGAAGCTTTTAAATATTCGATCTAAATAAACCCTTAAAAATTATGTAGGACTACAAATTTTGTAAGATTCAAAAGATATTGTTACATATAATTGTTTGGATCAACAATTGGATAATTTGATGTCATGATAGTATAAATATGATTATATTGAAGTAATTATGCATTTAGATTAAAGAATATGAAATATGTCAATGAGATTTTCTGTATACATGGTATTGAAATATTGTAGTTGGAACATTTTGAAAACTTTGTCAAATATTTGAGCTTACTCTCATTTACGTTAGCCTTTACTTGGTCTGTTGGCTTGAACATTTGGCCATCTGAAACTGTTTCCAACCGCTCGCAACTGCTTCTAACTATTTTCAAGTTTAAATCATTCTCAACTGCTCCAACCGTTCTCAACTGCTCCCAACTGCTCCAAAATAACTTACAAACTGCTTTACAACTACTCACAACTGCTAACTGTTAATTACGACCGCATTCAACTGATCATAACTACTCTCAAATGCTCCCAACTGCTAACCGTTAGTGGCAATCGCTGAAACGAACAGACCCTTAATGACAAAAGAAATCCATTGTATTTGAAGCAACTTCTGTTCGTTTCCGAGGTTGTAACTAGCGGTTAGCAGCTGATAGTGGTTGGAAGCCATTATGATAAGCGGTTAGCAGTTGAGGACGGTTCTGAGCAGTTGGGAAGCGGTTGGAAGGATTAGAACCCTTAATGATTATCATTTGTAAAATATTGGGGGCAGTTGCGAGCAGTTGAAAGTGGTTGGAAACTGTCCGAATGAATGAGAGCAGTTGGAAGCGGTTGAGAACAGTCATAGGCGGTTAGGATTAGCAGTTAGAGGTTGGAAGTGGCTAAGAACAGTTGAAAGCGGTTGCAGTTAGCCACTTGCTGAAACAAATCAGGCCTCAAAGTCAATTCATTTTTATATTCTAAATTATTTTTGCTTCTTTCTTAATTGGTCTCCTGTACAAATATCATAAGATTTTTGTAAAAAATAAAAATTTAGTCTTTCATTAAAAGAAAAAAATATAAATGCAGTTCATATTTCACGACGACAAAAAATTTAAAGATTAGAGGCAAAATTTCATTACATAATTTAAGCAGTGTTTAATTTTTTGTTTAAAATCCCTCATTCCAATTTTATTTAAAGGCGCCACATGAAGTAGTTACATTGTTGATAATATCTTATGCTGCATTTACAACACCAGCACCTCTCAGTATGGATCCCGTATTCGCAAAAAACATCTTATGCTGCATTTCCGCCTATAAAAAATATAATAAATGAAACCCTTTCATATTTTGAAAATGCAATATACAAGTTTACAACACTCATATTATCACATGCAAGCAAGGTGAAGCGATGGGTGAAATGGGAATCCCTGAAAAGCTGTGTACTAATCCTGAAAAGAGTCAGAGTAGGCTATTCGTGGGCATATTTTCTGATTGATATTTGACAATACTTTGAGAACTGATGACTGGTCACTGGATGAAATTTTCCAAGGAAAAAAAAAAATTCAACTGTCAACTCATTGCTTGATAAGAGTCTCAATCTCCAATCTGGCAATGCATAAACAGAGCTGTGTACAAAGTGTCCCTGACAGAGCGTCCCCTCATTCTTGGCCTTACTCGTCAAAAGTCTTTTAGACATTCTTCTAAATATGACAACGAGAATGAAAGCCAGTGCAGAAGCAAAGAAGACTAGAGAAATTTGCACAACCATCAGCTTGATCATAAGATGAAATGATTTCCACTTCTCGCCATTCTTGTAACAAGTGCACAGCAGTAACACATGAAATGTGAGAGGAAATCATCAAACATGCCTCCCTGCAGGATGATATATGCACTAAGGTTCAGCTGCCAACTTTATTTGGTTTTAAAGAACTGGGCATGAGATTAATGCAATGCTTGGGAAAAGCATACACTCTCAATCCTCAATCCTCTGACTATATCCCTCTGGAAAGGCATTTCAAAGGGGAATACTAAAAATAGCCAAACAGAAACTTCTGCGAGGAGCGTAACCTAACAGACTTACAGTAATATTCAGCATCTTGCGTAGCTTCACTTGGACACCACAAGTGTACCAACAGCAGGAGAGTATCAGAGAAAAAGCCACCAGGTCATTACAGGCTTCAGTGGAAGCTGTTCATAAGAGCAGCATAAGTTTTCTGTGTACCTTATAATGATAATACTCTGCTAATAAATCCTCTGTTTAGCAAACAACAACCAACTAGTTTGGATCCCACCAATGCAAGGGGAAACCTAGATGTAAAGCAACCTCACATTTAGCAAGCAGGAAAAAGCTGTGCAGACACACAGAGATTTTCAGTAGAAGTTCCAGAAAGACCTAAATAAATTTGAAAACACAATGGAAGGTTTCGCCCATTCTTTAGAATCAGAAGCCAACGTCAAAGATCCAGATTCCCAGTCCTTCTCTTTTTTTTTTTTTGGGGGGGGGGGGGGGGTTGTGGAATAATTTTTTTTACGCACTTACATATGTATCTATTATTGGTCACAGTTGATATTGTTGCAAATGTACCACAGGGACAGAAGAAAATCTTGAAGCCTGCAGTAGAAGTGTTGTCAGTTGAGATATAAGTGCATTCTCTCTACATTCACTTCCATACAGCTAGAAATATGAGGTGCAGTCCGGCCATCACTATTAAACACAGTAACTTGTAATAAAACAACACATACAAAGACAAGCTTGAGAACAACAGTCCAGCAGATCAGTCTGCCAATCTTCACTTTAGCGTGAACCTTGACTGAAGAGCAAATCACGCCTTGAAGAAATGGAATAGGCGGTCCTGAAAGAAATCAAACCGTCGAACAGTTACTCAAATGTGAAGTATAGAATCTAGATCTGGCCCTAAGCAATCGCTCGGAAAGATGCTATGGCAACCCTTAGTTTGACTACTTCAACTCAAGCGCCCCCCACCCCCCCCAAAAAAAAGACAAAGAAAATGCAAGTAGAGCTTAGTAACTGTTTGGTGAAAATGTCAGATTACTAATGCACCAGTCGGAGTCAAATGGGCAACTGAATGACTCCTATTCACATATAAATGTTCTTAAAGAAATAGATGCTCAATGCCTCATTGACCACATGCTTCTAAGTTTTGAATCTCCGGCTGGCATGTCTACAGCTTAAAAGTGAGAACTTAATATCATACCACCATAAGCTCTACACCTAACAGCTAGTGTGATCCAATTATCCCGGCATCACCAGTTAGTAAGGGATTTTTTTTTTTGGGGGGAGGGGGAGGAGGGTTGTCTTTGATCCTTTATTTCACTAGAGTCGAGCTACTGTTGGTCCCTTAAGAGGTAGAACTCTCCCATCACAATTTTTTTTCATTTACAAGATACGAACCTGACACCTTCCTTAAGGGAGCTAGTGCTGGACCACTTGAACCATTTTGTTCACACCTACTAATAAGCATTAACTATGGTAGTTCCATCCCACTTCCAATGTCTCATTCTAACAAGTGATATTAAGCAGATAGCTGTGAATGAAGGACAGGGATGACAAAATCATGGCTGCATATTACTAGCGAGCGTATCGGCTAACATGGCACATCACAAGTTAACAACCTAGAAGGGGGAACATATGACAGGAGATGGTCAGGAGTTCCAAACAGGAACATTGCCACACATTGATGTCCCAATCTACAAGACCATGCTGCTCAGCCACAGACCAAATAGAAGACAAAAGCAAAAAATCAGTTCTCAACATGTGCCAAATGTATACATCTGCTAAAATTTCCTAGCTGAAAAACTGACCTGAAAGTTTCACTTTTCTTGAGGGATTTATCATAATATGACTCATTTTCATCAGGATATTTGGCCTCGGTGCTCTCCGAATCTTTCACAGGCGAATCCTTCTCCGTTTCACAAGCCACAGCCGCGGTTTCCGTGACATCAAGCAACTGCTGGATGACTTCACATTGACCCACAGCCAAATTTGCTTGTGAGCGATGCAGTTCCAACCTAGGCTTTTCATTCTCTTTTCTAAGTGCCTCATTGAAGGAGCACTTTGGATATGAATGAGAAAGACTCCTTTGACACTACAGTATCATTTACAAAGTGATTGGATTTCAGAACCACTTGCTGCACCTTTTGATCCTCTTCATCTAAAGTATACTCATTTTGATCCATTTCAATGACTTGCAGTTTTGCCTTTCCTGCCAATATATGTAAGTCACAAATAAATCCATGTGACAAAAACATATGAATAAAGAAACAGAGCAACCGTGACCATCAACTGCATTCTCCAACCACCTGAGGATGAACTCAACAAAGAATTCCACATATATTCTCCAATGTTAATGATTCGTACACTTGTATCACAAGACATCTGGCAATTGAAGACACAAGGGATAGACAGTGTTGATGAGCAAATTTGAAGAAGATTAAAATGCACATCACCAGAACCAATTTGAGGAAAAGGGTTACTGCGCTAACATTTGTTGATAACAGTGGTTCTGTTTACAGTCTCCTGAGCAAGAGAGGAAAGCTCATCATAAAGACCAGCTTCTTCGGAAAAACGATACTAGCATTAGAAACACAAATGACACTAGTGCTAGAAACTAGCTCCGGTCACTACCCGGGTAACAGTATATCCTATGCAGGTAGGTTATTTTCACAATTATTGGATAGCTGACCAAAGACAACAAGCGACTAGTGAAATGCAGCAGTCGGATCACTAACAAAATCTTGTTCCGGGTTACTAGTTGGACAACGGTCTGCAGAGGCCTTATGATTGTGATTTGTGATGGAGTTACACACAACTGATATGAGATTCCAAGAGCATATGGGCATAGCAATTCTTTATGTATAAGACTACTTACATCCACTAAAACTTAATCAAACCAAGAGGATGCTGGACCAACAGTGACGACTACCACAGATAGAAAACATGCTGTCAACGAAATGCCACTTCAAGGGAAGCAGGTTGACCAAAGTGATAATACGGCAACCAATGAAGTAAGCAAACCCAAATTGTTTCCAAAATGATACTCGAAGAAGATATGAATTTTTTCAAAAATTTCAAAAAAATAAAAAATTAAAAAGGAAACATCCATAAGAATTATTCCATCTTTTCATTCCAAACTCCAACCAATAACCAAATTACCACATTATATGTTTTCTACATACTAACATACATAGCCTACTACCATCTGATAAACATTCAAAAGCATTTCAGGCGCCTTTTATACACAATCTATATAAACAATGAAAAGAAATGAAAGTTTACCCTGACTCTGGCATTATCGACAAGAGTGATGAGGGGGACAAGCTTCAAGTATTGATCAATCTCATTCTGGGCTTTTCTAAAGTGGTAAACAACGTTCCATCCCACTGCCAGCAAGTAGAGATAGCTCCTACATCTAGATCTCCCCAAAGTCTACCAAACTGGGATCTACTCCAGGTATTATTGCTGCTGTTGTTTCATAGAACTTAACATAGATTGATGCAGTGCTTGGCAAAGCAGACCCATTGATCCTGCCTCCTTCAAGCATTAAGCATTCTGTATAGCTTCTCCTCCAAGGAGAATGAACCTACAGTAATATTAAGCATCTTGTATAGCTTCTCCTGGACAGAGAAAGAATAGCAACAGCATGGTACTTTCAGAAAATAGGCCATCAGGTTGTTCCAAACTGAAGGCATCAGATGAAGCTCTTGTAAGCTTAAACATTAATACTCTCTCCATGAATTCCCTAAATGTCAATCACTAGATAACAAATAAACACCATCCGCTGCGAGTCCCATCCACTCAAGTATATGGAGAACCAAATTTACGCAATCTCACCACTACAACTAGGTGCCTGTCAAGAGCCATCAGATATTCTGAAAAGAAGAGCTAGAAAGATTTAAAACATTTGAAAACACAAGGGAAAGGTTCACCCTCTTTGATGATATCAGCTCAAGATTCTAAAATATGTGCAAAGAATAGAATAGCATCCCTATATATGATTCTGCTCAATAGACGAATGCAAGAATAAGTCGCAAGTCTATAGAAAAAACAAAGTTTTTGGAGAAGTGTATTGCCATTTGGAGTGTGCTCAATGTATTTCATCCTCACAGGACACCAAGAAGTCGGTCAGTGATTGAGAATTTCAAGCTACATAGTTAGTAGATAGTAGGCTGTAAGATGCATGCAACAGGAAAAGTTGGTACTGCGGTCACTTTGACACAATGCTTCAAGTACGTGACAATTCCCCATAATATCTCCCCTAAAGTCTATTATTCAAAAAGTATCCTGAATACTATATCTGCAAATACATATATTGAAGTGTACGAAGGAAGAGCAAGTTCTAAAAACGACAGAGCTATTAGTACAAACACATTCAAAGCTAATTATGTCAGACTGCATGACAGGATTTGAAGTATTGTATGTCTAATGCCAAAATATTCCATAAAAGTAAACCTCATGCATTTTTCTTTTTTCTTTTTTTTTTGGGGGGGGAGGGGGTGGGGGCAGGGGGATACATTCACAGAGCACTTAAGCATGTACCTTCTATTTGCTGCAGTTGATATTTTAGCAGCTGACTGCAGAAAAACATATTAAAGCTACATCAGAAGTGCTGTCAATTGAGTAAGAAATGCATTTGATCAATATTTTAAAGTGAAAAACTGCAAGTTACAGGATTCCAGCCTAGTCATGATTATAGCACATAGCAAAGTGTCCTAAAACAGCAAATACAGAGCCCAGGTTCTGAACAAGTGCCCAGCAAATCAGTATGGCAATCATCATGCGAATAAGAACCCTGACGTGGGAGCTGATTGTTCGCTGAAGAAATTGAGGAGGAAGTCCTGAAAGAAAAGCAAGCCAGAAGATACACAAAGGTGAAGTATTTGTATGCATCTCTAACACAAGACACCCACTCAGAAAAATGCTATGGTCATCCCCGCAACTCTTCCATCTTTCCCCTGCCATTGATCACTGAAGCAGATCTTGAACAAGAACAAGAAATATATATAGAAATTAGTGAATGTGGCCCAAAGTTTGGGTTTTTCATTATTAGTAGACCAACTATGGTCCATTAAGGGACAGAATATCTTCTACTTACATTCAAACACAGTCCTGTAATTGAAACACATGCTATCAAGACTTAAATTTCCAGATGACAGGCACAAATGATTAAACTCCTCCTCCTTCAATCTCTAACTTGGGCCAAAACAAGTACTAAGAAGCAATAGATCAAGAAGGCCATGCACACAGACTAATAGTGAGACCTCAATATCTAAACCCAGATTCTGTACATGTAACAATACGTGCACTCTAGTATCTGAGTATATGCCTGCCAGTTGGGATAGATTAAAGGATACCTTAACTCAAGAAAGAAATCCACATTGTATTCTCCGATGTCATGATTTTAACCTGTACCACATTGCATCTAGCAACTGAAGACCCAAGGGATAGATTATGGTGGCAGTCAAGTTGGGAGAAGATGAAAATGTACATTGCCAAAAACAATTCAAGGATACCCCCTCATGCCATATTCTCCAATTCTGACATGACTGTGGCATCCCACTGTGCCACAGTGTATCTGAAAATACAAATTGAAGGACTGATAGAAATTAAACAACATCGCCTTACAAATCAATATATCAGAATCATTCCACCTTCTCATTACAAACCACACACCGTTAACAATTAGCCATGTGATTTTATTTCATTTTTTTCAACATACCAACATCATGTCAACAGTCAAAAGAATTTCACAAAACCAACAAAGATATGAAACTTTACTGACTGTGGCATCATCGACCATTGACCAAGATGTAAGCCATCACATCTTTAGATTAAATCAGGGCAGAGATAACAAAGTGCTCGCTAAAACCTTAATCAAAATCATCGATCCCTAAATCAATAGGGGGACTGCCCACAAATAGGTTTATACTCTAACATGCCCTCTCACATGAGTGCCCTTTGGGCTTGAAGGGTAGACGCTGCAAAGGCCCTCCCTATCTTGCACAATAAATCAATACGGAAACAGCTGAGATTCGAACTCGAGACCCCTTGCTCAGAAAGACACTGCTACTATGTTTAAAAATCGGCTCAACCAAAGCTTAAACTAATAATTGAAAGTCCAAGAATAGGTTTATACTTTAACATAACTATAATCCCAAATTGAATTAAAAAAAGGGCGAATTATCAAGGAGGAAAGGGGGAAAGACTGCATTTTCTGTATGAATCTCTTCAATCGAAAACGCACAAAAGATCAAATCGACGAAGAACCTTCACGCAAAAGAACTACTAGGAAAAATCACAAGCAGAGTTCTAGAAGTTAGGCCCGGACATTGAGTTACGCAAGTATCTTCAAGTAATTGCTCATTACACAAGTAATAAAATTCCAGATTTTAAATAGGTAACTTTACAGATTACAGTTACTCCTAAATTTGTCTTTTCAAAATCTAATGTGAAAATGCAAGAGAGAAGAAACAGAGGGAGAAGGGAACTTACCACTTGATCTTCAGCCTTGAATTTCATGATCTTTGCAAACATTTGCATGCAAATACAAGGTTGATTTTGCTTCTTTCTTGGCCTTTTTAAGTGGCATTTTTGCATAAATTAAAAGAGAGGAATGGAATATGAGTTACAATATATAAAAAGTATTTAATTTTAACCATGCAAAGATATAAGGTTTTAAATCGCGAAAAAATTTCTATTCAATCTGGAATTGATTTATTATGCTTTATGAATAAAAAAAATTGTTGTATTTTAAGTTAAAAAATATTAAATTTGATAATCAAATGTCGTAAGTATAAGAGTTTCACATTGCTTACAATTTCAACAAAATTGCACATACAGTTTTATTGGCCCAGCGATTAGGTTTAGATGCGGCAAAACTGATCCAAAATTAGAACCGGACAATTCGGACCCATACCCGATCCCATATCCGAAATATATTCACTCGAAAGTGAATCTGAAATCCGAATTGATATGACTGGAAATTTTGTACAAAATTGCTTGTTTCTGCGTGATAAGCGTATTGAACCAAAAATCAATTGATCCGAAATCAATCCCAATTGAAATTCACCCGACCCAATCCGAACCAATCCGAAATAACACTTAATCCGAAACATAACCCAACCCAAACCTAACCTAACTCATAACCAAACTAAATGATCTATTTATCAGATCTAACTAAAATTGAAATTCTATGTACATTAGGCCCTTTGTTTGACATTTCCTTTTCCGTTGTACTGTAGTGAACTCTGTAGTGCATGTGAGGGGAAAGAAAAAGAGGACTTGTTATCTATTAGGATATAAATGGCACAAAATGACATGGCGGGCCATGATCTTGCCTAATGTAATTGGAGGCTAATATTTAGGGTCCTTTTCATGCCAACTGGGAAATGCATTAATCATTATTGATTTGCTTCATGGGCTCAATTCACTTCTCATGACAACCACTGTCAATTTTTATTATTATTTTTGGAGTATTTGAAGCCTTTTTTAAAAAAAATTGGATTACAGTTCAACTATTATTAGCCTACAAAAGAGTAAGTACAGTAAATTTGTTTCAATTTATGAGACTTGAATAAGAACTAGTATCAAATAGCTGCAAGTACATAAAGTTCAAAATCTTCACTGATAACTCATAAGCTATACCAACAGCTTGGCATACATATAGTTAACTCGCCGATAAGTAAACGGATGATAAGGTGTATATATAAGGTGCTAGTAGAACTCTGTGAGGCTTCTCTGGAGAAGATAATTAACAAGGTATCGGTAAGCAGTTTCAGTGGGATGAAAGCTATCCCAGAACACGAATTTTGACGCATCTGTGCAAGTCCTGATATCGAACCTTGAGCAAAGAGCAATCACTTCTATTTTTCCGGATCCACAGCACCCTCTGTTTGAAACTTCAAATCCTGAAAAAAAAAAAAAGGAAAAATGTGGTTTACCACTTATACATCGGGTTGTAAGTTCCAAAAATACTGTAACCCCAATTCAAAATGAAACGATCCCAATACATGTTTTAGTATCGGACCAGGTATATCCAAGCTAACGAAAATCAGCACTACCGGGGGGAGGGGGGGATGGTCTATGTACTCCAAGACTCCTAACTAAAAAGGAACCAAAAAAGGGGGGAAAAACAGGAAAAGGGCTCAACATAGCTAGTCAAGTAGGTTGTAGCCGAATTAAGCTCAAGCCAAACATTGACCAATTCTGACTACAGTGTTCTCCAAGTTGTGCTCATCAAGATTCCCTATTCCAACACCCACACTACATACCCAAGTCTATAAATCTAGGTGATGTGATGCATTTGCGGAAGGAAAAATATTTTTTCTTTTGAAAGGGATACCATGAAAATACATGATGGATTATATAGGGAAAAAAATAATGCCATATATAATAATCGGACCTATAGCCCTAGGACTACTATAAAATTTTTATCCCGTCCTCATAGTGGATGACATATTTTATCCTGTCTTGTTTTTTCACGGTCAATTTTCAACTGAACATAACATTGCAAAAATTAAACCCTCATCTTTCTTATGGAAACCAACCATGCTGCGACTAAACCGCTCCAAACAAGCCATAGTTCATAATCGACGACTTTTTACTTCGAAACACTATAGCGTTTAACCCGTATACAAGAATAACTTATATATTAAATTTAAATCTTTCAACAAAAAAAAGTTCATCAATGGCAAGAGAAGGTATACAGAATTGCTTACACTGCCACTGCCCCATAAAACTATTCCTCTTTTTTTTTTTGGTCGGCCAAGAGTTTTAAATCATAACAGGAAATATGGGGACAGATAGCATAGAGAAGAATGGGGAAGGAGTGAATGGAAAGTTGTGGTGGGAGGTAAGGGTGTGAAAAAAAAAATTAATTGAAGAAAACTAAGCACATAATCCGAAATATCAGTCAACCGAATCAACTTTCTGCTTATAATTTGGTTTTGGTCTGTCCAGCTCAATAAAATCGGGTAACAAATAAAACCAAAAAATAAGTGTTCAGTTAAAGATTTTCTTGAACATAAAAATTGGTTCATCGATTTTCGTTAAGCACTTTTGGGGGTGGTTTAGTAAGATTAGGGTCTTGTAGGAACGTGAGAATACTATAGTAGCAAAAATGCAAACATTAAAGACTCTTTCACTGCAAATATCATATAGATTGGATCAGTTTAGAGATAATGAATGTAAAATGCAAACCTTAATTGGGCTATGAAAGTGAGAATACTTTAGTACCTAAAATGCAAACTTTAGTTGGGCTATGAAAGTCCAAAGAGAGATGATGAATGCATACCATAACGAGAGGGATTCATGATAAGATTGAGCAAAGGGGTGTAGACGTCGAGGTGGACAATTCTTGATCCTGGGAGCTTTTGCTTGAGAGATTTAAGCTCAGGACACAGCTTATTATTGTAAATAACAGCATTTTCATTCTCCTCCGCTGAACAATCTCTTAACAGGCCGCCATTTAGTGTTCTTTGCGATGGCAAGCATCCCAAGGGCGGCAAATTCGTCACCCCAATCCTTCTTGCCCCGAGAGCATATAGTTCCTAGACACATTATCCGTTCAATATTATCTCCATTCATTTCTCTAGTATGACAATTTTCAATATATTCCTGAAACATAAGAGAAGGTATTTACCTGGACGAACTCGGTTGCCCAGTTAACCAACATGCTAGTGTAAACGGATGTGTTGTATTGAAGTCTTCTGATTGGCAACAAGAATGTGTTGGTAATGTCATTACTTCCAGCAAAAACAAAATAAAGGCTTTGTGAAATTATGGCAGAAGTTGTGTTTTCCCCCACTGCAGCCTTGAGCTTGCTGATATACTCTTTGAAGTGCCTCAATTGATCTTCTAATGACAATGCATTCTGCAGAGATAACATTCATGTTTTCTGAAATTCAGTGATCTTTCTTAGCCAATTGTTGTATTTTTTTTTTGGGGGGGGGGGGGGAGAAGAGAGAGAGAGGGAGGGACCGCTAATGTGGCGGAGATAGGATCATAACCAGCAGCGCCGGAGGCGAAGCTGACACCCGTGAGAAGGTCGTTGATTTGGAGGGATGGGTCAAGATAAGCGGGCACCAGTTCTTTAATTCCAGCAGCTTCAGCTGAAAGAAACCATTAAGAAAAACAAACTTGATTTAGCCCATTAAGCGTGTGTATACTTAATTTTCCATACACCATTGTTGAATCTTCTATCATGGAGAGCATGAACTACAGTTGGAAAAACAGGGGAAAACAGGGAAAAACAGAGCATGCTAATGATGGTTAACATTAATTACCGATCAAATCAGAGGGGATTTTGCCATTGCTGTATCTTCCAGTGGCAACACCTCCTTCAAAGTCTCTCCCATAAGGTGGAAAGTTAGCTTTCGAAATGGTATTAATGAAGTCATTGTTGCCTGGGTCGACTATTGAGTCCCCAAAAACCAAAACTGCTGGTACTCTAACATTTTTGGGCAATGCTATTGCGCATTCATAGACATGCAAACATGAACCAATCACCATGTAACTTACCAGAATACTAATGGATTTTAAATGTAATGAGGACCCAATTGTCAAGAAAACTTCCATCGCTCTCTCTCTCTCTCTGTGTGTGTGTGTGTGTGCGTGTGTGTGTGTGGATATGTGTGTCATGTACGCGGGTTCATACAAGTACACAACCAAACCAGCAATATATAAATATGTAAGTCCTACAGTTCAAGATTCTAGTATGGAATATGCATAGTATCTGTTTCTCAGCCAATCTAAATAGTCTAGTTTTTGACAACTTATATCAGGTGCTAAGTTTAAAAATTTGTACCAGACAGTAGAATTTAAACCACACCAAATACTATGTGCAGTCTCACATGCAATTTGCATTGCGTGAAAGCAAATGCCTTTAGACATAATCCCAATTGTTACGGGTTTTCCAACTGCCACCAAACGGCATTAAGTTCAAGTTATCTGCGGATCATCACTTACAGCCACAGGCCTACTTTTGTGATTTCTCTCCCAGGACATGGCAACTAATGGACCACCTAACTTGCTTCTCCTTATTCATTGAGCCGCAGACAAAATTGACACATATCCTTGTTGCGATTTGACCAATCAGAGCAAAGTACTTATTTTCTAGCTCCGCATGAGCACGATTCAGTAGGTGAATCGTCCATTCCCATAACCCAATTATCCAAGTAACAAACAACCAAACTCTAACAACTTGAATAAAGTCGACCAATTGTCCTAAAATGGAATCGGTCTCTCTACGGATAGTTATGTCTGTATAGGTAAGGCTGACTACGCAAAAGTGGGGCCGACACTAGGATTTGTTATTATTGTTGTTGTTTTTTGTTGATGAGTAAACACGCCAAGTCCACGCGGTCAGGATAGTCAGGCTAATAAAAAATTATACTTTCAAAACTCCAAAACCACTTTTATTAAATGCCCAGTGTCAATCACCAATAGTTTGTCCTATGCAAGTTTGTTAGCAATAATTAAAAAGCGCCCAAATCCAGCCAAACAAAGATCTCAGGGACGAGCATTCATCGATGTGGCCCGCTGTTTCTTTCATTAAATAGACCAACTTGTTATTACCAAAAGTTCCTTTTCTCTAAACTTCAGTATTTAGAAAAAGGGAAATAAATATAAGAAGATTAGAGAGAACTAGAATTTCAAAAATAAATGCAGAAAGGAAGAAAATAATTTTTAATTTAAGCTACAAAGCGACAAATAACAAATGAATTTTTTTATTAAAATGAGAAAAAAAATAAAATTCACTTAAAATAAGAAGAAACAATACTAAAAAACTCTAAAATAAAAATTGAGAAATTAATTTTTTTTTGAAATAAGCATAAACTAAAGATATTAAATTTTTTAATTTAAAATCTGAGAAAAACGGAGACTAAAGAAAAGAAATGATTATTAAAACAACAAAAAATGAAAAAGAATAAACCCCTCCACTTCCCCTCTAGTTCAGACTACCCCATCATAGCCCAATTACCAGCCTTCATGGCTGCTGGGATCACTGTCTGCGGGCAACCCCGACAGTGGCAGCCACACGGCACACACAACAGCTACTCCCTCCCTCCCCCCACAATAAATCCTTCTCCCTCCTCCCTTATCCCCTTTCTCTCTCCTCCATTGCCCCTTGAGGTCACCTTCCAAGGTAACGTGGAGCCACCACCACCACTGACATCACCCTTCCCTTCCATCCCCCCTCCCCAAAACTTTTATTTTCTAATTTAATTTCAGTTATTAATTTAATTTTTCTATCTTCATTTTTTCAAAAAAAAAAAATTCTCAAGTTGTTGCAATTTTAATAATGTTTTATCTTTAACTTAATTTATTGTTCTTATTTAAAAAAATTCATTTTTTTCCGTTATCTCTAATTTCAAATTTATGCAAAGGAAATGTATTTTCCAAAACCTATATCATGCTCTTGAGAGCACATGCTCTTAGGAGTCATGTAAGTATATTACATTAAACATAAATACATGACAAATACACAAGAAAACATATATACATGGCATTCGAAAGCATATGCTCCTAAGTATATATAAGAATTTGCTGGTATTTCTAAGGAAGTTGCATAAGGAGTTGTGCCACATCATCAACTTATGCAAATTTGGTTCAAAATTTTTCCATGCAAAGGGTTGGAGACAGGTTTGGGATGAAAGATTATTTCAAGATGTTTAAGGTTAAATACAAATTGTGAGACCGTCTCATGCATGGTGAGACAAGCATGAAAGAGACTCTGATATGGGTAACTTTTAATTCGGAGAAATTAATAATTTATTTTATAGTGACTTTTTACTTTAAGAGCGACTAATGATTTATTGAAAGAGGATACTAACGAATGATACCCATGGTCAATGCTTGTCTATTGATGGGTTAGCGAGATTTTTGTGGGATGTTCTTTTTAGCTTATAATAAGTATTTATCATCGACATTTATTATTGATTAGTACTTTCTTATTAGGGTTTATTCATATTTTCTAATTATAGTAACATTGATCAATTTTATTAGTATTATTCATTAATTAGTTGCTTACGATAAGTTAAAGAGAATTAGCCTTTTCTGCCGTTGTTAAACTTATCTTAGGTGCATAATTATGTGTATTAATCATATAAGATACAGAGCTGGGGAACAAAAATAATTCCATTAACCTTATCTTAGGTGATCCTTAATTCAATGATAATTAAATTGTGTTCCCATTAAGGTATACCTGCGGTCTTGGCCCACACCAACCATATTTACTAGGAAAGCATCAACTAGTGATCAATTTGAAATGTGGAAAGCTACATTATCATCAAATGAAGCCTCAAACCTCTTGCCTTCTACATGCAAATTGCGGGATAATGAGCATTTCTGATAACTAGGGTCTTGAGCACTCTAATCGTTCGATGTTAACTGAAATCTTCCAGATCTTTGGCAAAACAGGGATATTCTTAGTTCTCTTGCATTGCAGGGGAAACTAGATGCTAATTGATGAAACACATGTATCTCTTGTAAACAGAATTTAGTGACGAGACAATTAGGTTGAAGAACTTGAAACTCTACCTAACTTAAGGTCCGCTTCTTTCCACTTCTTTCCATGCTCAAGCAAGTGCTCAGCAGGACATGAAATGAGACGAAGTCGCCAAACATGCTTCTCTGCAAGATGAAATATGCATTAAACTTTAACAGACAATTTTCTAGTTCTACAGAATTTCACATAGATTGATGTAATGCTTGGCAGAGGACACACTGTCCTCATGAAGGCATTAAAAAATAAATCAATAAAGGCCAAATAGAAACTTGTGCAATTAGCGTAAACTTACAGTAATTTTCAGCACCTTGCATAGCTTTCCTCGAAATGACAACTGCAGCAACAGCATGAAAGTATAAGAAAGAAAGCCATCAGGTCGTCACAAGTTTCAGAATACGCTGTTAATAAGACAGGTGAAACTTTTAGTAAGCCTGAACATAATTACTCCCATCACAAATTCCCAGAGCATCTCCACCCACAGTGAGTCCAACTAGCTTATGTACCAGAGATCCAAATGTGCACGTCCTTACCTCTTACAGATAGGGGTAACATTGCATAAAGAAGCTCTCAAGTGATTTAACATCATTCAGAACACAACGGAAAGATTCACCCACTCTTTACAATTAAAAGCTCAAGATTCTTAAATGTGTACGAAAGATAGAAAAGCATCCCCATCTATTACCCGGCTCCATGGACAATTAGTATGCGCATAAGTTAGAAATCAATAGACATTGAACCCCCCCCCCCCCCAAAAAAAAAAAAAACCCCAAACAAAAAAAAGCTGAGTATTCTGTTCTGGTTGTGCTCTTCAGACTTCATAGACTCATAGTATAGGATGCGAACAAGTCATTGAGTAATCCGTAGTTACCAGCAACATAATCACTGGCTAATAGGTTTCAGACCCACACAGTAGAATAAACATTGATGTCCCCTGGACAAAATGCTTCAAGCACATGAAAACACCCCATTATTTCATCTACCCACAATTAATTCATTTCAAAGGTACAATGACTACCATATATGTACCTCTATTTACATGCACAAAATGAAGATCAAGATTCTAACTCTCTGATTGAGGGTAGAGACGGGGAGGGGAAAACACTTTGCTCCCTTTCAACCCCCCCCCCCCCCAAAAAAAAAAAAATGGGGGTGAATGGGAGTGAGTGGAAGATTTTAATGAATTTTAACCTCCTCCTGCTCCATTCTCCTCACTAACAAAATCCAAACAGGGCGAAAGTTAATCACCTCCTTTCTCTTCACCTTGCTTGCCTTCCTCTCCATAAAATCCAAACAGAGTGTTAAACCAAGATGCCCATTACCATCAGAAGTTGATTCAAACCTTGATTATGTTAGAACACATGACATGATTTAAAGTTCACGTATATGTCTAATCTCCTAACTCCAAAACATGCCTTAGATAGAAACCCTAGAAGCTTGCCACAGATGGAATGAAAAATTGCGAGATGAAGCCCATTCATCGATTTTACATAGAAAAAATTCAATAAAATAACACACACCAATCAGTGTGCTAATCATGAGGGCAGATTTCGCCCTTACGAAATCGAAAAGACATTCCTGAAATAAAATCAAACAAAACTCAAATTCATTAAACGAACTCATGCAGCTCCCATTAGCCCTAGAAATTTAGCCCTAAAAAAGAATCAACAGGTCCAGAAGGACTTGCATACAACCGAATAGTACGATCTCAATATCATTCCGCGCGCAAATTCTCTACATCTAAAACCTAACGCGATTCAATAATTGAGTTTTAACAAAGCTAATTCCAGTGTGTCAACAAAATTACGATCCTAAATTTAGAAAATTAGTGATATTTGGATCGATTCCGAGGTTTATTCATCAATGCTACAATGAATTAGCTCGAAGAACAGGAGCTACGAATTGAAACAATCGAAGAGCGAGAGAGAGAGAGAGAGAGATACCGCAATCAAATCGATAATGGAAGTTCTGGCAAATGGAAATTTTTGCAGGGAACTGTTCAGGCGGTTAGATTGTGGATAATCAGCATACATTGCAGATTAGTTTCGTTTACTCGCTGTTGTGCGAAAAGTGAAAACACTAATGGCTCCATACGTAGTTACGTACTCATTTTGTTTCGGTGTATAAAATATGTGAAAGTTAATATATGTGGAATTTTAGTCTTAGGCACGTTCTTTTTGACTTATAGGTAGTATTTATTAATATTTATTATTAAAATATGTTGAAATATATTGAAAAATGCTAAATAGATGAAGAAAATATAGTTAGGTATCTTCAATAAGTACTTAACAGTGCTGAATTGTATTGAATTGCGCTAAATTTGCGATGAAAGTTGCTGAATGTTGATGATAAGTGTTTATAATAACTCGAAAAGAATATGCTCTTAGAGATTACACATGTGAAAATTTTTAAAAAATTTAACATTTGTGTTAGTTGGTATGCAAATTAAGTATCACATACATTGATTAAAGGGTAATGAGTAATGAGTCTTAAATATTTTATCTAAGATAGTTTATCTATGAATATCCATGACAATTGATTGAGGTTCAAAGAAATCATAAAATACAATAACAATTTAATTACAATATGAAGGAGGAGTGAAACTTAGGCTTTAATTGATTCAGAGCATCAATGTTTTGATTACTACAGTAAAATCCTGTTAATTATGTCTATGAACAATATCTTATTGACTATTAATTACATTTGCACTCGCCATGAGGGTGAATAGTGAACAAAAGTACATTGGATTCATGTGGTTTCGGCGCAACTAATTTCAAGTTAAACCATATTTTACAGGCTCAAATGGTCGCCATAGTACCTAATATGGTGACTTAAATAGTGCTTTTAACTCACAAGCCCCTGAAACAGGATTTCGGTAATAGCTTTCCTTGCAATAGTCTGAAACACAGCGGTACTTGTAATATTTCGAATCAGCTTAGCATGTCTTTTTTGATGAATCATACAAACTTATCTTGACCGTCTCATTTTACGCCTCGTATTTCATACCTGGCTGAAAATAAAAGCACTAGAAATTGAAGTAAGCCAACAATCAGGAGCACCTCAATTAATTCTTTTTGTCAAAGAGTGATATATATCACAGTGTCACACTACTATACATGCTTCATGAAACCATTTTGAGTATTTCTTCAACCCTTGTGTATACCAGCTATACCCACTCCAAACTTGGATTGTCTTATGCATGTTAGGAAGCATAATTAACTAGGAATTTGTAAGCAGCTTCAGTGGGATGAAAACTGTCCCAAAATACGTATTTGGACGCATCTGTGCAGGTCCCAATATCCAACTTTGTGCAAAGGATAGACACTTCAATGTTTCCTGTCCCACAACATCCTCTATTTGAGACTTCAAATCCTGAAAGAAAACAAAAATGTAATTAGCAAATTAGTGGTGAGGTTGAAATTCTGGGGCAAATTAATTGTCATTATTTGCATGAAAAATATAATGGCTTCTAATTAAATGTTATTTGTGTAAACTATTTTAAAATTTTGAAAAAACCAATTAAATTAAATATAAGCATAATTGCAGTTTAACTAGATTATATTTCCTAGTAAAAATAACAAACGAGTTTCATACGGCCAAGTGAATATGAGCTCTAATCAAACCGAACACGAACAGTGCTTTGACCAAGTCAGAAACACCTAGTTTTACCGAATTTTACTAAACAGTTTTTTCACAAACAGCTAATATAAACAGCTTATTTAAGCAGCTAACAATTAACGACTAATACAAACAACCAACAGTTGACAGCTAATAGCTATTTGTCAAATAGGACATTATTCTTATAAATTCACGACAAGAAAGTTATAACTAGCAAGAATTGGACTCTATGTAGATAGTAGAATTACTTCTGGTCTTGTCATCCCGCAAAATTTGTCCTTTTTCTCTATCAAGCTACAAAATAAAGTCTCATCTTACTACTAAAATTATTAAATACTTTATCATAAAGCCAAGGAACATTCATTTTCTAGGAGGGCCAAAAATTTTGCATGAAAGTGAAGAGTTTGATACGTAGTCCATACTTTAAGGTCTATATTATTGTAAATATCATTTACAGAAACAATCATTAGTTACTAAACTTTCCAACTAGGGAACGATTTTGAACTTGGATTGAGAAACGTTTCAAAGAGGGACGATGATGAACTATTACCATAACTAGTAGGATTCATAATCAGATTGAGCAAAGGGGTGTAAATATCAAGGACAACAATTCTTGCTCCTGGGAGCTTTTGATTGAGAGATCGTAGCCCAGAACTCAGCTTCTTGTTGAAGAGCACAGCAGCTTGATTCTCCTTCGCAACGCACTCCCTCAAGGGACCTCCTGCAATTGTTCTTTGTGATGGAAGACATCCACAAGGCGGTGCGTTCGTTAACGATATCATTCTTGCCCCGAGTGCATACAGTTCCTGTACAAGCATCAGGATCGGTTTTTATGATCGCCCTATTCATTTCATCTTATCTGATCACAAAATTGACTGCTGGGATTGAGCCCATACCACTTGTGGGATTTAGGGTATCTTACGTACGTACCTGGATGAAGTCGGCTGCCCAGTTAACTAGTAAGGTAGTATAGGCGGAAATGTTGTATTGGAGTCTTCTTGCTGGCAACCCGAAGTATGTGTTGGTTATGTCATTGCTTCCAGCGCAGAGAAAGTAAAAACTTCGTGAGATTATGATGGATGTTGCGTTTTCACCCACTGCAGCCTTGAGCTTGCTAATGTAATTCTTGAATAGCTTCAGCTGGTCTTCTAATGACAACGCATTCTGCATCAACAACATTCATGGTTTTTGAAACTCGGTGATCGTTCTCACACAACACAAGCAAGCAAGTGCGCGCGTGTGTTGTTCGCGTTAAATTTTCATACCAAATTAGCATGGAACAAACGAGCATGGCATATCAGTCTCAGTGAGATTCTGACTTAAAACCAATTGGCAATGCATTAACTTATATACACATTCACGACCTCTTAATTCGTCAATATAGGACAATCCCACTATCATACGTTCCAAGTGGTGTGTGTGCGTGCATGCGCGCGTGAGAGAGAGAGAGGGAGAGAGAAAGACCGCTAATGTTGAGGAGAGAGGATCAAGACCACAAGCCCCAGAGGCGAAGGTGACACCAGTGAGCAAGTCACTAATTTGAAGGGATGGGTCGAGATAAGGAGGGACCAACTCTTTAATACCAAGCTGCTCAGCTGAAGCAAATATCACAAACCAAAACGCATTAAACCCAATACAAAAACAGGGCAAAACAGGGGAAAATTAGTAATCATTAGTGTGTAAGTAATAATCACCAAGTAAATCAGACGGGACTTTGCCATTGCTGTATCTTCCAGTGGGGACACCTCCATCAAGGTCTCTCCCATAGGGTGGAAAATTGGCTTTCGCAATGGTGTTAATGTAGTTATTGTTGCCCGAATCGACTATCGAATCCCCAAACACCAAAATTGCTGGTATTTTTTCGTTTTTGGGTAAGGCCATGGCACATCCATAGATGTGCAAATACGAACCTAATAGTGTGCAACTTACAAGAACGCTAATGGGTTTTGTATTTGGTAAGAAAACTAGCATTTCTTCTACCCTTAATACTCTCTTTATGCCTTCCTATACTTGTAGGTCGGTTGAGGACAAGGAGGGCCAGGGAAATAATGCTTATATATGGAGAGTTTTCCTGTTCAAGAAATACACGTGTCAGTTCACTTAACCGGTAAAGTTTTCATATATATTCATATCAGATGCTTGATTTTGATCTCTAATTGTGTTAGCCTATACACATTTACACCCATGAAAAGGAAAGGAAAAAACCAAAAAGAAAAACAAATCCGACGAGATGCCTAAGATTGCTCATTGATGATGTTGAAAAAAGTTGGCATTGATGGTGATTCAGACTTCGAGCACGCCATCTTATTTGTCAGTTCACTCATTTGCATACAAGACACGGTGAGTTTCTATTTATGACTTATCAGAGCTCATAATTTTATTTTATTTTTTGATGTGCAAACGGAGCATAGAAGTCAATGTAGTTTTAATTTAAGTCTAAAATTTTGTGGTATCAAATTTTAACATCCGTAAACTTCGTCGACCTGCAATTTCATTATCTAGACCTTACAAATTGTTCTTCACATAAGTAAATTTGAAAATTTGAGATTAGGATCTATATTGATTGCAATCATATTTCACAAATTTACATCACATATGAAATAGACAAGTTAAAGACGGGGAGGAAAAAACCACACATGTTTGGAAAAATAGGTTCCCCTGGGGCCTTGATTGTAACCACCACAAAAACACGAGAGAAGAGCAGAGATCATAAGAAGGTAAGTCTATCAAACACATATTTGCTTCAGTGATTCTAAATTTGTTCTCTTGTTCGAGTCTTATTAATAAAGAAAATATATGACAAAAGAACTATACTTTTTATGAACCAATGTGACGTTTGTTTGAATGTGAAGTAATGCAATCAACCTTATAATGCAATCATGATTACATAGTTTGTACTTTATAGTAATATTAATTACAAGGTACTTACGACCAAACAAGATAATGGAAACACAATTATAAACTTATTTGTTTTATAAAGTTGTTTATATCCAACCAAATATTACCTAAGAATAACTCGACTCAAACTAAAGAGAGAATCAAAGGCAAAAAAAAGTACTCTCTCAAACCCTGTGACGAAGTCTTATTGTTAGAGGTTGTTTTTTTCATTAACTGGTCCTGAAATCTAACATGCTGGCAAAATAATGAGAAGACGATTAGAAGGGAATTGTATTTGCAGACGACCAACATGTCTAACATTCATGTATGACGATGTGACTCTGCCCAAAATCCGTCAGTTGGGTAAGGACCGTAAGGTGGGTGTGGCAAAATAGTAAGCACGACAAACAACGTAACCACAATCATCTCGACTATGTGTGTGTCCTCTAGCCATCGGATCATATTGATCTGAAAAAGTTCGTGGCATTAGTGATATTTATAAAATTCGGATTATTGGCGTTTAATAATCTTATATTGGAATTTAAAAGAGGAAGCAATTTGAGACTGGCACCCTTTTTTCACGTGATTTAATATCTTCAAATTTGAGACTTTTTTTAATATCAGTGTGTCCAAATGTCTCCGCTTACCGTTTGGGTAACCAAATTGTTACCATTGTCACCTTGCATACTTCACAAACCTGCCTCATAAGCATCATATATGTCACTTCTCATAGTATTCCTTGTACTACTGATGTTGGTGATTTTCCCAAATTAGACAAATGTGCAATAGAACAAGAAAGCCACCAGTATATTCATTCACATACCACAAATTGAATGAATCATCAAATATATAGAGGTTTTGTGCCATCAAAATAAAATTTGATAAACTCGTTATAGGGTTTCTTAAATCTTATACATTGTATATTAGCTAGTTGTCAATATTGCTTACGGCATTTTTTTCATGGTCTTTTAGTTTTTACAATGTTAAATGGTAAGAATTAAATGTTAGGCACCTCTTCTCACAACAGTACGTCCAGCTACATCATCAAAAAGGATTGTCTGAAAAAACGGGGAAAAACAAACATCTGAGGAGAAAAAGGCTGTAATAGAATGTCCAAATTTTGACGACCAGTCCGTTGTCATGTTTGCATCCCGAAAGATGTAATTAATGACGAAATGAATCCCTTTGTTCAACCAAGCTCCAACGTCTTCGATAATATTTGATACTTGCCAAGGGATTTGTATGTTTCCTTTTAACGCTTGAATCACAATTTTTCATAGTCTTCTGGTTATTTGCTTTTGATAACGTACCCTTGAAAGGCTCTTAAAACTTAGGTAAGCACTTAGCAATGCCAAAAGCAATAGCATTGATTTCTGAAAATGACTTTGCTCATATTCTTCCGTCCGCTCTTGATAACGTACTATGGAGAAGATACTTTGCATTTGATTTTTCTTATTAGACCTCCATTGATCTTCATGACCAAGAACCAAGGTATATTTCACTGTCAAAGCATATCCATTTGATGCTGTATAGGTCTATGGATATCGTCGAGCTCATCAACTAGGGATTTTTGCATCCACACGATTTATATTTTATATAATTAGGTCTACACCTGTGCATATCTTGTAGAAACAGTTGTATTGACCGATCTTAATTAATCAGGGCTAAACGGCCACAATTCCTACCAAAGTGGCGGACATCCATTAGTACACTAAACCTATAAATAAGGGATTTAGGAAACTAATTGATGACCGATGGCAAAACCTAAACAGTAACCCCACAACTCTCCCCCAGTCCCCCTTCTCTCACGGCAGCCCTACCATGACTTCTCCGGTGACTTTAGTAGCTGTCTTGGACTTCATTTGATCTCCGGTGGGCGATTACCGAGTCTATGTATTGTAAACTCTGCACTCCTAGAGATTAGCCATTAATTTACCAAGTTGCATATGTGCACCAGAAGGTACTGATTTTCCTTGAGCCAATCGCAAGCAATCCATGTTTGACAACTTCCAAAGAGCACTTAATGCACAATTAAAGGATTGTGTACCAAAATCCATAAAGAACATCTACAATAGAGGGACACTGGTGTACACATTGAAAGCAAAACCCAAGAGAGGAGAGTATAAGGTACTCCAACCATATTAAATGCAACGGAGTCTGCTTATATTCTCAAATCCCAATCCGTACCTAATCGCATTTTTTTTGTTTTCTTTTTTTGAAATTAGTTGAGGAAGGCTCGAAATACAGAAATGAAAATACGAAGACAGCTTTTATAAATGGCTAAAGTCTATCACTAGACTATAACATTTCCACATTATTGTATGGACTGCGGTAAATGTCTCTCTAGACTTCCACTACTCCGTTTCTGTAGAGTAGTAGGCAGTCTACGGTTTTTCAATTTAAGATGAATCCGAACAATCTCCCTATAATTTTACAATTCAGGGGTCATGTTGCTACATCAAACCCTCCAAACTCCGCCTAACAGTGGAATTTTTGGGATATTGAATTTGAATTTGGAATATTATCTACGTATAAATCCAAACCAAAGGGCTACTTTCCTTGGTTGTTTCCCAAGCTTGAGGCCCATGGCTTAAATGGCTGCCTAACTTGGAACCTTAATTCAATGAGATGCATACTAACAACCACCAAACGGCACTTTTTGATATGTATCGTGCAAAAGTGTCTACTCGTTATAAATAATATTGATTGATCCTCACATGGTCAATCTCACCTTCATTTGATCTCCCCACCTATGATTTTAATTTCTTGCTCGGCCAAGATCGCAGGTATATCTTAGACAATTTTCGATGGTGAGTTAGTTATTTTTGCTCACCAATAACGACCTATACACCTACCTCTGCCACATCAGCTTGTGAGTCGATTTTTTGACTCACAATCCTCTCTCTCTCCAATGAAAGGCTCACCATTTTAGCTCACCAAATAAAATAATACTCATGAACTCACTCTATAATACACAACTTTATTTTTAGAATAAAAAAAGAAAAACTAATTAAAAATATTTTTAAAAATAAAAAAGCAAAAAAACATAATCCCGTGAGCCGACTCATGGCTGCGAGCCACGAGCCAATTGTTGCAGAAACAATCCCACCTCACACCCTTTCTCTCTTCTCCTTTTTTGACTCGTGAGCAAGCCATTGGAGCTACTCTTAATAGGAACGCAATTAAATTATCATTGAATTAGTGACCGCCTAAGATAAGGTCAATGAAATTATTTTTGTTACCTCACTCTGTATCTTATAAGATCATTACACATAATTATGCACTGCCAGTCCATCACTCATCAATGCGCTAGCTGGGGAAGTTCAGAAACACAGGAAGTTCTAGCTAATATCCTCTGGCCCCATTTCTTTTGAATTTTATTTCTTTTTACATATACCTTAAATTATTTGCATGATTTTTGTGTTTATACAATTTTTTTTTCATTGTCACTGTACTAGAAACGGCATTGTAGTTCACATTTAAAACATTCAAACAGAGGCATAGAATAATTATAGATTCCTAAGTTTTAACCATAAAATTTAAAACTTGTAAAGACCCTAGAACGAATTTCGAAATAAATTATAAAATTAATCGAGTTTCTTGCACTTCCTCCTGTTATTGTGAAATATCTATAGTAACCGTAAAATTGAATCCTTCCAAAATTAAACTCCATCTAAACATGGCTTATGGTGTGAAAAATATGAAAGTAGGTATTGTACTACATTGATAAAATTAAAAGGTTTGAACATATATGTAAGCTTGTGAGTTACTCCACCCATTACCAATTGGTTTTGAGTTGGAACTTCATTTGAGCCTATATGCATGATTCGTTTACTTAAAACTCAATTGACAGAAAAGTTTAACAACAACAGGCATAAGGTTTGATTATCCATGCATCGCAGCCGCGAAGTTTGAGGCTCCAAGAAAACACACCCATTGCATCAATTCAGAAACGACTAATTCTTTTTAACTTATCATGAGCAATACTGATAAATATTGATCAGTGTTAATACGATAAGAAAACATGAGTAAACCCTAATAAGAAAGCGCTGATCAATAATGAATATTGATGATAAATACTTATGATAAACTAAAAAGAGCATCCCACAAAAATCTCACCAACCCATAAATAGACAAGCATTTACCACTGGTATCATCCGTCCAACGCCCACTAGCAACTGCACATGGTAAGAGTTTGCACGGCGCACAGCTTGTGAGAGGAAAAATATGTCTAGTGTGATAGCAAGTTGTTCGCAGAGAAGCAACTCTTTGCTCATTGCTCACGGCTCGTTGAACTGCTGCAAGTTGTGAGTTGCGCACGTATCTCTTTTTTTTTTTTTTTTTTGTATGCTAGTGCCCTAAAACATCATCATTTTGAACTTTTGACCCAATTTTGTTTTGACAATTGCATTGCAATTTTAAAAAAAAGGGGAAAAGCGGCTTATTAGACTTGGGCTTTTTGTTAGAATTGGACAGACATGAGACTAAATGCCTATTCTTTTCATGGGTAAATTGAGATAGATAAAAGGAGGATGAGTTCAAGTATGTTGAAGTAGGTTGCAGTGAGTTGAAGTAGATTGAATTTTTTTTATATGATCAATTAAACTTGGTTAAAATAATGAAAGTGAGTTAAAGTAAGTTAAAGTAGACTAAAGTAAATGAATATTGATATCTTAGAATTTCAATATGTATATCATACTCCTGGAAGTATATACTCCAACGAGCCACATCATCAAATATATATTAAAAAATTAATATATGACAAATACATGCGTTAAAAATATATATACGTGGACAATGAGAGTATGTACTCCCGGAAGCACATAAGAAATTGCTTTAGAATTTACCCACGAGAAGAACAAGCCCTAAAGGTACCACCAGTGGTAAGAAAAATGACTCAATGTTGTTGGAGACGCTCATAAGAAAGACCGAGAGAACCCCAAAAAAAAAAAAAAAAAAAAAAGGCGGCAAATCACTTGACCTCCTGTAGGAAAATTACAGGACTCCGATACTTGATCAATAAGGCTCAATACATTCACATAACTTCTCGCACGCAACAGAATCTCTAATACACAGGTTAAATAATCAAGATTCGTTACATGTGATACATACCATAATTCTCATAAACCTGTACATTCAATTTTTTTTCCCTTTTTTTTGTTGGGAGGAAGGGTAGAAAAACGAATTAAAAAGTGCTCCCCTCAAAAACTCCCAATTCCTTTTCATACAGGAGACAAAGATAACATTGTATGAAATATATTATATCACCAAGTCTCCCAACACATTTAATAGGCAGTTGGGCACTCAATTCACCGACTCAACAAGTGTTATACTGCACATTCACAGAATTTATGTTGGCATTTTATGAGGAATAGAACTTGAAAGGGGCCATCTTCAAGCGCTAACAAGGAAAGGATGTTGACACACACTGCATTCAATGGTCTCGGAGCCCGACGTCGGCACTTGGACCTGTACCCAAAACCAGATAGCCAATAAGGGCAAATATTTGCAAATCTTAAGACAACACCAACAGTGTCGGGATTGGAGGTAAAGATGACGAACAGAGGTTATACAACCCCAATTAAGCCCGCTTGAAAAAATTTAGCGAGGGGAACACAACACCATTTACCCTCACGAACTCCCTTCTGCTTCACCCGAACTTACCGATGAAGCCGTGAAGGGAACATTTTTAACCTCCATTCCACTTACTAGAGTATCCAAACAAAATGAAAATAAAGCACCTTCCTTTCCAACTCCCCTTCTCTCCAGTACGCTCACGATCATAAACCTGCCTTTCCCTCCGCTCTCTGGTATCAAGACAGCAGAAATGATTCCAACAAACAGCACAGGGAGGGAATGAGGGATAACTTGAGCTTGAGGGTAAGAAACACATTCAAAAAGGCATGTGATATTTGGGGTTTCAAGGTGAAAATAAATAAGATTTAAAATATGTTTCTACGTTTGATATGCGCAATTTCTAGAAATAGACATGATGGATATAAGATCTCCCAATCACCACATATTCAACTGGGGAAAGACGATTGCACCGGGAGGGAATAGGGAGTTGGGAAAAGGCAGTAAGGCATTGAGATGTGAGCATGGAAATAGAAGAAGATTACTTACTAGGTTGCCAAAATATAAACTTGGTATGTTTATTTAAGGGTTTTGAAAAACTACTAATAATTTGTTTCCAATTCTAAATTTCTAATACGGTAGTACCCCCTTAAATCAATATCCCATTCCCACTAGAAACTCCGTCCAAAATTCCAAATAATTCCCAAGAAGTAGAAACCAGATGCCTGATCAGTGATTACTTGACAGAATTGGAATGGCGGAGTAGATAGGAAATGCAAACCTGCAAGTGGACTGTGCAAGTTGGACAGGCAACTTCTCTCATCCGCATCTGAGACCCTTCAGACTTTGAACCTATCAATGTCACATCTCAATATCATGTATCACAATATGGATAAAAATCAAATTATGTTAATACAGAACAAATGCAGTTGAGACGGAAAAATAGTGCTTTGGTCCATGGAAATCAGACCAGCTGTCCAAGAAGAAAATGACATCTGAAAACCAACAGAAGCAATAAGAGTAAGACTTGTGTGAGACCGTTTCACATAGGATACATCATGAGACGGAATTTTTTTTTTATGGTGACTTTTTATAATAATGTGATTAATAGTGCATTTAGGGATGACTGCAATAAAAGTCACTACTAGATGAACTATTAATCACCCATGAATTAAGAAGTCACTCCAAAACACATTATTAATCACCGCAAACCCTAAAAGAATCCGTCTCAAAATAACTCTTATGTAAGATAGTCTCACCTAAGAATTCATGAAGCAACAATGCAAAATGACACTGTCATGATGACTAACAACTTGATGAATACCTGTTGATGCCTTCGATTTTCTGTTCAGCTCCTCCTGTTCAAATTTTAATCATGAAACAATGTCAATAATTGTGAAGCACTTCTAAACCACATGAGAAATTATTCCAGAGACAAAATCTGTCCTGTCACACTGCAAGAAGCAAGTACATTATCCATGATTTAATGCAAACAATAGAGCATCGAATTAACCACCAGATGGAAGTTTGAAACTAAAAAGTCCTGCTTCATTGACTCCAGATGCCGACATCATAGCTAGTTAGCTACATCTTTAAAAGAGTTAAGAGTGCAGCAAAGGAATTGTTCTCTGACAAAATAACAGTAACAAGGCAACAAGTATAGTTGAAGCAGAAAGAGTAAGATATACACAGTTTTACACTTAACAAACAGATACGATCCTGTGCCAATGGCAGCAATTCTTGGAATCCTTTTTTCAAATACTATAAAAGCTTTGGGAGAGAAGGTTCTATGATGTAACAAGACAGAGATCAGGCAGATGTAATAATGTAATATACATGAGAAACCAACGAAACCCACTGCAGCTCAAAAATATTTGATATTCATATTCAACTCAATAGTCATGGAAGCATTCTTTTCCAAATTCAACTAATACATGGAGGCACATACTGGTAAGAATCAGAAGATTGGGCTTGCGATGTCACTTAGGCTCTCTGCACCATCTTAGTTTTGGAGCTCAATCAAGAAACAAGCACGTCATTTTTCTTGAATTCTTTTGTTCAAATTGATCCCTAGCATCACAATTTTGTAACAAATTTTTGCTTCACTCTAAAGCTGGAGGATAGTCCATGTACCCACAAATGTTCCATCCTCAATGACAATTTTCATATCCAAATCAATTAGACTAATAACCATCTTCTTTAATTACAATAAAATGGAATTAATCCCTGCATCAGAGAATGAACATGACATGAGGCAGGGTCCACCTCACTGATCTTTGTTTGTAAGTCCTTCCTGCAGTCCTTTCGCATAATGCATGTGGGATTCCACTAGATTTATCCTTTTCAGACACCTTTCCCAAATCATGAACCATCCACATCTAAGAATGGAACCACTTACACACTTCATTTGAGACCCCCCCCCCTTCTTTTCCCTTTCTGGGGTGGGAGGGAGGTTGGGGGTGTTACTACTTCACATCAACATCCATTTCATTGCCTTAAGATAATGGCTGACAAAAGAGACATCAAACTTTGTATTTCTTGTTGTTGCAGTACTAGATAATAGATTAGATGCTCCACACCTGTCTACCTTGTCCAAACCATACCTGACTGGAGATCTTAAATGGGCTAATCCACTTTTGAAGATTACCCAAATCCACCTAATTGAAATTTTAAGCACAAATGCTGCTAATGTGTTAAAGACAAATTTCTTGGACCAACATCGGACATCCTGTACAAAAAACTAAAATTACCTGACACAATCTGACCTGACCCAACCCAAAACTTCATTGACCAGAACACAACCCAACCTGAACTCAATCCCCCCCCCCCCCAAAAAAAAAAAAACCAAAAAAAAAAGGAACGGTCTGCTATATCTGATAGTACAAACTTTTTAGTGGTTATACACCAAACAAAAAGGGGATACCCACTTCCGGAAAAAGTTTCTCCACAAGAAATAGCAAAGCAAACCACACCAATACTCCAAGAGTCCCATCTGATATAGGTCACATGTGAGAGAGGGGCCGGGATTGTATGTGCAGACTGACCCTAAGATTGAACAAGGATAGGCTATTTCCATGGAGTTACGATATCAGACTAAGACTTCATCAATTGCCATTTCCCTACTACTCGCCCGGGGGGCGGGTGATCATTTGATAAGACATTTTGCTTAATTCCACTTTGCCCTAAAGATTAAAAAATTGCCCCAGAGTAGACCTGACAAAGATTTCGAGCAACGAGTTGGGCTTGAATCAAGAAGGAGAATCCAATTGGATTTCCACTAAGCGTACTCCAACTTCACCAGAAGACAATAAGTATACATCTTGACCTAAATACACCTTAGATTAAAAAAGCCCAAGGCGCATAAAAGCACAAAGGGTCCTGGGGCACGAGGCGCAGGCCTTGAGGCAAAGGCCTGTGCTTTTTGGACACAAGGCGCACTTTTACTCAAAAAGGATTAAAAATCATCTCCAACTATATTTTGACAAATTAGTTAAATGATAACCCTAAACAAGTGATTAGATATCACATTGGACTATACTATAGCATCTTATATTAGATCCATCAATTCCAGAGGGAAAACAATGAGGAAGGAAACAATATTTGACAACATATTAGAACAGAAGAAAAATATTTTCTTTAATCCTTCCATATAATTGGCATCACCATATTTTCCATCTAGAGAGAGGGAGAGACCATCAGACAAATATGGAAAAAGATTAGTCAACTCTGCATTCATCAAAACATTGTACAAGCCTTGAACTATAACCAAACGCTCCATCCAAGAATTAGGGATTCTAAATTAGGATTCTTCAATTTAGTCTATACTCGAAGCAATTACATGCAATTAAATAAGGGTTTTTACCCGAAATTGAATAATATAGCAAAAGTAAGAGTCAATCTATAGGTACTTGTGTTTTTCTGTGGTGTTTGTTCCCTTTTCTCTCTCTCCATCATCTTTTTCCATAAAGCGCGGGCTTGGGTCATTTTGAGCCTCGGTTTGAGGCACAGAAAAACACCGGCTTTTATGGGTTTAAAGAATAAGTTGGGCTTGACCCCTTATTAGGCGCCAAGGGTTGGGCTTCGGGCTTTTGTGAGCCTGGGCGAGCTTTCTAAAATACATGAATATACAGGTGCGTATCGAGTATCTGTAATCTAATGCAATTTCCATACAAAAGGCTTTAACATAAGAAAACTTTTTATGCGAGTTTTTTTTCTGGATTGCTAGATATCAATCTTTCTGTTGGAGGTGTATGGCTGTCTACATACAAATCTCCTCATACCCCACTAAGATAGAAGTCACCCGGGGGGGGTATGTAAGGTACACAACCTACGTATATTTTCACCAGAACAAATTATATGGCTGTGCGAACTTCAATCTCAATGAGAAGTGACATAGATAAAAGGCATTATAAATAGGATTTTAAAGTATCACCTCATGATCCTCAAGCCTTAATATTAGATCCATGCATTTTCCAGATTATAGAAGAGACCATTTCACCGATACAAAATCTACCTCTTAACTGCACTTCAAAATATACCCAACAAAAGAAAGGAACCCCCCCCCCCCCAAAAAAAAAAAAAAAAAAGTGGTGGTAGAAGTAGGGTCACCCTGGATAGCAGTATCCACCAGGCAAAGAAAAAAAAAAGGAGAGAAGCAATTAAGTATCTTCCGATCTCACGAAAGGCGAGAGGTGACAGCAAGGAGGCGGTGATGAGGCTCCATAGATCATATGGGAGGAGGCAGCAAGGCTCAAAGAATATAGATCTGGCACGTGAGTCATAGAAGTTGAGGCAAGAGACCAGAGATCTGGAAAGTAGAAACTAGGGGAAAAAACTGAGATTGAGAGAGAGCTTTGTATCCTAGATTTTTCAATTTTGACAAGCATGTGCGCGCATGGATCACTGGGTCAAAAAGCATCTAGTTAGGTCAGATACTGAAGAGGGACTAGAGAGTGATCCGCACCAGCAAGCAAAATTCCCAAATAACGCACTTGTCTATTATATCAAAAAGTCAATCCACTTTGGTTAGCGAAGCTATGCACGTGATCTTACATATTCGCTTTTAACCTTACATAAATGATTTTCTTCATAAAAATATGCATGCAAATCACATTGTATTGGAAAAAGAAATCATAACGATTAAAATTAGAACAGATTCAGCAGTGACCTTAAGTTTTTTAGCCAGATCCTCATGACTCAGCAGTGCACCATTTCGATTGGCAGCCTCCCTAGCATTAGCCAGCCTCTGAGTCACTTCTGCCTGCAGCAAAATAAAAATACTCAAAAACTGATCATAAACAGGAGAGGTTCAGACATTAAAGCTGGGAAAAGAGATGTAGATACATATAAATAATAGCACACTGCTCAGAAAAGTTGAAATTGTCACGATGTGAAAAAAGTTGTGATGTATTGACTCATCAAAGGTAACAAGAACAAGAAGCATCAGCTTAGTTTGGATCCCAACAAAGCAGCGCTTAGAATTTAAGAGAATTGAAGACATAGACAACCTTAAACCTAGCAAGCAATACAACTGATAAAGAATGAAGGGAGCAAAGATCACTAGACAGACACGGTATCGACTATCGTCCACTGGCGAATAGTAAAAATAGAAAGAAAGGTCAACTTATCAGCTGCACCTTACATGAATCTCAAATGTTTAGCACTGAAAGCAAGATCCTTGAAGGAGGATCACACAGACTTAGAACTAAATGTTACTATAGATGACACCTGTACTTTTTGGGTGTTCATGTCCACAGATAAGACAAGTCCAAATCTATAGCCAACAAGAATCTGGTCAGAAAAACTATTATCAATAACATTCAACTCCTGATGTACGTTCAGATTGACTAAGCAGACACCATAGTTTTATAATGGAAAAACAAACAGATTAAAAACAAAAGGCTAAGATACTTGCTAAATACCAAATGAGCATGTCAATTATCCAGTTCTACTGAAAGTTGATTTAAGCGAAAATGAAGAGTAAAGGATCCCTGGCCAAATAATAATCATACATTACTGAGCACAAGTATATATGCACCTTGAGATCCAAAATCAAGATATTAAAAAATAAATAAATTTGTTTTCTTGGCAGAGGCATACTAACAAATCAATAAATGTCAAAACCCAAACACAAAGCAGCTCTTGAAATAGCGAATTTAACATGGCACCCTACCATTGGAAAACCAATCCGAGCATTGCAACTTCAGTTTGCTAAGGTAAACAAGTTTCCTAAATGCACATATAGCTACAATCACCTATTCAAATATAAAATTTGGACAGCGGATGCCCAAAGAAAATACTCGGACTGGAGAACAAACCATCTCCACTCCCCTTTGATGATTATAGGAGAAGTAGTTTCCGATTTCAAGGTAACCACCAGCCGATAAACACTGAGTAAGAAAGGGTTTGTTGCCAGAGACCAAAAGGCGTATCTCGATAGACTTTTATCTTGATGTAAGAAATGTAGACTGCTGGGCTGAAACAGTATTTCAAGATGCGGCAGGGGATTCAGAATAACTTTCCCAAGCACACGTAAATGTAAATGCCATCCTTGACAGGGTCACCGGAGAGAGATTCTTCAGAACAAGATACGTTACAGAATAGATTTCACCAATAAAATAAATAACTGCCTTTGTCCTTGTGTTGAAGAAAAGAGAAGGGTATGAGAACTACGGTCGTCATGGTGAAATACCATTTATTTGTCTTTCTTCGACATAAATGAAAGAAGGAACAATTCGCTGTAAGTCTGTAACACCCCATCAGCCATCACTGCCCACTAAGGCCCTCGGATAGACCCCCAAAAATACTATTGATTTGTCCATCTCAGATAGAAGTGGGGGAAAAAAAAAGAAAAATTGACTGTACCACGCATCTATCACAAACTCGAACTGCTGGAGCTTCCTCCTCTGCTGTAAGAGGAGTTCTTCCTTGAGTACACTTGTCGCAGAAGATCTCACCACAGTTTCTGCAGTGATGCTGTGGTTGCCATGGAAGAAAAAACACGATATTACAGGTTAAATAACATCGGAATGGAAAAGAATGGCCCAAAATCAATCCATGAATGGTACAACACAAACCTTCCTCACAAAAGCATTAAAATTTGTGCCACATGAACTACACTTGTTGACTGCTTCATCAGGTACCTATCACATCATATAAAAGGAGGAGCTCAAGTAATAACCCGGTTGATTATTCAGGTACCTATCTATGTTTTAGATAAGGCCAAAGTTAAAAAGTATTTAAAAAAGAAATGTACAGACCACTGGAAACAAGCAAGCACCTCTTTTAGTATTCTAAAGCTGGTGATAGTAACCACTTTGATCATTGACATATAGACATTAAACAATGACATCAAACTGCATCACTAATGGGAGCTGCAATGAATTGGCACATAAACCATTCCTCATTGACGTGCCCCAAACCCAAGATAAAACTACAAGCCTAATGAAAAGACAATACCTCAACAGCAGAGACACAGGTAGGAAATAAAAAGGAAGGCAAACAGAACCCAGGCCTTACAAGTCATATGTACCTAATAAACTCTTTGGCAGATAGGTGACATGTCAAGAAAAACTTTACCGTGTTCTATACATCTTTAAGCACAGCAATAGACATCCAAACACTCCCTCCCCCCCCCCCCCCAAAAAAAAACCCAAAAAGTCACACCTGGAAAATCAATCTTATTGTGTGCTCTTTTCACATTCAACTCAGTCCACAAATGCACTTCTTATGCAGAAAGACACCAACATAATGTCCCTCAAGTAATATAAGAGTGAATACCTGGCAATCCCATAGGCCCAATGCTCAGATAGATACAAAAGTTATACAGACCCAGTAATCATATTCCATGTCTATCAAGGATAATTACTCACCCAATGATCTTTCTCCTCATTTGGGGGTTTTATCAAGTTTATCCAATCAAAGCCTTTCTTCTTGTCGACATGCTGCTCAGAAGCCTTGGATGTGTTGGAATCTTTTCTTTCACCAATCTCCTTAAGCTGCTCACCAAGGTTGACAGCAATTAGGAACAGCAATAAATAAGACAAGAACATATAGAAGGGCCCATTATTATTCTCTAAATGAGGTCCTTCTGGTTGACAGAAATGTATGTGCAAGAAACCCAACATGCTAAGTCCATCTCATTCTAGGCTATACTGGATTATCAGGTCCTCCACTCCTCCCTCATGAATCAAGCAAGCAGAGTTGGACATATATACAGAAGCAGCTCTTCACAAGTCTGTCAAATAAATAACTCGCTTGAAATTTGATGGAGTACATGCAAGCAAACATCATGGCCGATCTTGTTTAACAGTTTAATGTAACAAAATGGAAACGCGAACAAATATGTGCAATTTCTGCATATGAACCCTTCAAGTGGAGAATGTAAAACCTTTCTTGCAATACCAACTGTTTATAAGCTAGAAAAAAGCATAGAAACAGCCAAACATAACCCCCTGCTATTCTCTTTTCCACCCTTCTTCTTTATGGGTGGGGTGGAGGTGAGAGAAAACGACAACTACTTATGTTCACTTAGACCCCCATGTAAGGTTCCTTATGTGAGAGCACCCTTTTACTAATCATTAGCATTTCATCAAATAATTTCTTGTGGCCAACAGGTTAGTAAAGCAACATAAAGATGATGGTTACAGTAGAACACAAATAATGGTTACAGGTAGAAGTCAATGGCTTAACCACCTGTCCTGTCTACATCACTACAATTCACATTTTAGCCACTTCAACTGCATGGGCAAAACCCCACCCCCACCCCCCCAAAAAAACCCAAAAAAACCTGTTTTAAGGCACCTAGTAATCAAGGGAAAGACTCTCTATAGTTTTTGGAGGGAGCCTTGCAAGTAATCCCTTTGAAGACACCCATTCTGCACGCATTAAATTTCATGACAAGGGTCATGGAAACCTATAGTAATAGTAATATTTCACAAACTCGTGACTTTGATTTCCCATGATCTTACAATACTAAGATCAAATGAGACTACAAGCTACGGAGACCTCATAGACTGAGGAAAATTGAAGGAACTGTAACATCACTGCATCAGAGATCAGCACTGTCACTCTCTATCCATGCCATTAGTCCATAAGATGCCATGAGACCCCTAGAGGCCAAGACACTAGTGAATTGTTGAATGAGAAAGATTAAGTTGACAAAAATGTCAACTCACCTGCACGCTTGCTGCCGTTACTGTGTCCAATATTGTATTCGTAGTGTAACTATTTGATTTCAGTCTTGTGCGTTTTGGTTCAACATCCACTGGCATTTTAGCCCAAAATGAAAAAATATATGAATCCAATACCTGCAAAGGGATAAAATGGATGTCAAAACATGGCACATTAACAGAGCATGAATACAAACCTTCAGAGAACTATGTCAAAGCAGCAAGTTTTACCTCCCATCTTGTGAGCGTTTCAAGGGGATATATTCTAAGTGTGCGGTTTGTAGCAGGATCAAGCATTCGAATCCCATCCAACCCAATCTACATCATCATGTAAACTAAGCAATGAGAAAAAGCTAATCGCACATCCAAAATAATAGGACAACAAAAATAACATCTGGGAGAGACTCCTTTTTTTCCCCTTTTTCGGGTGGGGTGGGGAAAGATGGAGTTGAATCCCCAGTCCCCCATAATTTTCAAGAAAAGGATGCAGTACTATTCAAGATAACAACGTATGCATGAACATAACGAACCATAAAATCAATGGCATATCTAAGACATGTATATGACTAGACATCCCAATGCAACTACACAAGTATCAACACATCATGATTCATCCTTCATTTAGCAACACATACATCATCGCGATAATGATGTCTATAAAAGTCATATATGATACTTGCATAGAGAAGAAGCACAAGAAGTGAATGTAAGCAATACAATAAAAGCTGAAATTAGACCTGGCAAAGAACATCCTGATCACTCTGTCCATAGCCCTCAGACAAGAGCTTAACACGGAACTTCTGCACCCCACTTTTCACATCATCCTCCGTATCGGCCTTCGGTAATGCTTTCACCATCTTAGGGGCCTTTGATCCGCCCTGATCTACCCCATTCTCAATCCCATTCCCATTAGATAGATTAATTGGCCTTCCATAATCATCGAACATCACCTGTGATGAAGTCTTCGTAAAAGCAGCACTCCCCCGGGCCCCGTAGGGCTCCACCTTCCCACCCTCATACCTATACACTCCATCATCACTATACCCCTCTGAACCATACACACTATGCTCCCCATACCTCTTCGAGTTCTCCTCAGAATAACCACCCCAACGGTCATATTTCACGCCATCCTCGCACGAACCATAGGCCGGTACTGGTGGGGCAGAGTACTGAGGACCCGAACCCGAATACGATTGAGCGAGAGCCGAAGCCGGTTGATTCTGATCGTAAGGATAATAGGAAGGCAGATTCTGATCGTGAGGATACTGAGAGGACGGAGGGTATTGAGGGTTAGGGTTCGCGTACGCCGGCGATGGCGACGGCGTTGCCGCCGGAGCTGTGGGGGTCGAATTGAGCAGATGATCGGAATTCGGGGGATATGGAGGGTAATAACTAGGGTAATCCGAAGGCACAACTGGCGGCGCAGAGGCAGAAGCAGCAGGCCAAGGGCTAATCTGAGGATCAATTGGATTAGGATTAGGGTTAGGGCTCAGATTGGGCATAGGGTTGTGGAATTGAGATTGATAGAATTGGTAGTATGAATTGGGCGCGGGGGCTTGTTCCATGTTTGAATTGGTGGAGATAATAGGATGATTGTTTTGTAGGTTAATTTGATTTGATGAGGAAATTGAAGGGATGGATGGATGATCGGATTGATTAGGGTTGGGAATTGGATTGACAGAGAAGGAACTGAAGGGGATATCACGATGTTCCCGAAAAGGAGAAGGGAAGGAAATAAGAGAGAAAGATGACGAGATGAAGCTGGTAGCCTGGTACCTTCCCCGTCAACGTCAACTTGACCGACACCCGCCAACTGGAACGAATGTGGGCGTATGCTTCGAGTTGGAATATGAACATTAGTTAAACCCATTTAAAGCAACCCAAATAATGATGTAAGAAATTAAAAATAAAATAGAAATATTGGAGATACATAATTCAATCTTTGAGGGTATCGGATAATTATATACCTACTTTTCTTTTGGGTGTCAATAATATGATCTTTAGAGATAGCTTTTTAATAAGCTTTTATCGATTTTCAAATACTTTGATTCACATGAAAGCTTATGTATCAGGTGGTTTAGATCATTTGTAAATGGTAGAACTTATTAAGTTATTCTTTTTTTAACAGATTTGTAAAATTAAGAAGTATTATCATAATTTGAGCCCAAAATTAACTTCAAATTAATACAATCTAAATTTCAAAATTAACTTCATATTAAGTCTATTACTCTATCGGTCCCACATTTCAAAATCATCCAATATATTAGCTTTATGATGAGTCCAAGTATTTGAAGTCGATGACGATTTATTATAAAATACTCTTGAAGGTGACATTGTCAGCATTTCCAAAAAAAAGTTAATATATTTTCGCCCAATAACTCCCGAAAATTGAATTATTTATGTCCAATGTTTCAATAAAATATTGAAGTGTCTCTTTTTTTTTAAGAGCAAATATTAAGATTATCTATTTTGGGACCTGGACCATATGCTTGTGTTAGTTGTCTCCTAGTGTATTTTTTTTAAAAAAAAAAAAGAGTGAGAGCTATAAAAAGACATAAAAAGATGTAAGTGATTGTAAAAAAAATTATAAAGTTAACGGTGTTACGGTTGAAAAAAGGGGGGCTTGGGCCTCTCCCGAACCCCTCTCAACCAGCCTCATCCCCATCATAGTCGTGCCATTCTTACGATCACATAATTGACATTTTGTCTTTTTAAATAGGGTTAAGATGGTCATAACTTTATTCTATTTCGGCTTACAATGTATTGTATATTGTGATTGATGAGTTCAATGCAATTATCAAATAACACATTAGACTCATTAGTTCGAAAAACATGGATATAACTGCTACATATAGAAAATACACCGTAACAATCTACAATAAAGTTGCGGAGAAGTTCACATCTACTTGTACAAAGTGGAGGATATGGGCATCTAATTACGAGCCATCAAAGTATTGAAAACTTTCCTGAGTGAATTTCATGCAGCCTAATGTTGATGCAAGGTTGATGGAGATTTGATTAGAGAGCCAGTTAATCACTTCTAGAGTAATTTTCAAGATTGGCTTATCAAGAGCAAGTTTTTGAAAACTATTATAAGAAGGCAACACAAAGAAGTCAAGATTCAGGACTTTCAAATATAGTTTTTCACTCAAACACTTTATTTCTTCCTTTTTCGGTGATAAAATGGCTCACTTGATCGTATATCATCTTACAAAATTATAAACTTTATCTTTTATAATGAAATTTGTTAGAATGTAATAGTGATATTATTTTTTTTTAGGTAAGAGGATCCAACCCACTAGACCCTTATTTCAGGGTACCTAGCGGGCCTTAATGGGTCAGATAGGGAATGTTATAGTTCAGACAAGAGTTCAGAAATACAAGTCCAACTCACACAATTTATTGCACAAAGGATAATTGTGCCCCTTAAATCGAACCTGGGAAGGGGGGTTGGCAGGTACCGTGCTAACCACATAGGCCAACACATCTTCGACAATAGTGATATCATTTGTGGTAGTATACAATAAGTAATAAAATTCCAATTTAGTATGTAGGCAATGAAAGTACGAAGACGTCAAAAAAAATGCATTAAATATACAGCTATGAAAACGAAAGTGCTATCAATTTCAAAAGCTCGTCTTGAATGAACTGGACTTTGCTGATTCTGTAAAGAAACAAACGACGAAAAAAAACAGAAATAAATCGCAATATTATTGCATTATATTTGTCTGACCTCCACCTGCCATGGCTGGAGATGACCAGGGAAGAAGAACGATGACTGATGATAGACTAAGGCTCTGTTCTTTTCGTGGATAAATTAGATAGGTAAAAGAGTGAAGTAAGTTGAAGTGGGTTGAAGTGGATTGAAATTGGTATTTTTTTTTGAGATGGGTTGAAATAGGTTGAAGTAGGTTGAAGTGGGTTGATATTGGTTGAAGTGGGTTGAAGTGGGTTGATGTTGATTGAAGTTGGTATATTTTTTATGTGGTGGGTTAAAGTGAGTTAAAATAATAAGAATGTAACTAATGTGTGATAATTTATGAAGTTATCGAAATTTTGTGAAATTTTTGTTTTTTATTTTTTATTTTTTATTTTTGTATTTTGTATTTTGTATTTTTATTTTTTATTTTTTTATTGTTCGTTTTTCATTTTTTCATTTTTTTCATTTTTTCATTTTTTATTTTTTATTTTTTATTTTTATGTTTCATTTTTCATTTTTTTATATTTTATTTTTCATTTTTTATTTTTTATTTTTTTATTTTTGTATTTTTCATTTTTCATTTTTTTATTTTTCGTTTTTCATTTTTTTATTTTTCATTTTTTATTTTTTTATTTTTTTCATTTTTTATTTTTCATTTTTCATTTTTTATATTTTACATTTTTCATTTTTTATATTTTTTATGTTTTATTTTTTTTTTATTTTTTTATTTTTGTATTTTTCATTTTTCATTTTTCATTTTTTATTTTGTATTTTTATATTTTGTATTTTGTATTTTGTATTTTTTTATTTTGTATTTTGTATTTTGTATTTTTATTTTTTATTGTTTATTTTCATTTTTCATTTTTATTTTTAAATTTTATTTTATTTTTTATTTCTAATTTTTTTATTTTTATTTTTTATTTTTATTTTTTTAATTTTTTTAATTTCTTGGTTCTTATTTTTTATTTTTAATTTTTTAATTTTTTAATTTTTAAATTTTTTAATTTTTATTTTTTAATTTTTAAATTTTTATTCAAAAAATTAAAATTAAAAAATAAGAAATAAAAATTAAAAAATAAAACAAACATCATAAAAAATACAAAATAAAAAATAATAAATAAGAAACAAGAATTTAAAAAAATAAAAAATATAAAATATAAAATAAAAAGTAAAAATAAAATAAAAAATAAAAATAAAAATAAAAATAAAAATAAAAATAAAAAATAAAAAATAAAAATACAAAATAAAAAATACAAAATACAAAATAAAAAAATACAAAATACAAAATAAAAAATACAAAATACAAATAAATAATAAACAGTAAAAAATAAAAAATATAAAAGTATGAGCATAAATTTCACAAATTTCGATAACTTCATAAATTATCACACATTAGTTACATTCTCGTTATTTTAACCCACTTCAATCTACCACATACAAAATAAACCAACTTCAACGCACTTCAACCTACATCAACCCACTTCAATCTAATTCAACCTATTTCAACCCAACTAAAAAAAAAAAATACCAACTTCAGCCTACCTCAACCTACCTCAACCTACTTCAACCGACTTCACCCTTTTTCCCACCCAATGTACTCACGAAAACAACAGGCCCTAAATCCCATATGATACTTTACAAATTATTAAAATTATGAAGGGGTGGGTTGAAGTTGGTTGAAGTAGGCCTGGCAATTTCACCCGAACCCGATGGACATCCGCTTCACCCGACCTGAAAAATAGGATGAAAATCCGATTAAACGGGTGATGGATAATCGGGTGACGGATCGGGTCGGATACGGGTGATGGTCCACCCGACCCGTCACCCGACCCACCACCCGTTTATATATATATATATATATATATATATATATATATATATACCCCTACAATTTCTTCTCTATTCACTTTGCCCTTTTAAAACCCTACATATATATATATTAAGTGTAAGAACATTCAGTCAATGCAAGAGTTTCCTTTGCCCTTTTCAATGAAACTAAGAATTTCGATCATGTTCATGGAAAGACCATCTGTTCACTACTGTTTGTCTGGCATCATGTATTTGTACTTATAGGATGTACCTTTTAGGCATTTCTCATATTATATCTCTTTTTATTCTTCTCTTACATTGTTCTCCAAGACTTATTCTTAGTTCTGTGATGCTGAAAATTTTTAACCTGTTTTTTTTTTTAACGCTAGTTGGATAGCATATATTTTTTGAGTATTTGAATATGTTTAGTAGAATTATGATTACGAACTATTTTTTTTTTAAATGATAGTCGTTGGTTGGTGATGATCTCTACATGTGCGGTACTTGGTAGTTCGTTGAAGAGAATTGAAGATTTGTACATTTGTCTCTCCAAACATTGTATTATAGTTGATTGACTTGATTCATTCTTTGTCTCGAATTATTTGTTTGTAGAAAATTTAATCTTTGAACAATCCTCTTCCTTTCCTCCAAATTAGAGACAATTGATGGTTGTTTTCTTTATCATTTGTGTGTGGCAATTGTTGTATTTAAGAATCAGGCATATGGTTCCCGACTCATTGGTGTTGTACGTAAATATGTAATTGTCCAGACTTTTGAAATTTATTTCAGCGATAAACAAATGAAATGAGATGGAGCACGTTTCACCCGTTTCACCCGTTTATCACCCGTTTCATCCGCGGATGACGGGTGGATTGGATGTGGGTGAATGGATGAGCGGGTGACGGGTGGATCGGGTGAACTGGATGGATGCGGGTGGAGGCTCACCCGCTCTAAATCCGACCCGTTGCCAGGCCTAGGTTGAAGTAGATTGAAGTGGGTTGAAGTTGGTATTTTTTTCAGGTGGGTTGAAGTAGGTTAAAATAGGTTGAAATAGGTTGAAGTGGGTTGATGTTGGTAAATATAGATTGACCCACGAAAAGAACCGAGAAGATCCACGTAGACATGGGACACGTGTCAAGATATCGTAGCCACACATATAACTGTCGAAATTCTCTTTGTTGCTTGCTCAATAATAATACAATATATTATAGGCCAGCCTTGATACTATCAATCTCCCGAGTCAGCTAGAAGGTTCCTTGAATTTCTTTTGCTTTACTGTAAGCAAAAGTATCACATAATCATTGAGCTAATAAATTGCTTTAGAACAAGCTTAAGCTCAATATCATCAAGATCATGATCATCATCATCTTATTTGGGGAAATTAGTTAAACTTAGAAGTTGAGTTTGAGAAGAGAGATATTGCTGATATTCATCGATCAATCCATCATCATACATCGAGCATGGGAGCTCTGGCGTACATATCTGAGTGCTGTGCAGGGCTTTGGGAGCTCGGCCACAAACACCTCAAGAAGCGCAAACCATTTGAGGTATTACTTCCCAGTCATTATATACTTCTTTCAGTTGCTCTAATAATCTAGCTGCAGATTATTCTTCGTTTTAATAGACAGTCGTAACTTTACCTGGAAAAACTTAGTTAGGATTGCAATATATTTGACAAAAAATGTGATGGCAGACAGTGGAGATAAAGGTGAGGATGGACTGCGAAGGATGTGAGAGAAAAGTGAGGAAGTCCGTAGAAGGGATGAAAGGGGTAACAGGGGTGCAGGTCGATTCCAAACAGCACAAGCTCACCGTGACTGGGTTCGTCGACCCGGACAAAGTTCTGGACCGGGTTCGGCAGAGAACCGGGAAAAAAGCCGAGTTCTGGCCTTACGTTCCATACGACGCCGTTGAGCACATGGTTCATCCCTATGCGCCAGGTGTCTATGATAAGAAGGCGCCACCTGGGTACGTACGCAACCCTGAGATGGTTGACCCTGCTGTTGCCGAGCTGGCCAAGGAGGACCCCACCGAGGTGAAGTTGTCCACTGCCTTTAGTGATGAGAATCCTAATGCCTGTGCTATTATGTAGTAGAAACTTTGGGTGTTCTTGTTTTGTTTTTTTTTTTTTTTTTTTTTTTTTGGGTGGTTTTTTGGTGGTTTGTAGTAAGACTAGAGATTCTGACTTGATTTATGAGCTATGTTTTTGAAGGATGAGACCCATCTATATAGTATGACTAATTTGGATTTTGTTTTGTAAATAGAAGATGTGACTTATGGATCTTTGTAATACTAACAGTTAATTTGGAGTATCTAAGGGTGTTTTACTTTTGGCATTTTTATTACTTAGATAAAATTCTTGGGCTCCGTTTGATCTTTAGAAAATTTGGTGGAAATAAAAGTTGAAGAAAAAAAAAGTGAATGAAAAAAATGTAGGGAGAAAGTGAGTTTGTTTTCTCTTGTTTGAATTGAGGAAAAAATGTAAAAATTTGGATGAGAAATTTGAATGTTTATGAATTACTTGAATTATATTGATGTCATCTAAATAGTGTAAAGTTGAAGGAGGTTAGGATTTCTTTTGGGAACTTTTTCAAAACTTTTCTTATAATTTTATGAGGAAAATTTTATCACTTATTTCTAATAATTTTTTCATCTAATTTTTCTCCATTTTTTTTCTTTGTGATTTTCTCTAAATCAAACACAACGAAAAAAATTACTTTTCTAATTTTTTTCTTTCCATCAAATTTTTCAAGATCCAAACAAAGCCTTAAGTCTATTTTTTCTGTTGATTAATGTGATTTTATAAATTATATTGTGTGGGTTAATCAAGATTTATTTTTATTTATATTATATAAACCGTTAAGTTAAAGATGACATTGTAATATCTATGGTAAAGGAGTAGTGATAGCTTATATTTGTCAATAGCAATTAGATAGCTATTTATGACTCGTTTGGTTTCATGTAATTAAAGTGGTAATGCAATCAAAATAGTAATGAAGATTTCATTATCATGTTTGGTTACCATTAAGAGATGTAATCAAGATTGCATTGTAATCATATTTGCATTAATCTATGCAAATACAATTACTTAGCTTTTTCTAAAATATTGTGATTACATACCTTTGAATCAAAGTCTACCAAACTACAAACTATTAGATTTTGGGGACATTCTCTCTCTTCTCTTCGTTGTCTCTTATCTGCTTTTCCAACTCTTATGGTCCGTTTGGCAGGGGAGTAAGTTAGAGGAGTAAAAGTAAATAATGTAATATTTGGTTGGATGTAATGTAATGACAATGTAATGCAATCAACTTTGTAATGCAGTTATGATTACTTAGTTTGTGCTAATCATATTTACAATATAGTTCTTTTTATTGCAATACTCGCATACAACTAAACAAGGTAATGAAAACACAAATATAAACTTATTTGCATTACAAGATTGATTACATCTAACCAACACATTATATGAGAGTAAGGAGGAGTAGGAATAAGGGAAAGTAAATAAGAGTAAGTTGTTTACTCTTGTTTGGAAGTTTAAGGAGAGTAAGACTAACCCTTATTTGGAAGAATAGGAAGGTAAATAAGAGTAAGTGAAAAAATTGACACATACGCCCTCGCTAAATAGATCAAAATATATTATATTCAGATTTGCGGGGGTAAATATATAAACTACTAATTCCTATCCATCTTTACTCCTCTTTGCACTCTATTTTGGAGTGTAAGAAAAATGGAGGATTGAGGGGAGTAAGAGGGAGTAAGAGTTACTCTCCCTAACTTCTCGTTACCCTCATTTTCTTACTCCCAAACATGGTTAAAGGAGATTACTCACTGTCCCTTGCTCTCATTTACTCATCCCTACTCTCCATCCAAACAAACCCCTAGTACATCACCACGCTTTTAAAGGTTTGAAGCCTCCCTCACCCCTTTTCTCTCTCCTCTCAATATTAGATAAAGTTTAATTCAGATCATGATTATCATATTATTGCAACTGCATTTTTGTACTTTCTAGATATCATCTCAATTTCTCTCTCTCTCTCTCTCTCTCTCTCTCTCCCCTCATCATCATCATCATCATCATCTTTTTCTTATTTTCCTCTATCTACTTGTTAAACTTGAACAATATTATATTATTATAAGTTAGAGGAAATGGAGTGAAGACAGTCATATCATTCGAAGCATCATAATTATGACGATAACATATTGAATGATAATTATCAACAAAGCTGCAAATAATTAAAATAAGAAAAATAAAATACAAATTGAATTGCGAGTACTTAAAGTCACGAGTAAAATGAAGCGTTGTTTGTAAATGAATTCATCTCATTACAATTGTAAAAATTGTATAACCAAAAATTGTAATGCAATTATTATCCCATTCTATTATATTGAAAGTTATATTACATAGTTGATTCTATTACGCACTGATTATATTACTTCCAATCAAATGTCACATTAAAGAAATATGCTTGTAAAAAATAAACTATTAAACACGAGTACGACAATATAGGTTGTTTGACAACTAGTTTTATAGCAAGCATTAAACTTGAACCAATTGTATTTGGAGTATACTGTGGTTTCAAAGAGAAGTTTATAAGAAAATCGAAAGTTTCAACATTTTAACTCTAAATTACAATGCTTTTTACTGAAGTGTGGATGATCAACTTACAATATTGAGACTTTGATTTCAAGATTGGAAGTTTGTTTTAGGATATAAAAGTTATGGGCAAGATTATTTGACAAATTTCATGATGAAATAGATGTAGAAATTAGTCTAATATAAGTATGATCAAATTTGTGCATCATGGATAATTTAATCAGGGAAAAAAAGGATCAAATGCTCTCATATAACTTTCTATACCTCTTTATTTATTGAATTCATTTTTGTAAGTTGATTAAGCTGTCTAAGCACTGGAGCTTTGCGTACATGATTGACTTGGTGACTTATCGGTATGGAATAGAAAAAGAGGCGTATACTAGATTAGATCCAATAAATATCTACTCTATAAAGTTTTATAAATTTATTGAAAAATCTATCATTGTTTGTTGTGATTTCTTTCAAATAAGATGGAGCCCAAAATGAAGATGATATGTCAAGCTTAAACAATTGAAACTGTATTTGTTCTTGCAACATGATATAGAAGCCCTAGAAAAGGCGGTTAGTTGCTCGTTTGAGTGTCCAACGAGTTTTACAAGAATTTTGCTGCCCAACAAAATCAAGGGGGAAAGGGCGCTTTGGAATACTGAACTTCGGATGTGATCCAAAGAGGAAATAAACAGACTGGCCTGACCGGTAGTTCCAAGAAGAGCAGACGCAGAAGTCAATACTCCCTCCCAATCTCTTCCGCCACCACCACCACCACCGCCGCCGTCGCCGTCGCCGTCGTCGTCCCCGCCGAGCAGGGTAAGAGAGAGAATGATCGCCGACGGAATCGAAGACGAAGAGAAATGGCTCTCCGCCGCGAGCGCCGGCCTTCAACAGAACGCCTTCTACATGCATCGGGCTCTGGTACTCTCTCTCCTAAACCCTAATCTTCAAATGTCGGATTCTTCCCCTCCCTAAACCCTAATTCAGCTACCTGGTGCTGATTTGTGAAGGATTCGAACAATCTCAAGGATGCGTTGAAGTACTCCGCTCAAATGCTCTCCGAGCTGCGGACATCAAGATTGTCGCCTCATAAGTACTATGTTCTCTGTAAGTATAAGCTCTTCTCTGGTTTGCCTGATCCCAATCTGGATGATCTGATTGAGAAATTTTGACCGAAAATGCTGTCATTTTGTTGAATCTGTGATTAATGTAGTTGTGTACTTGAAAATTCAGACATGCGAGCATTTGATGAGTTGAGAAAGCTGGAGATCTTCTTTTATGAAGAGACTAAGCGAGGTTGTTCTATCATCGAGCTCTATGAACTTGTACAGCATGCTGGCAACATATTGCCTCGATTGTAAGTGAAAAAGGAACTTGCAGCTACTGTCTCATTTCCTGTTCCTAGATTCTGACTATTAAAGGGATGCGACTTTTGCCAGTTTGGCCTGAGTAGCATTTGGTCTGTCTGCCCTCAATACTGTGTTCGCATAAGGTGATTCTTTACGAATTGAACTCACCAGTGGCACTGCTGCGGCAATCAAATCGGTTGTTTATTGCATTTGAATTCTTCTTCGTTCCCTTTGTTTGTCCTTTTTGTGCTGGTTTGAAGGTGATTGTGATCTTCTCTATTTGTTCATTTGAGTCTCATTGTCCCTCACAAGCGAAAACTTAATTTTGCTGGTATTTATTTATTAATAATTTCAACTTCTGGGTTGTCAGTACATGGCACATTGATCGACTACCTTTAATATAAAAGCTTTTCTTGTGTTAACGATGATCCAGACTGCTAAATTATAGGAAACAGTACGTTGAAAACTGTTTGCCATCAGTCTGTCACTCCAGGAGTGCATTGATGGGAAATGATATAAGGTAGCCTTGTGTAGTTCATTTTATATATGATCATCATCACAAAGAAATTTCGTCTGTTCTCTGCCTCTTGCCTTGGGATCTATTACTAGGCCATCTTTGTGTATGACAGAGAGTCTGGAACTTACTAGGTATCTGCAGTGACAAATCACACGGACAAGTTTCCCCCATAGTTAGTAGATGTCATCGTCATATGAGAAAGCTGAAGTCCTTTTCATAAAGATTGCAATATTGAGGTAAAGGAGGCAGGCTGTGTTATGTGTTAAGTAGTTATTTAGCGAAAATAAAGGCCTGTTTGGGCTTTATCTATGGCAAGATTGCCTTTTTCTGGAAGCTGAGATTGTCAGTCTATGCAAATTCACCACAAGAATTTATATGGGAACTTCTTCTCAAAGAACCTCGGCCATTCAACATGTGTCGTTAGGACCCCCTTTTTTTATCTAATGGAAATCGATTTTCTGTTTGTGGGGGGTAATGCTTTCTTCATTTGAATCTCCTCGGTCCTCGTTTTGCATTCATATAGGTACTTGGTTGTATTTGGGCACTCCTTCCTTAATAGGCATGGGAACTTTTCTTAGCTTAGCACATCTGTGTTTGACACATGTTGGCCATTGAGACTATTTGCACAGTCTCACATGTGTCAGATATGCAGGAAAATGTCTTTTCAACTTTTCTTATTTTTCTACAATCTACATACGCTAAAGAAAATTTGTTGTTGTTCACATCCTAACGGGTTGCATCTTGTTTTTAATTTTGTTTTTTAGATCTCATGTCAATGTGGAGAGTTGTGTTCTGTGGATGTCTAATCTCACTGCCCATACTTAGATTTGTAACTTTTGGATGAGTGATCGTTCCCTATTCCACTTTTGCTGAATGGTGGTCTATGTGATCCTTTACTCAATTTAGATGTTCCATACTGGAGCCATGTTTACATTTCTTATCCTTTACTTTTTTTAAATTTTATTTTTTGGTATTTGGATAAGGAAAACTTTCTTTCGTTATATTCAATTGAAAATATTTCATGAGTGCATGCTCCATGTCACAATTATTTACTCTTGTATCTTGTTTTGGGGGATTAACAGTTCAAATGGATTATTTGCCCTTGCTTGACAATGACATTCTTTTTGCATACCCTATACATGTTAGGACAATTGACTTGCAAGTGCTTGGTTGCCAGATTGTTCATGAAACTTGATTAAAGTTCACGACTTGTTCTCCTCTCCTTTCAGGTATCTGTTGTGTACTGCAGGATCTGTCTATATTAAATCAAAGGAAGCCCCTGCAAAAGATATTCTCAAGGATCTAGTAGAAATGTGCCGTGGCATTCAACATCCTTTACGAGGGCTATTTTTGAGGAGTTACCTTTCTCAAGTCAGTAGGGATAAGTTGCCTGATATTGGTTCTGAGTATGAAGGGTAAGGAATTCTAGGAAGCCTTGTACTCCACAAATTTGGACCAATTACTTGCTTTATTTTCTTTTGTTATAAAGGATTGTTAACAGTATGGATGTTGTTCTCTGTGTTATGATCTGGTTGGAAGCTTTTAGGAGTCTTGTCTATTTGTACTTGTTGCAAATTGCCATGTATCCGATATATATTCATTAATAGTCAGGAGAAATGCTGGGTGGGTTCATAATGAGCCTACTCTGTTGTAACATATTATTTCACATTGGTTCACCTAGTTAAATTTTCTGACAGCTATAGATAGCTTACATGCAGCAATAGGAACCAGCAAATGGCAGTTATGCTGCACACCCTAGGAGCTCTTCTCTTTTTCTAATTTTCTGCAGATTTCCTCTCCTACGTCCGTGCAAAGTGACTCAAATTTCCAATTCTTATATTGCTTGATTGCTAGAAATAGGATCTCAAGCCCTCTTTGCACTATTCGATGATGTATGCAGTAGGTTTTTTTTTTTTTTTTAAAATTTTATCTGTGACCTTCTTTGTAAACTGGTTGCTTAAACTCTCAAATATGAAGGTCAGATTAATATCGTTGTCCTTTGCCTGTTGCAGAGATGATGATACTGTTATGGATGCAGTTGATTTTGTGCTACAAAATTTCACTGAAATGAATAAACTTTGGGTGCGAATGCGTTACCAGGTTGGTACAACTTTCTTTTTAATATTTTCCTTGCAATCACGCTGTGCATGCTTGCTTTGAAATTCAAAGGCTGTAAACTGACCTGTCAGGTTCAATCAGATGAACTGCTTGTTTGCTTTGTATTTGATGCTTTATTTTTATAGTAATATGTGTATGCGTTTACTTGAGAAAATTATTGTCAAATTTGCTATGTTAGTCATCATAAGCTATATGGTAAAAGAATTATCACAACTAGAAAATTTTTTTAGGTGATGAGTGGTTGTACTCTAAGAAATGAAGTGAGGGGGGTTGGGGGTCAGATATACTTCCGTATCTGTTTTTCTGATATAGCTTGTTTTGTGAAGGAGATTCTTCTTCAATTTGGTGCCTTGATGGAGTCTTACTCTAAGCTTATGGAGTCTTACTCTAATTGTGATTGCATCTTCTTTTTTTTTTCCCCCCTTTTTTCTGAGCAAATCCTTGATTGGCTACCTTGTTAATTTTGGAGAGTAATATCAACATTATGTTCATGCTTATTCATAGGCTTCTCAGTTGACTTGTTAGAGGACCCCTATTGACCCTATTTGCTTTAGCCTTTAGTGTATGTGAAAGTCATGGTTATTAATCTTGCAATAGTTCCTCTTTTGATCCTTAGTGAGTCAACTTAGGTTTCTTTGTTTCGACTTGATTGCCTGATCTACCTTTGCTAATGCCATACAAATCATACCAGGCTACTGAGTAGATCCCTTATCACCCTAAGAAATTTAGTTCCTGCCATTCCTCTAGATCAGAGAAGCAGGCAAGGTCTACCCTTCTGGTAGGAACATGTCTAATATGTCGTAGGTATGCCGCTGTGACGTGTAATGAGTCCTTCCTGTGAAGGTAACTGGTCATCATGAGGGCATGATTTGTGATCATGCAGGTTATAGTGCTTGTCAATGATTCATACTGTTTGCTGATCCTGAGTTGAGGATTGCAATCGGACTTTCTGGTCTGCAGGGACCTGCTCGGGAGAAGGATAGAAGAGAAAAAGAACGGAGCGAACTTCGTGACCTTGTAAACATCATTAACCTAGAACTCATTGTCATGGCAGCAGTAGAGCTATGGATGGCTAATGCACACTCATAAGGTTGGCGGTTTGTTTTTGGAATTTTTGGCGGCAGGTTGGGAAGAATCTGCATGTCCTCAGTCAGATCGAGGGAGTTGATCTTGACATGTATCGAGATACTGTTCTTCCTAGAGTGCTGGAGCAGGTTTGGTCCAACCAATAGTTCTTGTGTATGTTAGTTTGAATTGTGTTTACTTTTGTGTCGTTACTAGTATAATAATGTTAATTATTGTTATCAGGTGGTCAATTGTAAAGATGAGCTTGCTCAATATTATTTGATGGACTGCATTATTCAAGTATTTCCTGACGAGTTCCATTTGCAAACTCTTGATGTTCTGTTGGGCGCATTCCCCCAGCTTCAGGTGCACCCTATTTCATATAGTACTCTATTCAAGTGATATACATTTGTCTGTTTCAGCCTTAAGTTGGCAATGTTTTTCTTTATGGAGCTTGTGATTTGATAAGTTATGTCATAGAGAATGTATTGTAAGGTAACATAGTAGGGTTGTGTAATGTAAGCTACAAGAGATTTCGATGGCTGACATGATAATTGTCCAAAGAATGTGTGGCGATCCTAGGGAAGATGAACTGCTAGATCATTTGGAAGATGATAGGAGTGATCCCTATCAAGGAAAAGATTTTTGAAGTGGGACCTAGTCAATATGTTAGGGGAGTACACTTGAGATTTGAAAAAATGACTATTGTTTGAGGACAAGAGGAGGTCAGGTAAAAAAGAATCTTATAAGGTAAGTAACGATGTCAGCTCTCTAAGTTCATGGCCTACAACAACAACCCGCAGTGTGGATCCTGCTTTCGCGGGGCATGGGGAGATCTAAGTACATGACCTATGATAGATTTTTGCAGCGTTGTAGGATGCGAGTGAGTTTTTTATCTGGTTAGTCTTTGTACTTGGTTATCTGGTCCCCCCTTTATTTGCTTCCCCAGTTCGATGTCATGTTTTCCCCTCTCTTGTGTGTATCGATTACTTTTCTTGATTTTGATTAAGCTGATGCCCGGTCTACCAAATTGGTGCATATCATATCCCTTTTTCATCTTTGATGCTATTTCTTTCTTAGTACCTTTTGATGTGTTAAATGCCTCCAAAAACTTTTTTGGAAGTTCTTTTTGTGGGCCTTAAGGAACAATTGCCTGTTGCGCTACATGGTGGGGCTAAGCTTGTATACTTATTGACCACCCTACATGACGAATTTCTTGCCTTTTAAGAATAAAATATTTTCATGGTGAATTTTGTCAAGTAATATGGGGAAGTTTAGGCATCTAATTCTTGTGTTTGTTTTCACCGTTCCCAGCCATCTGTTGATATCAAGACAGTCCTTTCCAGCCTAATGGAAAGACTTTCTAATTATGCTGCATCAAGTGGAGAAGTAAGTCCCATATTTGCCCATCTGTGCAAAATTTTATTTATAACTGTTAACAAGGTGTCCTGCAGGTGTTACCTCAATTTTTGCAAGTGGATGCTTTTTCAAAATTGAACAATGCAATAGGGAAGGTGAGTATTGCACGACTGGCTTTCTCAATCTTGCCCATATGTGACAATAGGACGAGCAAACCTAATGTTTTTATCATAAGCCTTGTCTTCTGGCCCACCGTTTCTATTTCTAAGATTATTTATCAACGAATAAGAATCGAGACATTTTCCTTTGTTATTTTCAAATCTTTCTGACAGTTTCTGCATACATGCTTGCAATTCTCACAAACTAATGTCTTTTATGTACTGGGTGCAGGTCATTGAAGCGCAGGCTGATATGCCTGTTCTTGCTGTTGTAACCTTGTATTCATCTCTTCTTACCTTCACCTTGCATGTCCATCCTGATCGGCTTGATTATGCTGATCAAGTATTGGTATGTTTACTAAGATACTTATCCCATAAGTGGCTTCCTGTCTCATAATAACTCTTTTTTTTTTTTTCTTTTTTTTCTCTATGACAAAACAACCATCATGAGCACTTCCCTGTTATGTATCCCATGAAGGCGGGTTGTGAGTATAGTTTGATTCCTCAAACCACCACCCATTGTTTATGGCTCATCACATATTTATTTGTTTTTGATTTAGGGAAAAGCTTAGCCTTCTTAATTAGTCTATCATAAATACTTATCATATAATGCTCTCACTGTTTTGGGGGGGGGGGGGGACAGAGATTACCAAATAATTCTACATTTGACTGCTGTTGTTTTTCTCTACTTGGTCCCATATGAGTGAAAATGGCTTCTTGTCTTTTCAAAATATGAAAGGGAGTAGCAGAATGGGTACGTTTTCTTGATGTTGTCATTTTCTATGCTCAATCTCATTAGGTCATCTTGGATGGGTTTTTTAAGTTTTACGTTAATTTGGTTTGTATGCCATCTTCCATTTTGGATGGGATAAAATAGGACCAGAGGCTTGAATGATTCTTCTCCAGAGTTCTGAAGGCACTGTCTTAGATTGTATTATTGAATCAATACACTTGTGCTTCCACAAGGCCTGGAAGATTAGGAATGAATTTGATGATCCATCACCAAGTCTAGGGCCCTAGCCTTATGATAGAAATTGAAACCCACTTGAATCTTACTTTGAAGCAAAGAACCTGTCTCCAAAGCTGAGAAACACCTGAGTTATCGAACGTGATATATATTTTTGACACCTCAAATGAGACCGAAAGTAGGTGGAATTAGGATCTGCGTCCTCACCTATATGTAGATGAAAAATATCTAAGTCACAGTGGAGAATCGATAAAGTTATTGACAATTTTAATAATCATGTGGTGTTATGGTTAGTTTACGGAACTTCTGAACATTAAGAAACGTCAGGAATCTATAAAATTGACCAATGACCATCCAGGCAACCAGCAGACTTGGCTAGATCTTAGTTCTAAAAATTGCAAGGCGCACTGAGGCGCATAGGGTCCCAAAGCGTGAGGCGCAAGGTGCGAGGCGAAGGCGCACACATCATGGACGCGAAGCGCACTTCTATGCAAAAGTTTTTAGAAGTATTTCATATTTCACAAAGCATATTTTGCAAAAACAAGTTACATAAATGCATTAAAAATGTGATTAGGCATCAGCATGACTACTAACATAGCAAATAAACTTAAGATATATTATCTTATCAACGTAGTTCCCCAATGCATATACTTACCATACAAGTTTAGCTCACCTTTTAGCTCACAAGGAAGGAAAAGAAGAAAAAAGGTAAAGGCAAGGCCAAGAAAAAGAAGAAAAAGGGGGGAGATATAGTCTCGTATCCTTGAGGCGCAACTCATCCCCTTCGAGGCGCTGACCCGGTAGCCTCACGAGCGGGCTTTTTTAAACAAAGGGCTAGATGCTGGAATTGAAGAAACTAGGTGCAGATGTACCTTCCTCCCAAAAACAAAGGGTAGATGCTGATGTAAAGCAAGGTAAACATGTGAAAAAATGTATCGTTTAAATGTATGCATCAAGCTAGTGTCTCTAAACGAGGGAAGAGAAATGGAACTGTGATTTTTGGATTTTGATGTTTTCTCATTATCCAACGTGAGCTCTAATGGCTTAAAGCCCTTGTTGTGAAGGTATTTTTTTGCGAATTGTCTACTTGGCTTAGAATTCCATAAGTTATCCTGGCCTTAAGCAGAAAAAAGAGAGTGGGGCTTATAATAGACCTGCTATTTCAAATTTATTTCTTTCTTGAGATATTACCATGTTTGTTTTGCTTTGTTTAAATTTTCACCAAAGCAAGAAGAACCTTTCAGTTCCGTCATATGGGTGTAATTGGGTGAGCGCTGGGCAGGCCTTGTGATTTCTAAATATGGATGGATAATTTGTATTGGTTTCCTTGTGTGAAAATCCTACATGGACTTCGGAGAGCTGTTGGTCTTTAGACTTCTATGGAACTGCTGGTTCTTGAATTTGGCTATTTTGGTATTTCCAACTTGCTGAAATTAAATACTGTGTCTTTCACTGTTACAGGGATCCTGTTTCAATAAGCTCTCTGGTGTTGGGAAACTTGATGATAGCCAGGCAACAAAGCAAATTGTTGCACTTCTAAGTGCTCCATTAGATAAATACAACAATGTTATGACTGCCTTGAAGCTCTCAAACTATCCCCGGGTGATGGAGTGCCTTGACATTGAGACGAATAAAGTTATGGCCAAGATTATTATTCAAAACATTATGAAAAACAGTACCTATATATCAAATGGTGATAAGGTATATATCTTTGTTGCATTTTCACTTCTATATCCTTTTGCTTCTATTTATCGTTGTAATCTTTCTGGATTACTCTCATTAGGTTGAAGCCTTGTTTGGATTGATAAGGGGGCTTATCAAGGACACTGATGATGCGGTTTGCAACGAGGTATGTTTAAAAATATTTGTCCAGTTGAGTCATTGCTGATGGTAATCTGGTTTATGGTTATTGTCATAATCTACTGTGCTGTTAGAATGTTGGAATCGAGTTCTTTTGGTTGCTGTATCAAATTAATTTTCTTCATCAAAAATTATTATTGTCAACACTTAATTTTAGTACTGAGTAACTTCCTCAGTGTGGGTTCCTTTATGTGGCTTCAAGGGGTCCTATGTAGTGATCAAATCCTGAACTTTAAATGAATCCAGTTGCTTAAGAAGTTGGATGTTGGTGAAATGAACTTAGTTCTTGAAGCATAACATTCTCCATGAAAAAGAACAGCATCCTTATCTGTGTAATTTATGCTAATTTGATCTTATCATATTCGTAGGATGATGAGGAAGAGTTCAAGGAGGACCAGAATGCTGTGGCACGCCTTATCTATATGCTACACCATGATGATCCAGAAGAGATGTTCAAGGTACTCTATGCATGCAGCATTGTGATTTTGCTTCACTTACAAGTATTCAAAAAATTCCCCCCCCCCCGAATGTTGCTCCTGGGTTTCTTCCTAGTTACCACGTTTGCAAGGCTGGAAGACTTTGTACTTTGCCTCGGTTAGTGTAGAAGTTCAGTGCATAATTTTCTAATGAATCTTTTAGACCAAAGCGTACTTTGCAGATAACTGTATCGTGTTTGCAGGGATTTGACATATTATAAAATAGTTGTATTCCCTGGCAGAGCTAAGGTTGTTGCTTGTTATGTGGCCAGAAGGCCTTCCTGTTAATGCTGAGTATGTAGTAAGGGCTCAAGGGTATTAGTGTTCTACTCCATGGTCTATTCTGGATCCCTTTTTGTTGATCACCGGTGATTGTGCTCTTTGTGGACTGCAGATCATAACCATTGTGCAGAAGCATATACTGGCGGGTGGTGTGAAGCGTCTACCATTTACTGTTCCTCCCCTTGTGTTCACTGCTCTTAAGGTTTCACACTGTCCTTGACTTCTAAGTTCCTCATCTCTCTTTTTGTCTCATGTTCATGTGAAGATCAACTTGTCACCTCCCAAGGGAGTATTCTCTTTGCCTTGTTCTTCGGTTTCTTTTTGTTTGATTATGTTGGAATTCACATGTTGAACCTGAGATCTGAATAATCTGGATAAATTTTTAGGTCTTAAATGTGGAATCTAAATCTAGAACATCAATAATTTGAGTTGACTAATTTGTTATAGTGCGGATAAGTAAGATCCCGTTAATTGAATCTCGAATTTGGACGAAATCTGGATACAAATGAATTGTAAGCTTGGACAAATCTGAATTCTCAATGCATGTCAATGAATATGGAATCCAGGCAATTAAAGCTGAAGAGAGGGGACCATAACTCTTGATGAACTTGATGCTTTGACAATTTGGAGTGCAATTGATGGCTGAGGCTTGAAGGAAAATACAGCGTAGTAATTCACAGTAGCTGTTCCAAGAGAAAGAGAAGGGGGGGGGTCAAGCTAGTATATTGGTGAGCAAGACCATGATTTACGGAGTTTCTGATGACCTGTTTAACAAGGATTAAACAACTTTAGTGCAAGGATGGCGTTCTATACTTACCTTTGTGTACTCTGCATCTGAGTTCGAAAGGCCTAGGGCTAGGGCTAATTCCAAGGGAAAGGTGTAAACTGCTAAGTGCTAAGCTTCTGTAATCATCCAAGGTTATAGCACAAATATTTGTGCTACCCAAGATTGCTATTTTGATTACGAACAGTTTGTGTGTTTTTCGACTTTTTTTCCCCGGGTCTGCAGGTAGATTAGATTTTCATATTGCAAGCTTCAATTATTCTTCGTATGCTAAATGTTTTGATCATTTCTTCCAATTTTGATGATCCTGAGGATACAATTAGAAAAAGTGATGGTTATAACTGCTGTTTTCAAAACAATCATTAGCATGATTATTTCTTCATTTAGTACCGGGACAACAAATGTTATAATGCTAAGATTTGCTCATTCAGAATGCCTTGTGGGAAGAAAGGGGGGGGGTGGATGTGAATCCTCTTGGCATGTCTCTCCCCAGAGACCTCCCTTTAAATGGCAGTTGAAGAATGCGTGTTAATTCTTGTCATCTGCTGTACACATACAGCTGATTAGGGCACTGCAAAATGGAGATGCGAGCAAGGCTGAAGAAGCAGCAGCAGCAGCTACACGAAAGAAAATTTTCCAGCTCTTGAATCAGGTAAGTTTGAATATAGCCTGTGGGTGCAGTCTGTTCATCCTGAATGCTAAACATGCATTTGAATGTAGAGAACTGTCCCAGAGAATCACTGCTGAAAGGCACGCTGGGCAACATGTTACGCTTCATTTCCTTTGTCCTTTTTTTAGTCACTTCTTTTTATTCCTGGTATTAAAAACAAGTCTTTAATCCTGATAGGTTGATACTTTAGAGGAGGGGAAGGGGTTTCTCCTGTCTGCGCATGTGTTACTAATTTTTACAGTGATCTGGGACTGTTAAGTGTTGGCCAGCTTAACAAAAGTATATGTCATTGGAGGTCAAGTATTAAGATTTTTTTTTTGGGGGGGGGGGGGGGGTTCCCTGTTCCATCACTTCTATTGTATGTTCTTCCCGTTGCCTTCTCAAGGATAGAAATGTCTAACACGATTGACGTATTTTCTGATACTCTAATCCAGCTCATTGAGGCTCTTTCGAACGTCCCTGCTCCGGAGCTTGCATTGCGACTATACCTGCAATGTGCTGAGGTAGTCCTTAAAAGTTTAATGTCAAATCCAAAATTGACGTGTGTGAAAGCTTTTTTATCTGGTAATCTGCTTTGGCCTTCGTAGGCTGCAAATGACTCTGACCTGGAGCCTGTTGCATGTGAATTTTTCACTCAAGCCTATATATTGTATGAGGAAGAAATATCGGTAAATGGCATAGCTATATATGGTTTTCTGCTTAGATTTGTCCATTAATTATTGCCATTTTACTCATTTCTAACCTTGGCATAATCGTTCTGTTTCATTGTATCCATTAGGACTCTAGAGAACAGGTGACTGCACTGCAGCTGATAATAGGGACACTTCAGAGGATGCATGTATTTGGGGTTGAAAACAGGGATACACTGACGCATAAAGCTACAGGGGTATAACAAATGGTTTTTCTTTTTTGTTTTCCCTGTGCTGGAATGAGTGTTTCATCCTAATTTTCTGAAGCTGGTGTTTGCAGTATTCAGCAAAGCTTTTGAAGAAGCCTGATCAATGTAGAGCTGTCTACTCATGCTCCCATCTCTTCTGGGCTGATGATCAGGATGGAGTAAGAGATGGGGAGAGGTGTGTTCTGTTGTCCCCTTTAAAATTTTGTCTTAAAGTTGCTTTGCTTCTGGAATCGGGCGTGAGAATTTTAAGAGCATAACAATTCCAGTGTAAATTTTCAAATCAAATCAAAGTGATCACTGAGCTGCTTTCATTTTGTGAATATAATTACCTCGCTACGCCTCCCTTTACAACTAATGTGATGTGCATGATGTAGGGTCCTGCTGTGCTTAAAGCGAGCTCTGAAAATAGCAAATGCAGCTCAACAAATGGCCAATGCTACACGGGGTAGTGGTGGATCGGTTATTCTGTTCATTGAAATCCTCAACAAGTATGTCTCCTCATTCACTTTTGTAGAATACTGCACAGTAAGATTCAGCTATGAAAACCAGGGCAGCATCATGACACGATGTGGTTCGAAATTCAGGTATCTCTATTTCTTCGAGAAGGGGAACACTCAGATCACCGTAAATACAATTCAAGACCTGATGGAGCTAATTACTACGGAGATGCGAAGCGATAATGCCGCCACAGATCCAGCAGCCGAAGCTTTCTTCGCAAATACTTTACGGTACATCCAATTCCAGAAACAAAAGGGCGGTGCTGTCAGTGAAAAGTACGAGCCTGTCAAAGCTTGAAGACACGAGTTTATTTAGTTAGGCACGTATTTTGGTGCCGAAGGCTTCTACTTGCACCGAGGTTTCCATGCTCACTGTGGGCGGAGCAACATCCTCGATGAAACCATTTTTAGTTGGCCTTGTAATTTGAGGGGATGTTTTCTAGGCTTCTTGTGCTAACAAGGTGTTCTCACTACTCTCTGTCAATGCTAGTTGTGGACGACTTATGATCTTAGACTTCTTTAGTCACCTTCTTGCGCGGTAATGGGTGTAGAGCATCCTTTTTTTTTGAAACCTTTTTTTTCTTTTGACATTATGATAGTGAAGATTGACGTGCTGTATATCTTCTGTTTGTGATAATTTTGTAATGCGATTACATTATTTTGAATAATCATATTCGGTTTTGTTTATTTTTAATCCTAGTTGTATATTGAACGCAATGGCGGATCCGAGATTTCAACCTGTGGGCTCGACTTATATTTACTAAATACGCGAGAATGTGGGTTTGGTTTCTTGGTACTATGTTAATCTTTTTCAATTTTTTTGTTCACATAAATTTTAGGTACGTACTTCAAAAATTATGGGTCCATCGACTTTCCATGAATTGGATCCACTACTAAGCAGAGTGACGATCATGAAGTAGTATTGCTCTGTCTATTATCAGACTAAGATTCTGAGTAATATTGCTCAATCTCAACAGATCCAGCACAATTCGAATTAATTTAGAATTTGTTCAATGAATGGTAAATTTTCTTGATGACTTCGTTGGATAAAATGACGGACTATCTCCATTTGAACAGAAATCTAAAGCATGCTACTAATTAGAATTCGGCCGTTTTTTCAAGAACATATTGCACACCAATTGATGCTTGATTTGCCGGTAAATGCACTTAAATTCAATCAGCTTAACAACGGGGAGCCATTAAAATGGTTAAAGCTAAGCTGATCCACTCGAATGACCCAAATCCCAGTACTTAAGCCCTTGGCAAATAGCAGGCGTTACTGAGAGTCTGGGACTAGTGGGTTTCCTTTGGGCAAGACGGTCAATTGGTCAAGACGATCATGAGGCTGATGTGGGCTGGTTTAGTTCCTTGGTGTGTGTGTGTGCGCGCATGTTTTTTTTTTTGGGGGGGGGGGATCAATTGGTCAAACGAAGTCTTAATAGACACATGATCCAGAGAATTCGGATCATGCCAAACACGCAGTGTCATAATCAACATCAATCAAAAAACTAATGTTTTGCACCAATACAACTTCACATCCACAGGGTCAGTTGCAACCAACTTCCATTTTAATAACAGAATTCCAAATAAGAAAGTGGCTCCACCAACATCACAAATGAGTTGCAGGGATTCTCAACTTCAGTCCCAAAAATGCTTTTTAAAAAAAATGAAGATGGAAGCTAGCTGAGAAGGATAGAGGTGCATAGCAAATGTAGCACAGGGTAATTATATCTTCATAGCCAAAAGTTGCGAAAAAATGAATATAAGTGAGATCAAATGTCAACCAAAAAAAAATAAAAATAAAAACAAAGGTTCTCTCCTAAACAGGGCCTCTAGTGCCTTATCTTTATCTTTAATACATAAAAGACCGAACCAAAACCGGGAATTAGAAAGAGAGGCAACCAGATGTAATGCCAGGAAAGCGACAGGAAACCACCTGATGCTTCATAATAGAACCTAAGGACAATCAGTAAGAGATCATACGCTAAATATCCTGCCTGCCTCCTCAAGCTTGATTGCTAAAGTAAAAGAGTTGACGTGGTGTAGAATGCACGATGTAGGGCTGGTTTCTCTTTACACACTGGCTGGATTACAAAATGGAGCAACCCTTCTGTGATTTTGACTTCTTTTTCTCCTTCTTTGGTGGTTGAAGCACAACCTTAATTGCTGCATCAAAAACTGCCTTCACATTCTGTGGTTCCACTTCATATGTTAGTGTCTAGGGAGGCACAAATGTGTGAGAAAGTGTGAATGTCTCAATCGGACAATCCTACCTGCTGTGTTTTTGAGCTGCACTCAATGTAAGACGGTGCACCAATTTGCTTCCTCAACTCCTCACCCTTGAAAGTGTGGTAGGGACATAACCAGAGACAGGGAAATTGTTGGTCAATGAGATGGACAAAAGCAAATCTGCCATTGAAGAATCTATGCTAAGATGCACGATCAAAGATTTCACCTGAGCTGCAGTGATTGGAACTGCACCAGGGTGGTCTACAAAGAACTGCTTGTCATCCCGAAGATCTAATGCCATGCACAAAGCAGCAACCAACTTGTCAGATTGAAAAATGGTTAAGTCAGATGACATTTCACTTGCAGAAATGAAGCTATTGTCACAAAGGCCATGGAAGTTCGGATACCAGCTCATTACTTCAAGCACTAAATAGAAGCTTAATATTTAACAGAACTCAGATCTCATAGAAGCCCTAGAAGCCCCAGATGCATGACATCACTCCAAATTCACAACTAAACTTGTGGGAAGAACTCTCTAACACCCCCCGGGGGGGGTGCATGACAGTTAAAATGGTTACAATAGCCATGCCAAACACTCAATACTCCAACATGGATATGGCCAAATCCAAAAAGTATTTTAGAATTAAATAGGGCATAAAAACTTAGATTACACCCCCTTTTTTCCCCCTTAGGGCATTGGAATTTTGGAACAAAAAGTAAGATCACTATGCAAGCAGGAATATGGAATATGTACACCAACACAAAGTAATTATATCCAAATATCGTATACGCATGCACAATGTAAGTATGAATCTGACCAAGTTTAGTTCCAACAAGAACGATAGGGACACCAGGCGCATAGTGCTTCAACTCAGGGATCCACTGAAAAGTGAGCAGCACAACTCATTAGCAAACAGAAAACAACAAAGGGCATCCACAATGAACAATGATATTCTTTTGGCTGGAAATAAGGATCGACAGTCAACCATTACTCAACCTTCTTAGAAACATTTTCATAACTAGCCTTGCTGATCAGGGAAAAAGCTAGGATAAAAACATCTGCCCCACGATAACTCAAAGGTCTTAATCTGTTGTAATCCTCTTGTCCTGAAACATAAATATCCCATGTATAAGACAATATTGATTGCAAGTAATGTAGCAGTAAAACTGAACCATATTGAAGAAGCATCAACAGGAAGTCATTACCTGCAGTATCCCACAAGCCCAGGTTGACTGTGGCTCCATTGACAACCACATTTGCACTGAAATTGTCAAAAACAGTGGGCACATAGTCCTGTTCCAACAAAAAGCACAAAAGGAACATCTTAGGGAAATACAAGAAAGACCAAAAAAAGGGTCTAGGATGAAGAGCTGAGACAGTAATACTTCAGTTTGTTCACATATCTGCCAAAGTTCCATTCGACAACATGAAAATAAATCTTTTTCAAAACAGAGAATTGACTTAACTAAAGCCTCATAAAGATACTGGAAAATATCCACTGACCCCAAAGATGAAGCCAAAACACCAAACCTCATGTTTCTGCTTACACACAAAATTAATGGATGAAACAGTCGTGCAATGCAAGGAAAAACAATCCCCCACAAGAATAGTGAACACCATGAAACACAAGTAAGGTCAATATGATACTGGCGTCTGATCCTCAAATGCAAAGCTGATCAAAATGCAGCTGCCATAATTAGCTAGGGGTAGGTTGGGGGCAGGGGTGTTCTCTCCTTAAAATGGACAGCTCTAATCAGCAAGCAGAAATAACATCCTCAATATTGCTACTTCTTTCCAAATAGTCATAGAATTCATCACCTGTATGAATTAGTAAATTGAAAAAATTCAAAGGACCAACAAGCTATCTAGTCTCTAACCACCCCAAAAAAAAAAAAAAAAAAAACCAAAAGAATTTATCATTTCATATGATTGCATTGGAACATTCACATCCTACACCGAGAATAAGAGAACACAAGGAGGTACCTTTTGTTTCTTCTTCCTCGATAATTAACAATGCAATTACATAAAGCAATTCCCACAATTCAGAGCACTCAATAATCCTCTCCACAAAAAAAAGAAGAACCGACAAAGAAAAAAAAAATTTAAAAATGGATGATCCTTGAAAGTCAAATTACACAACAATACAATCCTGACAGCGAGCTGCCATTATCAACACGAATGGCCCACATTGTGATTTCAGTTTCAATCAAGTCAAATGCCACACAATACACAAAAAATTTCCAAAAAATTCTGCAATGAGAAAGATCGAGAGAGAGCTGACCGTAGGGAAGGTGTTGCTGGTGTAAGAAATCAACAAGCAAGTTTTGCCGACGGCACCGTCGCCAACCGTGACACATTTTATGAACCTGGAAGCACTCATTTTTGGCAAAGACAACCCCCCACCCCCACTCCACCCACCAAAACACCTCGACCAATCAATCAATCACCCAAAACCCACCTCAAATCACACAACAAAAAACATCTTTACCCAGAAAATTTCCTCAATCAAAGATGAGATAACCTGTAAAAAATCGCAAACCCATCAAAAACAGAACACATCCCAGAAAGAGAAAACTTGAGCCCTATTCTGGGGAGAGAAAACGGGAGAGAATAATAATATTCATCAATTGGGAAAAGAAGAATGTGGTGAAAATGACGAAACTTTAGCCCTAGTGCTAATAGATCGGATTTAAGATGATAGATAGAGAGAAATAGAAAGAGAGGGAAGTTGGGGAAGAAGATTTAGAGGAGAGAGAAAACGGGTACCTGTGAATGTATGTGATTGTGAAACCGGGAAACAATGCCGTTGAAGCGTTCGCTGAACGAACCCAACGAAATAATGGACAATTTTCTTCTCCTCTTGACGTGTTTTCCGCTTTACAGGCAACACCTTTTGTTTTACTTTGCCACCATCCTTTGACATCTTCTCATTTATGTTTTTTTCACCAATCACCACTATTTTTTTAACCTATTTACAAATTATTATTATTATTATTGTTATTATTATTAAAGAAATTAAAGTTAAGAGTTACTTTAAGACTATGACAAAGCCTACATCATACTCCTAGAAGTACATACTTTCATAAGCCACGTCAGCACTATACATTAAAAGTTCTGTCTATGACAAATACACATGGGAAAAATATATATATACGTGGCAAGTGAGAGTACATACTCCCAGATGTATAATATACATTATCAGACTATGGAGAGTAATGTGCCAAGCATTTATTAAGAGGAGTTTAATATAAATAATTAAACAGATTTTGTAAATGTTTGATTTTTCTTATGCAGTTTTATGATTGATCTATCATGTGAAAATAATTTACCATGCAATTATGATTTATTAGCATTTTTGTTTCAGTCAAGAACTTTCTGTCGTGTTGTGATGTTGCATGCCTTTTTTTAAAAAAAGGGGGAGATGAGTTATCTTTTCTTTGGAACCTAAACTTGGTGATTGTAATTTTTATTTTTGTTTTTTTCACATTTTGATGGTAATAAAGATCGCTACAGATATACAGTGATAAAGTCTTCCTAAGGTTACGAGTTCTCTAATAATTATAGCTTACCATGCTTAGCATTTGCACATCATATTACAATAATTAGTGTAGCTCACCATGCTTAACATTTTTACCTCATATTACAATAGTTCGTCAATATCTGATTGCTAACACTAATGTAGTTCAGTCTATTTCATATTGATTGCCCTGCAGAGGTTTCTATCATTAAAGTGCTCCTTATTATATAGACATTCCCTTCTGTTAAGGCTAGTGATCCTAGTGGTTGCCTATCCAATACGTGTCCTTTATGAGTAACTGCACTGATAGTACGTCCTTGCAAGCAGTGTCAGGACAAAGGACAGCCATTTACCTCACCTAAATGTCATCCATTCTACTGAACCTTCATTCAGATATTCATGGCTCAAGAGAAAAAAATGCATTGTCCAAAATGCTCATTCTGCAAACTATGAATATGATTTTCTGTTTCATATTTCATTTCAGAACAAACAAATGTTATTCTTGCTAAGACACAGTTTAAACAATGGGATGGCAAAAAATTCACACTTGGGTCTGACTGGACATATTTTTGTATGTATGATTTGCATGATTGCAAGGGAAAACCATGGCTGGATGCTAACATTAGGATTTGCAGAACGCACGCAGTGTTTCATCCAGTGCCTCCTTGTCATACTCATCGGTGAAGACACAGTTTCCTAGTGGACCTTTCAAGAGGATGAGCCTCAGCACACCATCAGCAACCTTCTTATCAACCTGTAGGTTGAATTATAATATCGAAACTTAAGCTCATTATAGGAGAATGAGTTGCTTGTCGAGAACACAATGTTTTAATCGAAGGTGGCATCTTAACTTACCGCCATAATGGACTTGAACATTTCAACAGTCATGCTTTCAGGAGGAGCAGTGGGTAGCTTAGCCTGTTTCAAGATGCTATGAACTCGCCCCACTAATGATTCATCTATCCAACCGAGGCGGCGTGACAAGTCAACTGCCATGACCTAAAATATAAAAACCTTATTCAGCATAAAGATTATAAGAAGCACCACAAACGTTTGAGAAGATGAACAATTTTACCATTCCAACTGCTACGGCTTCTCCATGCAGCCATTGACCATACCCGAATCCTGTTTCTATCGCCTGCATAAAGAATTTGCAACGCCCACACTCGTCAAACAGAGAATTTTCCAATTGGTAAAGCAACACCCTTATCAACTTTTTAATCTGAAATAATCTATCTGAACAGATGCTCTGATGAGCACTTATGTAATGCAGCCATGTCGCACAAGCACTGGATAGATCTTTGTCTAAACACCAAACCAGTACCTCACAGTCCCAGCTAGGCAGGGCGTTTATCCTTTTTCCTCCCAGGGGTGGGGGCGTTTCTGTAGGCTCCCAAAGGCATTTGCTGATTTGGAAGAACTTTCATGTTTCTAAGAAAAGAACTTTCCAAGTAGTTATTTCATTTGGAACCCTATGAAGCCAACCTTTTTCCCATTCAAAGGTAAGCCTTTTGCCTGTATCAATTCACATTGAGAATTCTTGTAGATGAAGTGATGTCAAAGAAGCTCCTTACTTCCCAAATAGATTATTCTCCGTAAAAATATATCTGTTGGTTCAGAGTATGCAAGAAAATACGTTGAATAGTTGGCTAATTGCCTGAGACAGCTTAGGACTGATGATTCCTCATTAAACAGGACTTCCTATCTTAATAATTTGTCCATGAGATGGGTATTTATGAGCTCCGCCCCTAACTAATGGCACACAATTAGTTCAATTGCCAAATTATTGTTGAGACCAAAAAATAGGTTTCCCAAACAAATGGAAACTAATATGAAAAGTCAGGTCACTGGAGTCCCTCAAAAGTTTCCCTTTGTCAGGTTGGTGGCAGAATTAGCATATATTTCTGTTAGCAAGGTTTGAGAGAACAACATTAATAGCATTCAACTCACATGTCCAAATGTGTGACCTAAGTTCAATGTTGCTCTTAGTCCACTTTCTTTCTCATCCAAGGACACAACTTCAGCCTTATTTTCACAAGAGCGCTTTATGGCATACGCAAATGCAGCAGGATCCCTACAAACCATGGAAACAAACAAAACCTTTAAATGCAATGATTTTAAAAGGACAAGAGACTATAATCTGCTCCAAAAACACAAGCACCCAAAACAAATTTAACAGAACACCGTCTCAACAGGAATTGAGAGAGCAACTATTGGCGGCTGCATTAATCACAATTCAAATAAGGCTTTTGTGAAGGTGGCAACCAGCTTAATCAAGTTTTTCAGTTCAATAAGTCATAGGTTTACAAGTGCTTGGACTATTCAATTCACACAGAAGTACTCCTGCCCAGTCCTTGCTGTTCACGATGCCTCATCATATATAGATACTCTAATAAACAAAGAAGTTCCTGCAAATAGCCAAATTGGATTATCCTAACACTTAGAAATACATGCGGGGTGTTATTATACTTCTAGGTAAGTTTGACTAGCACCATGTTATTTTTGAGCACAATAAGCAAATAAATCAAATTCCAACAAGTAATCATTTGAATCAACTCTTTTACATGGTTTATGAGATGGGCTGCCTGGGCCTCCACTTGTAGTCATTCCACAAAAATTTTGAAGGAATCAAATTCAGCAACCAATTACTTCAGTCAACTCATTTACATGGTTGATGAGACAAGGCAATTGGAGCTCCATTTGTGGTCATTTCATCAGAATGCTGTTCCAAAGATCAGCTTGAAGTCACCAAGCCCCTCCATGCTACCCTTGCGCTGTGCCCCCAGTAATCAATATGTTGTTAGTTTTAAGTCTGTTGAAAAAGATTTCATTAATCTCATCTGTTGTGGAAAAAGTTTTCTTTTGAGGCTATTGCACTTGGTCACATAAAAATATTGGGCATGAGTTGCATCATTTACAGGAGATGCCAACCAAATTCAGATTTGACCTGCTGCCAGCAATCTTAACATTACAAGCCAAAGAGACACACAAACTACAATATCATATAAGTTCCTCAATCAATGGCTCAACACGAAGCATGAAAGGAGCAAAATGGAATGAGAAAGGGGGGAGGGGGAGTTGCTTGTCAGGTCACTGATTCCAATACCTTGCTATCAATGTATTCATGTTCTTCTCTTGCCATTCAAAGAACTCAGCGTCCCGAATGAGCCCGTATTTTATCACCTCTGCGAGCCCAGAAGCTAATTCTCTGTCAGGCAGTGTACTTAAGGTATCAGTGTCTATAAGCACACACTGAGGTTGGTAGAAAGCGCCAATCAAATTCTTCCCCAAAGGATGGTTAATGCCCGTCTTTCCCCCAACAGACGAGTCCACCTGATGCAGAATGACATTAGCAATGACGAATAATAGTGACTCAAAAATGTAAGTAACTATAAAACTTGCTCCAAGTAACACACAAAAGAAACAAGAAACAATTAGCAAACCTGTGCCATAACAGTAGTTGGAATTTGAATGAAATTTACTCCACGGAGGAAAGCAGCTGCTGCAAACCCACACATGTCACCAATCACTCCACCGCCCAGGGCAACGAAAGTGGTGCGTCTATCCAATCGTGACTCAATAGCTTTATCAAAGACTTTCATCAAAGTCTCCTACCATATATAAGCATCCATATAATCAAAAGTCAAGAAGCAATGCTTATAGAAAAGAATGAATCTTTCAGAATCAAAGACACCAACCATGTTCTTGTACTGCTCTCCATCCGGCAAAATCACTGTTTCCACTTTCACTTTTGGGTTGTCCCTTGTTAAAGCATCTACAACTTTGTCCAAATACAAGGGAGCAATAGTGGTATTTGTAACTACAAGAACGCTCTTTCCATGCACATGCCTAATAACCAATAACCCATTAACCAAATCAAATTACGTCGATCATTCAATCAGTTTATCCATCTCAAAACTCAAAGATTTATTTATTTATTTTTGCTGGTGGCGGGGCGATATTTTTCTAGCCCGTTGATCAGAACATAATTCAATGAGCACAACGACCAAAATCTCTTTTAGTAACATCCATCAATCATGCACAACAAGCAACAATTCAATAATGCCCAATTGCTATAGAGAATGATCTGACTTTTCATTACATCAACAATGAACTGGACAACAGTCACAAAACAAGCTTATAACCAATAACCCATGAGCCAACTAAAACAATATCGATCACTAATAAACCCATCGATGCATCTCAGAACTCTAAGGAAGTTTTTTTTGAGGGGGGGTATCTAGCCCCTAAATGAGAACATAATTCAACAAGCACAACAAGCAAAATCCCATTTAGTAACACCCATCAATTATGCATGACAAGCAACAATTCAACAATTCCAAAATGCTAGATGCCTAGAAATAATAATCTGAGTTTTCAATTATGTCAATAATCAATCGGATAAAAAAAAAAAAAAAACAGCTGATAACTCGAGCTCAGGAAAAAAAGAGACAGACAGCAGATGAATTCACCTCTGAAGGAGATCAGGCTGGTCAAGGAGGCCAGAACCAATGTAAATAGGATAGCTCCGATTACCCAAATCAACTTCAACAATGGTGGGAAGAACCCCAGAAGAAGAACTCTCCATCTTGATATTACTACTAACAGCAGCAGGTGACTCTGCCTGAGTCGAACTCATTCGAACCGCCGCTTTCACCCGATCCACATGCAGCCCGATCCGACCCGAGCCCAAATGAGAGGATAAAGAGCCCAATTTGATGGAATTGGAAGGAAGAAAGGTTGACTTGGAAACCGATCCTTTGAATGAAGAGGAACTCTTAAGCGAGAAGCAAAGGGACGAGGGCTGAGCTGTGGATGCCATTGATGTGGGTTAATCGAAGGACGAAGAATTTGAGAGGGGAGAGTTTGGAGTATCTCTCTCTCTCTCTCTCGCTCTCTTTGCTATGGAAGATGGGGAAGGGGAGAGAGAGCGGTAGGAGGCGAGTGGGTTGGTGAAGAACGCCTGCATTTTGGTTTGCGGTGGCTTTTGGGCAATAATGTGGAGGCTGGGTAGGTAGAGAAGGCTCTTCAAGCGTGCAATAAAGCTATGAGTTCATTTTTTCAAGCGAAAAAAATTGTTTATCACTAGCTTAGATGAGTCATAAAAAAACAGCCATATGATGAGTTTTAGTTAACTCAACTATTAAAATTTTCGGGAGTTGTAGTCAATTTTTAATTTCACTAATATCAATTTTTACGTATCTCTTTCGATGCAAAAAAAAAAAGGATAATGTTGCAAAAAGAAGTGCAAGGATAGCATGTGCGAATAAATATTTATTAGGCACAATGATATAAATTGCGGATTTTTTTATATTTTGTAATTATGTATTTGTTTTGCTCCTATATGGGTTTATATATTTATGTTCTCGAAAATACATCACTATTATGTTTGTTGTTTGATAATTGAAGAACATTTGTTTCTTTTATCGATAAATATTTGTAAGGTTTAGTTATGAAATATTATTCTGGGGTCATGTTCGTTTCGATTTATGATAAATACTTATCATAAACATTCAATATATTCAACACAAATTAGCTCGATTCAACAGTGTTAAATACTTATTGAAAAAACCTAGCTATATTTTTCTTCAATAATTTAACATGTTTTAGCACAATTCAACATATTTTAACAATTAGCACCAATAAGTACTTCTTATCAGTCGAAAAGAACATGTCATATGATGAACATTTACTAGGCATAACGATGGAAAATTTGCAAAATTTTAATTATTTAACATTTGGTAATCCTTTTGACCATCTTGAGAGTTACAAGTACGTTTTTGAGTGTACCTCATTGTAGTTTTCGCTATTTAATAATGTATGATTTTTTTAATCATTGAACATTTATAAAGTGTAGAGATGAGTATTTTTTAAGCATAACAATAAATATTTTGATATCTTAACATTTGTTGTTTGGTTTATCATAGAGTTGTAACTATGATCATGTTCTTTCAAACTTATCATAAGTATTTATCACATTGAGACTAATCAGCATGTATTCATAATTTTCACTCATAATCTCGTTCATAATCAGCACTCATTAGCACTGATCGGTACTCATCAACAATGAGTTACTTATCATAAATTGAAAAAGAATGTTTCTAAAATTTTGGGAAGGACATTTACTAGGAACAGTGATAAATTTTTGGCAAGTTTTGATATTTTAAAATTTTATCTATCTCTCGAGATTTGTAATTATGTTTATGAAAATATATATTTTTTGTAAGTGTATATTTATTGCCAAAAAACTATAAAAATAAGGAGAACGGGGAGGGTAGTGTCATCGTCAAATTGGCTAGACTTACTGCAATTAATTAAATAAATTGACTATTAAAATGTTCCTGATGACCCGAAGTCTCAATTCGACGTATACCAACAACGATGCTTTATTACTTAAACTAGCTAAGACCCGTGCGTTGCTCCGGGATTAAATTTTTGAATAAGTAAATGGTACTTTAAAAGTGTCGTTGAATAATTGTTGGGTCGACGTCAATCAATTGATATAAAGAAATAATAAAAATTTTAGTCTAACTCAAAAGAATTGGGGTAAGTAGCGAAAACACTATCACAACTACTTTTTTTTTCATTGAGGCAATTTTTTAAAAAAAAGAGGTTTCAAGCATACATGTTTTCTTGGGTATATACCTCAACATTGCATCAGATTTGAATTTTTAAATAATAAAATGGATATTTTAAGAATAACATTACATTATTATTAACATCAATTCTCTGTAACCTTTATAGAAAAATTATTTATTATTTCTAAATTGTCTTGAAAATTTGCATATAACTGTGTGTGTGTTTGTACATACTTGCATACCCATGTAACTACACACATACATACACACATACATACACACACACGCACATATATATACATACTTACATACCCACGTGTGTGTGTGTGTGTGTGTGCGCGTGTGTGTATGTGTGTGTGTGTATATATATATATATATATATATATTCTGCAGAATAAACCATTAACGTTGTCATATTGGCGAAAACTACCTCAACCTGTTTGAGCATAAAACACATCAAGTTCCAAAGTTTCAATCATAAAACCAATTTTTTTATTTGACCCCTAATTGCAAGTATTTAAGAAAATTCTTGTTAATCCTATTCTATCCAGGTGATGAATGAAAAGAATTAAAAAAAAAAAGAAACATATTTTGTACCATATATATGGACTTTGGCATTTAGGAAAAAAGAAAAGAAGCTTGGTTTAAAGAGATTGTCATTAACCTTAGTAACACAAATTAGTGTTTAGCTAGTTTTCTTTACGGAAATTCATTATGGGTTACATTTGTAAAATGTGTGACAAAAACATAAGAAGAATTAAAACCATGGAAACATTTATTATTATACTAAGCTAATTAGACGTCATAATAAACTTTTAATATTTGTGAACGTGTTGAATGTCGTATAACTTTTTATTTATCAATCACATCAATCCAAGTTCCGCCCCGCCCTCCCCCTCCCCCCCTTAAAAAAAGGTACAGCTGCACTAATTTATACATTTGTTTTTAGGGTGGGGGACGGGGGAGGGAAGGGACACACAATCAATAATGCTAATTTAGAGCAAGCCCTTTAACAATTTTGGACATCTAATACGCCGCAATTATTCAAAATTCTATATGCTCTCTCCATTTTGTTTTGTTTGAGGGGGTGTTGCACAAATACATTGCACCAACACGATTAAATCCCCAGCATCCTTTGCCCAAAGTATAGATTTCTAATTTCTTTCACCTCCATCTCATACAGTAGCGACCAAATTGTGCAAACATCCTTGAAGGTATGAATGAGCACAAAAACCAAAGTCGAAAAATCAAACTGAAAAACCCAAAGACCAAACTGAAAACCCGGTTAACTGGTTCGACTTTCTAAAAAAGTCGGTTTGGCTAATCAAACCAAAAAAATTTAAAATTTCGGTTTTGATTTCGGTTCGACCACATATGTGTGTGTGTCCATATATATATATATATATATATATATATATATATATATATATATATATATTCTGCATAATAAACCATTAACATTGTCATATTGGCGATAACCACCTCTACCTATTTGAGCATAAAACACATCAAGTTGTAACGTTTCAATCATCAAACCAATTTTTTTATTTGACGCCTAATTGCAAGTATTTAAGAAAATTCTCGTCAATCCTATTTATCCAAGTGATGAATGAAAAGAATTAAAAAAAAAAAGAAACATACTGTAACGCCCCGAAATTTTTGGTACTAATTTTGATTTAAGTGTGAATTCATGATTAATGTGTATGTATTTTATGTGTTTTATTTTAGATATATATGTGTTTTAAGTTAATATGATTGTGTTTTGAGAATAACTTGTTGAATGAGTATACGACTAAAGATTTGCTTCAAAAAAAAAAAAAAAGGGAAGAAAAGTCAAAAAAGGGGGGCTTGACCCAAAAAAAAAAGAAAAAAAGAAAAGAAAAGGGAGGGGGGATATTTTTTTTTTCATATCACGTGATTTTATCCAAAAAGGGGAGGGGGCTTTGTTTGGTTTTCTTCTTCAACACAAACACACACACCGCATAGAGAGGCAGAGAAGAGAGGAGAGAAGAAGAGGAAGAAAAGGAGAAGAAGAAGGGAAAGAAGAAGAAGAAGGAGGAGAAGAAGTTTGAGGTTGTGGTTTTGAAATCAATTAAGGTGAGTAATTTTTACTTTCTCTAACCCTAAAATTGATTAGGGGAAGATTACTTTGAGATTTATGTTCGAATTTGCAAAATTGAATTCGAATTGAAGCTTTGAATCTGAGGTTTTAGGGTTTGTTGGATTAGAATCCTAAATCAATTTGTTAGAAACCTACTACTAAAACTTTCATGTTTATTTGTGATTTGTGAGTTATGTGGATGTTGTGAATTGATGGGTATGTTCTGAATTCAGCCAAACACATGCTAAACACATGCTATACTATGGATTTTGGGGTTGGTTACATGTATTTGGTTGAATAATATGGCAGAAAAATAGGGTGGATTTTCGGATTTTGCTGATGACGTGCTACTGTCAGATTTTCTGGGAATTTTTGGATGCTCGAAAAATTCTGAAATTTTTACTGTAGGTTACCCATGGTGATAGGCAACTGTCTGTAAATTTTCATGAATTTTAGATGTGTAGTTTGTAAGTTATGAATTTTTATTTAAATCTGCCCTGTTTTCAGTATGTAAATTCAGATGGTGTTTGGAATTACTGTGAGCTTTTGGGTCGGAGAAAAATTATGCAATTTTTACTGTAGAATAACACTGATGTGTAGAAGTATCCTGTAAATTTTCATGAATTTTGGATGTGTATTTTAGAAGTTATGAATTTTCGATTGAGACTGCCTTGTTTTGGTACCTGATTTCGGTTACTGTTTTAATTTGTTATGAAAGGTTTTCTTGGAGAAAAATTATCAAATTATTACTGTATATTCCTCATGATATGGGGTGTTTGTTGGTAAATTTTTGTGAATTTTGGTTGCGTATGCTAAAAGCTATGAATTTTGAGTTTAATTCACAGATTTTTGAGTATTTTGGCTGACTGTTTGAATTTCTGGGAATGACTGGCCTGGGCAAAAATCAGGAAATTAATACGTTAGAATCTATATGTTATTTATCAAGTTCCTGCAAAGTTTGGTGAAGATTGGATGTGTATGCTGTGAGTTATGAATTTTTGAGTTAAAGTACCTTGCTTAGTATAATTATGGATTATTTGTGGGTGTAATCCATAAATTAAATATGAAAAGGCCATTGTTGAGCTTCCTGAGAATTCTGATTGTGCGATGAAGCATGGGAAACTTGTGAAATTATTTTGGGTGGAATTATGTTGTGTTTTGATTATATTTTTGTTAAAATTGTGGAATTGAAGCTTCTTTGAAAATAAAAATGTGATTATATGATTTTAGTAAATTACGTTTTTGGGGAATGAGGTTCATGTCTTGTCTGAGGCTATTACAGAGCGTTCTAGAGCTATGGCCATAGTAGTGACTGTCTTTATGTTCAGGTCGCCTAGTGGGAGAGGCTATAACAAATCCCCTGGGATATGAATGTCGACCTTGTGTATGTGTGTGAGCCATGTGGGTCCCTAGTGAGGGGGGTTTCGGCCTAAACTTACTAGGATATGAATGCGATTCCATGGTTTGTGTTGTGGGCAGTTTGCGTCCTTCAGAGCGTTGGGTGCCTGGTTTGGACCATATGAATAAGTTGCGGCTGGTCCACCATTGGTTGGTACCATATGTTTGAGCCGTAGCTGGGCCACCAGGATGTGTTTGTCACCCCTGCGTTGTGATGGTTCTTTGTGTGAGCCATGAGTTGATTTCCCCTAAACTAAAAGTTTTGCATTCAGTTAAGGATATGTGATGCGTTGTGAAATGGATTTGGACTTTGGATATGCTATGAATTCAGTTTGGCTTGGATTTGGATTGTGGATTTGGTTTGGATTTGAAGGTTCATTCCAAATATCTATGAGCTTGTGATTGATTTTGGAATGCATATGTGAGTGACTTTAAGATACATGTCATGTGTTTATGTGAATTTTTGAGATTAAGTTGATTTGATGTATGTGCCAAATATGGTTATGGGCTGGCCGTTAGGTTGCTTGGCAGATTTTGCTTTCTTTTAGACTCTAGTGAGGACTATGAGCCCAAAGGACATGATTGGTATGAGACAATCATGGTTAGTTTAGTGAATAAACTAACAGCAGAGTTTGTTTAGGGATTTAAGTGAAAACGAGAGTCCTTGAATCGTACTTGGTATGGGACAAGTACGACTAAGCTACGCTAATTGCCCGTTCCATGACATAAATATGTTGTGTGTATTTTTGACATTTGTAAACATATTAAATATGGAAAGGTATGAATTTATTTTGGTTCCTGAAGCATATGAGTGTTCTTTTATCACCTTGTACATGCCATATGATATGTTCTGTCCATATGTCATGAGATACGTGTACTGTGTGATTATGTGTGAATCGGTTAATGTGCAAAGTGTAACAACGGGGGAGGTAAGGGTTATTCACTGGGCTCGAGGAGCTCATGATCTCACCATTTTTCAGGTTGTGAAAACCAAAAGGGACCACAGGAGCATTAAGAGAACTTATTTGGACCTGGAGGGCTCGTTATATGTATATGTTATGGATTATTTTTAGTAAATACAGTTTTGTATTTTGATTCGGATATATGTAAGAACATTTTGTATATGGGTTAAGTATATATACAATGTATGTTTTAGAACTACCGGCCCGAACTTTCGTTAGACTGTGATTAGAGCTTCCGCTGCTATCGATAAGTTAATTAAGATCATAGAACCTTGTGGGCGCCCCTGACCGAGCGTCCACGGTAGTGACGCGCCCGCCGCCCCTCGGGCAGCGGCGGGGCGTTACACATACCTTGTACCATATATATGGATTTTAGCATTTAGAAAAAAAAGAAAAGAAGTCTAGTTTAAAGATATTGTCATTAACCTTATTAACGCAAATTAGTGTCTAGCTAGTTTTCTTTACGGAAATTCATTATAGATTACATTTGTAAAATGTCCTGCAAAAACATAGGAAGAATTAAAACCATGGAATATTTATTATTATACTAAGCTAATTACACGTCATAATAAATATTTAATATTTATGAACGTGTTGAATGTTATGTAATTATTTATTTATCAATCACATCAATCTAAGTTCCGCCCCACCCTCCTCCTTCTTCCCTTCCCAAAAAGGTCCAGGTGAACTAATTTGCACATTTCTTTTTAGGGCGGGGACAGGGGAGGAAGGGACACACAATCAATAACGCCTACTTAGAGCAAACCCTTCAATAATTTTGGACATCTAATACGCCGCAATTCTTCATAAATTCTATATGCTCTCTCTATTTTGTTTTGTTTGAGGGGGTGTTGCACAAACACATTGTATCAACACGATTCAATCTTCATCATGCTTTGCCCTAACGTATAGATTTCTAATTTCTTTCACCTCCACCCCATTTAGTAGCGACCCAATTGTGCAAACATCCTTGAAGATAGAAGTGTGCACAAATTTGTATATAAATTTGTGTGTGTATATATATATATATATATATATATACACATATACATATACATATACATATACATGTATGTGTGTTGGGGGGGCGCGGGGATGTTGTCTGTACAATGCATGGAGGTATAATATAATTAAGTAGTACGAATTGTAATAATACTCAATCTACAATGTTTTTTTGTTTTTGTTTGGGCGTGAATTCAGACGCTTTGTTAATGTTGATGAGTTTTGATTGTTTATTTATATTGTATCTATAATTTATGAAATTTCGCTAAGCACTATAAAATGGAATTTTTATAGGTTATCCTTTTTGGGTATAAATGAAAGCATATAGATAGACTATTGACAGTATTTAATTTATACAAAAATTGGAAATATTGTTTATTTGGATTTTATGTATAACACAAATTCTTATTCTATAAATTTGTATCTTTTATTAAAATATTTTTAACAACATACTAATCAATTTATGAATAACAAAAAATAATAAGTTTAAAAATGAAGATAGTACTCACTTTAAAAGTAAATGTGTAAAACTTTTATTATCTGATTTTACACTTGGTTGATTGATGATATAGATCCTACCATTTACCTATCATAAATGAGCCCTAAGTTTATGTTTGAATTGAGAGAAAACATGATGGGGAATTTTTTGAGAAGTTGGTCTCAAGGAGTTAATGTGAGAGAGAGAGAGAGAATCAAGGAAGTTACTAATGAATTTTTTTTGAACCCGTAGGAGACACAAAGGGCAATACAATGGAGGAGAAGGGAATCGAACCCAAGACCTAATGCACCCAATACAACTTTTTATTTTTTAAAAAATAATTAAATTTTTGATTGATGGTTGAGATTTGACAGAGTATTTGATCAAGAATTGTAACTAAGTTAACCTCCTAAAATCACTCTCATACAAGTCAACCAAACATTTCTTTTATATTATAATAGATAGATAAATTGGATGCGGGCGCTTGGGCATGTGCGTCCGAGACACGCTTCCGCCCGGGCAGAGGAAGGTCGTTCGTCGGGATGCCTTGGCAAAAGCCCGCGCTTTTCGAAACCCTTTTGCCACTGCTTACCACTTTGCCTGAGGGTTTTGCTGTGCTCTTCAGTTTCCGCAGTCCCCTTCCTCTCTCTGCGATTCTACATTTCGATAGCTTCTCCTCGCTGCATCGCTGAATTTGCTGCATGCAGTTTGTGTCGATACTGTGCAAAGTCTTGTAATTAGGGTTTGTTGATTTGCTCCACCGTTCAATTTCTGCTTCACAGTGCACCTTCCAGGACGAAATTGGAAAAGCGATCTAGAAAGAGATGGGGAAGAGGAGTAATTTGGTTGTTGTTTTGTCGTCGGACGAGGATGACGACGAAGAAAACATCAACAAGAACCGCTCCTTGTCGAATTCGATGCCGATTCGCACCAATTCCAAGCTTCATTTGAAGTTCAAATCGACTACTTCGTCTACTCGTCGTGGTGGATCCAGTAGGAAGGCTAAGAAGAAGCCACGCCTTTTGGATTCTCTCTCCTCTTCTGTCGAACTTTTCTCCGGTTTTGATGAGGTAAATTGCGTCTGCTTCTATTGCGTTTCATTTTAGAATTTAATGTTGTTGTTGTTGTTACAATTCAGTTTTTTGCATACTGACCTGGTGGAGTCGCATTTCAATTGAAAATTTTTGGCGGAGAATGTGGTTTGCTATTAGGATGTAGAGGGAATTTAATGGATATTGTCTTAGTTTTTAATTTTTCCAGCTCTTTTTGTTATAAAATGAAATTGGATGAACGAACATTGTTACGAACTTATCGAGTTAGATTTATTTGTTTTTGTGATTGGGAATAATGTAGCTTTCTTGCTCCATGCAGCTCAAATTGTTGTCCCAAGATTTCGCTGAAGAGTTTGCTGGGTTTAAGGTATCTACTGGTATGCCATTTTGGAATATTGTTCTTTTTTATTCAATCCGAAGCCTTGCAGTCAACATATACTTTAAATTGGATTGACGGATGGAGCAGACAGGAATCGGTCAAGAAAGTTGTTTTTAGATTATGAAGAAATTTCTGCAGCTAGGAATATCTGTTTACTTTTTCCCATGTGCACTGTTGCTTCCTGATTCTTAAAGGAATGTGAACCAGGTTGTAGGGGGCTCAGTGTAGCGGAATCATGGGTTGATAGATACAGACCCCATTCTTTGGAAGAGCTTGCTGTTCAGAAAAAGAAGGTTACCGATGTTTTGTTATTGCCAGTTTTGACAACCTTCTCATCTATCTTTACTGACAATCCATTTGCAGGTGGAGGAAGTTAAAATGTGGTTTCAGGAAAGACTGAGAACCCCAAAGGTAATTTAGTGCTCTGCAAAGCTAGCCTTTTGACCCAAGAGGTTCCAACTTGTCTCTCTATTGCAAGTATATTCTTAGAGGTTTGAATTATAATTTGTACTTCATGACCCTGGACAAAAATTCTGATATTGTTTCTTCGTTGGTAAATCTTTTAGTTTGCCCATATGTTAGTGATTCAATTGGGATTTGAATGAGTTTTAAATAAACATATGTTTATTTATGAGCCTCCTTTTTTTTTTTTTTTTGCTTGCTCTTTTTGTAGTGCTACAGTCATCACTTCTACTGCAAATATTTAGTAATTAGTATAAAGTCAATTGTATTTACTTAAATTTTCTAGTAGATTATCTGCACTGCTTTTAGCGTGCAAAAACTTCTAGGAAGACTAATGGCGATATATCTGTTATGATTTTTCACTTTGTCTAGAATCTTGTTGCTTGATCTCAACAGAAAGAGTGGATCATAATGAAGAATATCATTTCGTTTCCTCCCTCCTGTCTCTATCATGGGGGAGGTCATTTTTTGACGATTCACTTAGTTAATTGTCTGCTCATTTGCATTGCAGAAGGGCTGCCAGAACTATGTTATTCTCATCACTGGTCAAGCTGGGACTGGGAAATCTGTATGTTCCTGCTTTGCATTCTGACTTTGTTGCTCTCTATTTCTTCTTGCACGTGACCCCATTGCTCCCATAAAGCTGAAGCAGTGAAAATTAATAGAGCTATTGTATATGGGTGTTTCTGTGTAGTTGGTGATTATGCCACCCTTTGGGGGACAGTTCTACTAGTAATATTTGTGAACACAATCGTGTGATAAGTGGGGAGTATCCATGGAATTTGTATTTTATGGTTTCTGCTGTCAAATGCGATGGTGAACTGCCATGGTGGAGGAATAATTATTAGGTATAACTTATCTTGTACATGCCTATTAGAATTCATGCTATTTTTTATAGGATTGCATTCTTTAATTGTGAAACGGTGAGGAATCCTTCAATATCTTTTGCTTCTCTGGAAGACTAATTCTAGTGACTGCCAAAGTCTCTGCTTTCGGCGGATATTGATGTTCTCGTACTTCTTAATGCTTAGCACTTTCTTTTCTTTTTTTCTGCAGAATTGGTCATTTTGTTTTCAAAATGTTCTTGCTAGTTTTAAAGCCTCCTATGAGAGAGATTCACAGGTCTTTTGGAGATTACCTCTGTGCTTAACTGCTTATTAGGGGAAAGGATAAACTTGCATAGTGCTAATCTCTAGACCTTGCATTGGCCGGATCTGTATTTGGATGTTGTTGTATTGACGTTTCTTGGCAACATCATGACAAAATTGAATTCAATCTTCAGCATGTTTTTGTTGTGCCCGTAATTCTGTCCTCGTGCTTGTTTCCATTCCTGGAATAACTGATTTATGAAATTGATTTTCATGAATTGCCTTATTTAGTCTTCTTTGATTAATATTTTTGAACATGTATTGCCTTACTGTGTCACTGACCTGTGAAGCTGATCTATGAGTATCCAAAACTGCAAATGAGATTTTACTTGATATTGATAATCTTGTGTTCACCAGCCTTACGTAAGTTTATGTGGTAGGAAACTGTTCGTGTCTTGGCATCTCATTTTGGAGTTGAAGTTTGTGAATGGAATACACCTACTCCAACAATTTGGCAGGAACATGTTCATAACTTGAATTCAGGTATTTTCACAAGTGTTTGTCTTCAATGCGAGTTTGACCTTCTTGGTTCTTATTCAGAATGATTGCTATTGTTTCTCCCAATGTTTCTGTTTTTCTTCCTGAAAGATTTGTTAGGATCTTGTACTTAATGTTCTTTTTGATTTGGTGATGAGATACATGAAATGTTCTGATGCACAAAGTTGCTGCAAATTAAGTTCAACATAATTGCCCTTATTAAATATGGAGGAAGTGCTATGAGTCATAACAACCCACTCTGAATTGGCCTGTTAACGAGGGCCACAAGGCATATCCTTGATGCGCAAAGAAGCTTTCCAAAATTCCCGTGGACACAGTTTTAGTTGAGTTTACTGGTTAGACCAGAATAATTTGTTTGAGAAATCTGAGGAGAGCTTCAGTTTCTAATGATATGTGTTAGGTTTGCATCATTTTGACATTGATCTCTGGCAATTTGTGGTTGTCCTATAGGGATGCAGTACGTGTCCAAGTTGGATGAATTTGAGAATTTTGTGGATCGAGTTAGGAAGTATGGAATACTTTCATTATCTGTTACTGGGCCAATGTCATCCTTGATACTCTTGATTGAAGACCTTCCTGTAGCAAGTGGGAAGATTGCTCAAGGAAGACTCCTCAGATGCTTGCAACTTCTTGTGCAATCAGTACAAGTACCAACTGTAATATTGATTACTGACTACGGTGGAGGTGACTCTGCTGATGTCAACATGCGGTACTGGGAAGAACTTTCATCATCTCTAGAGAGGGCTGGAGCCTGTAAGGTCGTCATTCTTGAGCACTTCTCCCCCTTCTTTTGTCTTTACTGTTTTTTTGGGTGGGGAAGGGAGGGGGGGTTTGTGGAATTTGTGCCATAGGGCTTTGCAAATATCTTTTGTGCAAATTGTTGATAGTTCAAACTATTCTTGTCAAACTTTCAGGTGTCTTTCAATCCAATAACAGTGAATTCAATTAAGAAGGTGCTTTCTAG